>PVIU01000536.1:0-264038 GCA_004026605.1 Ondatra zibethicus
GAAGGGGGAGGGGGCCCAGAACCAGGCCAGGAAGGGGGAGGGGGCTCAGAACCAAGCTAAGAAGGGAGAAGGGGCTCAGAACCAGGCCAAGAAGATAGACGGGGCCCAGAACCAGGCCAAGAAAGGAGAAGGGGCCCAGAACCAGGTCAAGAAAGGGGGAGAAGGGGCCCAAAATCAGGGCAAAAAGGGGGAAACAAACCAAAATCAGTCTAAGAAAGGTGAGGGAGGCCAGAACCAAGCCAAGAAGGGGGAAGGGGCTCAGAACCAGACCAAGAAGGGGGAAGGACCCCAGAACCAGGGCAAGAAGGGGGAAGCAACTCAAAACCAGGGCAAAAAAATGGAAGGAGCTCAGAACCAAGGCAAGAAGACAGAGGGAACCCCAAACCAAGGCAAGAAGGGAGAAGGAACTCAAAACCAGGCCAAAAAATTAGAAGGCTCTCCTAACCAAGGAAAAAAGACAGAGGGGGCCCAGAACCAGGGCAAGAAAGGAGAGGGAGCCCAGAACCAGGGCAAGAAAGGAGAGGAGGCCCAGAACCAGGGTAAGAAAGGAGAGGGGGCCCAGAACCAGAGTAAGAAAGGAGAGGGAGCTCAGAACCAGGGTAAGAAAGGAGAGGGAGCTCAGAACCAGGGTAAGAAAGGAGAAGGATCTCCCAACCAGAGCACAAAAGTTGAGGTTATACAAAACCAGGGCAGAAAGGCAGAAGGAACCCCAAACCAGGGCAAGAAGATGGAGGGGGCCCAGAACCAGGGTAAAAAGGGGGAAGGGGCCCAGAATCAGACCAAGAAGGGGGAAGGGGCCCAAAACCAGGGGAAAAAGGGGGAAGGGCCTCAAAACCAGGGCAAAAAGGCAGAAGGGGCCCAAAGTCAGGGCAAGAAAGGGGAGGGCACCCAGAATCAGGGCAAAAAGGGGGATGGAAATCCCAACCAAGGCAAGAAGGGGGAAGGGGCTCCCAACCAGAGTAGAAAAACTGATGCAGTTGCTAATCAGGGCACAAAGACAGAAGGTGTCTCAAACCAAGGAAAAAAGGCAGAGGGGCCCCCCAATCAGGGCAAAAAGGTAGACGAGTCCCCCAATCATGGCAAAAAGGTAGACACAGCTGCCAATCAGGGTAAAAAGTCAGAGTCGGCTCCTGCCCAGGGTAAAAATGCAGGCATGGTCCAGAGCCAGGAGGCACCAAAGCAAGAGGCGGCTGCAAAGAAGAAGTCTGGTTCGAAGAGGAAAGGCGAGCCTGGTGAGTGCCCTGACTGCTCCTCTGTGACTGCTCGGTCCTCAGTGCTCTCTTGTTTCACTTTTCCTGTTCTCCCCAGATGGGTACTGATGACAGACCAGGGAAACAACTCCACACAAGTCCAGCTCGATGAACTATTGAGCTTTTGGGCTTTTATACAGGAGCAGGGATGCAGGTTTACCTACAGGAGCATGGATAAGTCTAAGGCCCACCACGGCCTCCCTGAGGGTTTAGGAAAGCTGCGCTCCTGGAGCTCTCTATCCCTGCTCTACTCGGAGGAAGCTCCACTAAAGAGTCATGTCTCCCCTAGTAATTGTGGTGGTCATGTAACCTTGAGGAGGACCTGTGAGTCCTGGGACTTTCTGAGCTTCCTGAATTTTATGATCCTCAGTCCTCTGTAGGTGGGATGTTTGAGTTTGGAGGATGTAGCTACATAACTGAGTACCTTCCTTGTCAGCTGCTGCTATAGTAAGGCTGTGTAACAGGCACCCCAAGTTCTACCGCCTTATAACAGCAGCCCTTTGTCTTTGCTCCCGTGTCTGTGGTTGGCTAAGGTTGGCTGACGTAGGTCCTGTCTGCTGGGAGGCTCTGCTTCATGCTGTGTCTTAACTGGGTAGGCTCAGGGCTACTGCACATGCATGAGTTCATGTGGGGGCCTGGGCTGAAGTGCCTGTGTCTCTCTAGGGTAGAGGCCCTCTCAGGGTGTAGCAGAGGCATAAGACATTTTGAGCAGGCACCTTCAAGCTGCATCTCATTCTTCAGGGCAAGTCATGTGAATGGGACTGAGTCCCCCCCTGAGGGGCTGCATGAAGCGGTGTGAGGAACAGTCTAGATAGGGTGGTCTCGGCAAATATTCTTAAAAGTCTGGATGTGTCTTACCAGTCTGCTTTGTGTTGATGCCCCACCTAATGTAAGCTTTATTCATTTAGTATTTTTAGGAAATAGTTTTCTTCATATTGCCCCACCCCTTCTTCCCTAGTTATTTAATGAAGCATTATAGAACATTAATGTAGATTCCATATTATATAGAGAGAAAGTAGATAATACAGAGCACTGATTTGCCTTGGTGTTTTCAGTGGGTTACAGTAACTATACAGATTTTAAAAAGTGGTTGAATTTGTGTGACTTGTGCAAAGCACTTCAGCAAACAGGGTTTTTGAGATAGTTGTTCTCCCAGGTCTCTCCTGAGGAAACTGAACTGTGGCACACAGGTGCTTAGTGGACCTGATGCCCCCAGACTGCCTGGGGCCTGCATCTGCTTACGCAGGCACAGCACAGCTACCAGCTTCAACGGTGATGGATGTTATGACTCCAAAGAGAAATACAGAGATGGTATGGGAAAAGTAGGCTACCAGATTCTTGAAATGTGATAACGAAAGAAGACAAAGACATTAAATATGAGATTAAACAAAAACAACTTTAAAAACTAGTCTTCATATTTCAGGGGATTGATTCCAAGCCCCCCACTCCCCACCCTGTGTATTCCAAAATCTGCAGATGGTGAAGTCTCATACATGGCATCATGTTTTCATATAAGTAACTCCCTAAATCCTATATACTTCATATTCCTTTGTTATAAAAATTCTATTATCCACCCCCTATAGTGTTGGGGGTCAAACCCAGGGCCCTTATGTGTGTTAGACAAGTTTTATACCAATGAGCTATGTTTGTAGCCTGCCCCACATATTTTACGTCACCTATAGACTACTGACGATGCCTAATACAAAGCAGATTCTATGTAAATAGTTATATTGTTTAAGGAATAATTACAAAAAAAACTGCATATGTTCCATAGAGACACATTTTTTTTCTTTTTGTTTTGTTTTTTAATGTTTTTGATCCGAGGTTGGTTGGATCTGGATGGGAAGCCTGTGGAGGCAGGTGCTGGCTGTGCCCAGTGAGTCCAGTTGTTCTTTGACCTTTTTTTTTATGCAGTGTGCTGATATTTTATTCTTCAAAAGTTGGAAGCAATCCTGAAGAAGGCATTGGCTCTTATGGCTGTGACAGCGCCCCCCCCGAAGTTGGAAACACCTGTGTGGAAGGCCTTCGATATCATTCATTCGCCTTGGTGCAAGGCCACATGGGACATGAATCCTAATGAGATGTTGCAGTAGATAATTTCCCATTAAAACTCTTCTTATTTGACGGCCTTTTGAAATTAGGGGCATAAAATTGGGTCTTGATATATTATCTTAAATGCTGTATTCCTCATCCCCCAAAGAATAAAGCAATAATGTTAACTATCAAATGCTGAAACAATCCAGAAAGAATCCTGCAGGATGGGGCGGGGGTGAAGTGGGGGTTGGAATTCCTTTCCTTGTGCTTGGCAAGCTCCCTGGATGTGGATAGCTTGTCAGGCCCTGCAGTGGGTTGCGCCCCATCATTGACTCTGTGTTGAAATGTAGCAGAGTCACTAACAGAGCCACAGAGCTGAGGGGCTTCAGAGAAGCCCAGGGCTGTCACTGAAGGACTATGGTCTCACAGACAGGCTGGAACTCCAGCCTGTATTTCAAGCTGTAAAAGTTCAGGACAGGTGATAGGAAGCACTCTTAAGCACGTGAAGGGTGTTCCTGGCTAGCACTTGGCTATGCAGTTGGTCCTAAGATTCCAGGTATTGCCCAGGTGACAAGTCTATGTGGTTAGCCCTCTGCCTCCAGGATCTCTCAGGGTATCACAGGCTGGCCTCAAAATGATGGCCTTCTTGTCTCAGCCTCCCAAATCCTGGGATATAGGCATGAACCATCATGCCTGGAGTTAGCCACCTCTTTTTCCTAAATAATCAGGAGAGTGTATTGGGGAGGCTCCCTGGTGAGCTCAGAAAACTCTGTCCTTGGGGGCATGTGAAGGTCTGTGAGAGTTCTTGTTTTTGCTGTTCATAACTCTGTTCCCACTTAGTACCCTTAGGTAAGTGAGCCCCTACCTCGTCTCTGCGATGTCAAGACTCCCCTCAACTTCCTGTTACACTCAGGATGTAGGGGACTTTGAGTACCTCATGCTTGCAGTGATGTGGACAGGGTGAGCATGCCTTATGTGGAGGTTGTCCATTCCACTCCACGGCTTGTTTTTGTGAAAGGTGATATAGAGAAAAGAATCATGTCTTCTCATTGTGTCTTTTACTGCAGTGGCCAGACCTTGTGTGGCATTGTCAGACCCAAACAGGCAAGAACGTGTTCGTGAGTTACTGTTTTTATAGTTGCACTGTATACTTGGCTCTGCTCTGTGCTAGGATTATCTGAGAATGACCCAATCGGTTGTGGGTTGAGGACAGCTTGGTGTTTGCATTTATATATATACTCTCTCTGGTTCCTTGGGGCCTGGCTGCCCTTGGCTAGACCACCCATTTGGCTTTGCCTAATGGATTCTGTCACAGTCTGCTTATTCTCCAGCAAAATATATTTCCCATTCTTTCTGGTTCACGGGCTCTAAAGATATTTCTTATTCCTGTGGCCAAGATTCTCCTGATTGATGGTAGCACGGGAGGGTGACCCAACCCAAGCCATGGCTAAGCAGTGATGGGGAGAGTAAGACAAATAGCTACATAGAATCTGCAGTGTCTCACTGCTTCTGTGGGTGGGGGTCAACATGAGGCAGACGCCCCAGGGTGGGCTCAGTAAGACACAAGCCATTTTCCTCGTTGTGCTGGTGTTTCCAAGTACAACATGTGAATGGATGTATATAATCTTTATGAATACATTCAGACTTGCTTCTTGTCTTGTCCGCTCACCTGGCAACACTGTCACAGCTGCTGGACAGAGAAAACTCCAGGGAAACGTGGGGCAAAGTAGGGCTCTCACTTCAGACAGTGGAGGATTCTGATTTTGGGTCTCATGTGTGAAATGCCAGTACAAAGAACAAAAGAACAGTACAAAGCCAGGTGTCAGTGAAGTGCTTGGGATCACTGGCCATCTTGCTTCAGAAGGCAGCTGCAGTGGGAACTCAGATTCATCTTGTCTGGCTATTTTTTGAACTTTGCACATGATTTTCATCACCGAATGAAGCATAAACTGTAGTAACGGTATAAATACTTACCAGAGGGTCATGAAATGGTCTTTTTAGTCTGGTACATGAAGTGTACTAGAATTCGCCTGATTTAATATTGAACATTGCAGCTGGTACAGTGTTGTCAGGTGAGCAGGCATGAATGAGCAGACCCAAATGTTTTCACAAAGCTAGACCTGTGTTCTCACTCTTTGGTTGGTCTGTGGTTGGCCCCCGCTGGCCTACTTTTAGCCACCTTGCAACCTAGCCACAACTAAGTGTTTGTCCAGAACTGTCTTCACTCTGGGGACTACATGTGCCCAGTACAAAAGAATTGTGACAGAACTGCAGGTGGGTGCTGGGCATCTGCAGGGTAGGGCTGGGCAGATGAAGTGGCCTGAGATGATGCTGTGAGGATCCAGGAAATACTTGAGGGGTGGGTCTCATCAGTGGTATAGAACAGGCTGGGAAGGGAAGTCTTCCCACAAATGCGGGAGACCTAGACTTGGGCAGGGGATGAGGAGGATGAGGAGGACCCTTGTACCATGAGATTCTAACAGCTGACTACAGATCTTGAGGGTTGAGAGATGTGCTGTTCACTAAGGGCTACTGGTCACCCTAGTCATTTAAATTAGCCCAAGATAAGACTCAGTTCTTTGATCATACTTTCTGTCCTTAATGATCTGTAAGTAGTCACATGTTGCCAGTGACTGCCTTTTAGAACAGCTCAGAGATAAAATGTCACCATAAGAAAGTTTTGTTGGACACCCCTGCTGTAAATAGCAGCCATTTATGGGGAGGTGGCCTCCCAGGTCACCTTGCAGGTAGGTATCCACATGAAGAATACATGGCTTTGCAGCCAAGTATTGGCATCCTGTGCAGTTACCCCCCTACTTGGTTCTAGCTGCCCATCCATTGTTCCTCACGTAGAGAGGCACTGAGAATGAAGTCACAGTGCATACTCACTGGGCTGGGGTTGCGTGGCCAGTCTCGCTCTGTCCCTGGTTGGTACAGGTACCGTAGAAGTGACAAGGCAGGCATGGAGGCAAGCCTGGGCACATTTCTGCAGGCCAGCTGGAGCTCTTTCAGAACTTCTGCTTTGATGTGACTTTAAGGGACTGATCAGAATCATGCCATAGGTATTAACCACTTGTCTGTGGCAGTGTTTGACAATGAACACCTGATCCCGATTGCTTTTGAAAATGTATCATTACATAAAAAAGCATGTTTCTAGCAAACAATTTAAATAGAGAAGTATGGATAGGGTGAAAATTTAAAGTCCCATTCTGTCCCTGTCACCATTCACTTCTGGGGGACCCTGGAGACACTGCTGTCACCTGCAAGCTATGGTATATAACCAGTTAGAAATTGCTGTTTGCTTAACAGTGTATTGGAGACATCTTTCCACATCATGCTTGCAAAGTTGCTGCATTCAGCTGTATAACATTCCGTAACGTGAATGTATCGTGATTTATTTAAATGACACTTAAATAGTGTGCAGGCTCTTTTGGATGCTAAAATTGATGCTGCGATGATCTACATATATTGCTGTGAGTGTCTCTTAAAGTAAATTCCTAGGTCTGTAATTGCAGGTCAGAAGGTGGGTACGTTTTTCATTTAGGAAGAGTGCTCCCTCGCTCTCCAAAAATGGTTGGTGGTTTATAGAGGCCTGCTTGGTTGTGTCAGACTAACACCTGTGTGGTTCTTCTGTCGGACTAGAAGGGTTTGTGTTACAAAAGGGTGTTAAAAGCTTTTGCATGGAAAGAGGAGACAACACTGGTCTATGAAATAAAAAGCAGGGATTCTTTTCTGAATGTTTAGGGACTGGGAAGTGGTAGAATCCTGGAGAAGTAAAAACTCTATGATCTAAAGTGCCACTGTTTGGAGTACCACCGCTGGCCCCGTGGGTAGTTCAGCATACTTTAGGATGCACAGGAAACGTGTGTGTGGTGGTTTTTAAAATCTGTTTTTATCCTTGGATTTAGTCTCTGCCTTCTTAATTATGCCCGCCTGCCTCCCACCCTGAGCCGAAAGCCGCACTGGTTACTTGGAATGGCCTCGCGGTGGTGTGCTGTCAGGAGCTCTGCACTGGAAGTGAGTTTGCCTGGATCCCATGTGGGTCTGGGATGTGGGACGTACACTATATGTTCCGTGACCCTGGAGATAGCATGAGTTCTAGAATGGGCAGCTGTTAACTGGAGTGAGCCTGTTTCCTGTTGCTGGTAGGAGGGGCTGAGACCAGGGTCCAAGTGAGGAGTCTACCTCAGGGCACATGGCCTTTTGCTCAGTGGGACAGGGGTGCACCCAGGGGCTCTGGCACTTTTGTCATACTCCATGGATTGGCTTTTTGAAGGACACCTCCCTTCTCCCCTCTCCCTCATCTCCTTCCCCAGCTGGCAGGTTGGTATTATTCTGGGGCTAGGTGATCATGATATTGTGACCAGGAGAATCTCACCAGCCTCCATAGTATAGAAAACAGAAGTAGGCTTTTATGAGTCTCTCATGGCTTACATGAGAAAGGACACCACTGGGAGATAGGATTGTGGGTAATTTTTTGTATCTTTCATTCACCCTCTTACTTTTTTCTAGTTTTTCTTTTTGTATATATTTTTTAAAACTGGAAAAGAAACAAAACTCCGCTATGGAACTCCTGTCTGTGTGTTCCTGGAGCGTCTCTGGATGATGGAAAGGGAGGCCTGTTAGTCCTTCGGGAGAGTTAGGGTGGAGGGAGGCGGCAGCCAGTTCTCAGGCCTCCCACAAGATGCCAATGCCCACCCAGCCCTTGGTACCTGTTGCCTGGTAAGTGCTCGTAAGCTGAGGTAAGATGAATGTCAAAGGTGCTTCTGTATCCTGAAGCTAGCAGTGTCCTGTGGGTGCTGGTGGCGGTGTCTGAGCTCTTTGTATGCGCAGCCCTTCGGGGTCTCCTCTCCACCTGCAGACCAGGCAGGGACACAATGTAAGAAAAGTCTGTAGCTTGATGGGCTTGAGACAGAAGAGGTGAAGAAGGGCTATGTGACCTTCAGGGTGTCCACAGAGCAGGTCAGAGCTTTCTTGAAACTAATGGGCCATGATTGTGCCCTTCCTTCCTCTACCAATCTACCTGTTCACACGTGCTTCAAGTGCCCGTCCTGCCTTGTCCTTGTCCTGCCTTGTCCTGGTCCTGCCATGCCCTGGTGCTGTTAGCCAGGGTTTGTAGAGGTGCTTGATGGTGCTTTCCCTGCGTTTACACCCTCATTGCCCAGCTCTACTTGTTTACACAGCCACAGCTCAGATTTGGTAGAAGTCATGTGGCCAGCAGATGGCAGTCCAGGGTCTCCATGGTAGCGCTCCTGGAGCCCCTTCCCATCCATACAGTTAACCCCTCACTCTGTTTACAGGCTGGAGACACCAGGTGTGCACTCAGAACAAGCCCTGGCGACCTTTATTTCTTTGTCAGGGTTTGAGTCTCCAGACAAAACCCTTGGGGCATTCGAGCCATTCATTTTCTTTCTTTTTTTTGTTTTTTGTTTTTTGTCTTCTGAGACAGGGTTTCTCTGTGTAACAGCCCTGGCTGTCCTGAAACTCACTCTGTAGACCAGGCTGGCCTCAAACTCACTGAGATCTGCTTCCTCAGCCTTCCAGGTGCTGGGATTAAAGGTGTGCACCACCACCGCCTGGTGGAGCCATTCACTTTCTATGTGAGTTCTTCAAAATCCAGGCCCCCATTTTCTCTCCCTCTCTCCTCTTCTCTATTCCTCTGTTCTTCTCTTCCTCTCTCTCCAAAAAGAATGTAAAGTGATCCCCCAGGGAAGCAAGTTAAGTGAGAAGCATCTAGATGGCATTCTTCTGGACATCTCCATGTGGTGACTGTTGGATGTGGCAGTGCTGAGACTTCAGGTACTGTCCAGGCCTCTGTGCTCACGTTCACGATAAAGCCGTGGTCTTCCTCTTTAGGCACTAAGGAATCGTGCCTGCCGCTGAAACTCTATGGTCTTCCGCCTTTCCCTGCAAACCCAAGCGGGGGCTTGCGCAAGGCCTTCCCATGGTTGTCTTTAAAGCTGTTGTGATGATGGATTTGTTCTCCAGGTATAAAACTGTTGGTGTGGAAGTCTTGAGAGAAAGACTCTGACGTGTAAAGAGGAAAATAAATCATTCAGTCTGTAGAAAGCCATTTAATGCACACATCTTTCCAGCTTAGTAGTAGATTATTCTCTCCTCCAGCGAAAGGGAAGCCCTTAACAAGCTGCTCTCTACAGCTTCTGTGCTTGGAGCCAGGGCACTGGAAACTCCAGATGTGAGTGTTTGTGGCCATCTAGGGGTCAAGTGTAGCTGTTCATCTTTGGCCTGTATGCTCTGGGAAGGGATGACCAGGGCTGAGCTGCTTGGTCTGGGAGTGGAGTCTCCACTTAACACACTGCCCGTGGCCTGTCCTGGCTGTGGCTGGAAGAGCACTAAGCGGTGGTGGGAGCAGTCAGGTTGTATTTTATTTCTTTGAGGGCCTTGACCTTCCCCATAGACTCCTGGCCACAATTTATAGGTGTACAGTTGAGGGGAGGCTGCAGTGATGTTGGTATGTTCTCCTTGTTATTAGAGAAGGTGTTACCTGCCAGCTTGGCAAGGCCCTGAGGATAACTGGCCTCCTGATAGGAGAAGGGATGCCTCGCTGAGATAAGCAGGATGGAGTTTGCCTTTGTCCCTGGACCTTTGGTGGGTAGTGTAGATGATGTCGTAGAACTGGTCAGGGCTTGACTGCTCTGTAGCACAGCTCACTTTGCCTGGGGTGGTTGGGGTAGACTGGGCATGGACTCTGCTTACAGTTGGGACGCAGCTTCCTTCCTGTGGGGATGCTGCCCCGCAGACCTGCACCAGCATGTCATGCCCTGTGAGGGTTCAGGTCTGGTCTTTGCGTTTGAGGGGAAGGCCTTCAGAATGGGTTTGGACAGTCCCTAAGAAAATGAATGTCCTTGCCATGGGATCCTCATTAGTCCCTAGGCCATGCTCCTGTCGGGCCCCGCTGTGAGGGGTCCCTGGGTTATCACTTGGGCTTCTCACACTTAGTCTCCTGAGTACTATTGGACTTGAGTGAGCTCTCTGACTTGGGCTCTTACCTGAGTTGCCTGCTCTCAGCCTTGTCCCAAACAGCGCTCCCTTTTAGTCACTGTGCTTTGTCTGCGGGATAAAACCCAGGTCTCTGGGGCCCATGAAATCTTGCACCTGTTCCAGGCTTATCTCCCTCTACTCCTCTGGGAATCCAAAGTCCTGGATCCTGCAGACTTGCGCCTTTCTGGGCTGCTCCCCTTTCTGCAGGCATCTGCTGTTTAGCCTTTGCCTGCCAGGCTGCCTCTCTAGACCCCAGTGTGTTGGTCTGTTGGATGACCTCCCTGTGCCTGCTGCGTTGCGAAGCGGTAGTCTTCCTTTCTTCTTACCCCTTCAAGCTTAGTATTCTGCAGTAGTAGGGGCAGTGAGCACATCCACTGTTTGGAAGTAAGCTGGGTCTGCTCATCCCGGGCAGAGATTTTGGGAACCTACAGTAATAGTCAGTTCCCTTTAACAGCTAGCTGTCCACAGGTACTCACAGGGCAAGTCCTGGAGTGGGCTGATCCCTGCCCTGCTGGTTGAGAAAGTAGGGCATGGGCAGGACAGGCTTGTCCTATAGCTGGACACTGGGGCTAGCTGCTGCTGGAACAGTGGGCTGCTGAGTCCCCGGAGTCCCCTTATGTTAACATCTTCCTCCTAATGCTGAGCTGTTCACTGGGGAGCTGGTGGTTATGTAGGCAAAGAACAAATTTTCCTAAAGGACCCCACAGTTGACAGAGAAGAGACTCCTAAGTGCCTCTTTACAAGTTTCATTTTCTAGGTGATAAAGTATTTCTGTAGCAAACCACATCATAGTTTTGAAGTCTGGGGTGTTAAGCACAGTTAAGACTGACGCTCTTCAGGCTTCTTGGCAGTGGAGACATAATCTTCCCTCAAGCCTTGTGGCTTAGCGGCCTGAGTAAGAACAGTCTGCCCTTTTTGAGTCTCTGTGTCAGCCTTGACCTCAGAGAGGCGTCCTCAGAGCCTCACCCTTGCCTGACTTCAAGGAGGGGTCTGAATGGTTGGGCTTCCAAAGTTGGCCCTGGGGGTTAGTTTTCAGTGTTTTTCCCCCCATGCCTCATTCCAAGCACATTGTAAGTTAATTTTTGCAGCCAGGCTGTGAGGGAAGAACAGTTATTACTGACTTTACAGATAAGGAAACAAAGGCAGGAGGTAATTAAGCCAGTTGTCGAAGGACATAAAGTTGTCAGAGGAGCCATCGGAAGTTGACATTTTAGCCTAGGCCATTGGAAACCATAGATACTGCTTATATATAACCAAGGCCAGAGGTGACCTATAGGCTGGCCCTGGCCCACATATATTTGTTTAGTTCCTTGGTGGCTTTATCCATTTATTTTTATTTTTTATGGAGTTAGCTGTCAGTGTTGCTAGTCTAATCTGTTAGTCTGCAGCTGTAGGGGTTCTGTACTGTCTCCCGTGTGAAAGTGAAGCCCTGTAACTCAGGCCCCTCCCTGCAGGACAGTCCTGTCCTGGGTCTATATAGCTCTGCATTCCTGAAGGGCCTGGCCCACGGTGAGTGTTGCTGTGTCCCCCAAAGACAGGATCTGGTTGGTGCCCTCTTGTAGCTGTTCTTTGCCGTCTATCTGCCTCATTCCAGAGCGTACTTACCAAAGCGAACCAGACCCAGGCTACCAGCGTAGCTGACCTCTTCTGGAATTCCCTAACCCTTGCTCTTTTTAAAGACTGTGGTTAACGGATTAGATATGGAGTCTTGGGCAAGTTTATTCTAATAACTTAAGATTTCACAATACCAAGGATTAGGAGAATCCGCAAGCATTTGCTAGAGGCACGAGTGGGGTGCTGTGAGTGGGTTGCGGGGCTCCTGTGGGCAAGCTGTGTGGAGGTGACTCATCCAGGGGCCCAGTTTTTCTGTCAGTTTTACTGCCTCTGATTCAGAGACAGTGGAGATAATTTTCCTTTTAAATAGACCTCAAAAATTCAATGAAAAATATTTTGTGAAGTTCTTGCTCTCTAAAAGTAATGTAAAGGAGAGTATGTATGTGGAAGTTTCTGTGATGGAGAAGGGGGTAGCAGAGAAGGCTCAATTCTACTTTACATTACTTTGGGTTGTTTGAATTGTTACAACTGTTTACTTTTAATTGAAACGTTTAACAAAAGTTCATAGTTACCCCAGAGGAAGTTTAATAAGGATTCATTAGAATGCTACTTTTTAAAAAAAAACTTGTCAGAAAAATGTCTTCAAGATGATTTTATTTTGGTTTTTATTGTATTTTAAATGCTTTCATTTTCTTTTTTCTTTTTAAATCTTTGTGATTTTATAAAATATATGTATATTTACAACATTTTCCCCTTTCCTCCAAACCTCCCACATGCCCCCCCCCACTCTCCTTCAAATTCATGGCCTTTTTTTCATTAGTTGTTATTTCATGCACATATGTATTTGTAAATACATATATATTTCTAAATGTAACCTACTCAGTCTGTATAATATTACTTGTGTGTGTATATGTTTTCAGGGATGATGACCATTTAGTACTAGACAACCAATTGGTGTCATTTTTCCCTGGGAAAGGCCACATCGTCTGCTCCCAGCTTTCTTCAGTTGTCTATACATTCTTTGTGTAGGGTTGAGGTCTTGCAGGCTTTTCCCCCCATCTGGTTTGGCAAGGCCATTGATATAGTCCTTGTTCAGCTTACATTTGGGCAGTCATGTGGTATAGCTATCTACTTCAGATATTCTTGTAGCTTCTAACATTACTAGTAGACAAAACCTCGCAGCAAACTTTTCTGGCTTTTACAATCTTTCTGCCCCTTCTTCCACTATGTTCCCTGAGCCTTAGGTGCTTTGTAGATGTGTCTGTTGGGACTGGGCTCCATAGCTCTGCATTTTGATTGGTCAAGGTTTTCTATAGTGGTCTCTGTCTGTGGCATAGAGAAGTTTCCTTGTTGAGGGGTGAAGACTACTTATGAGGCTAGACCCTGAGGGAGGGTGTAGGTATGAGGCTAGACCCTGAAGGAGGCTGTAGGAAGTCCAGAGTGCCTCTTTGAGAGAACAGCCTCAGAAACCCTCTGAACGTAGGAGGGAGCTTTTGGACAGTGCTGGAAGCATCTTGAAGCATCTCATAGCTGCTGCCTATACCTATGATGATGTTCAATAGCAAGGCCTCCTCCAGCAGTGATAGCCAAATGTTTCACTCCCATGGTAAAGGGTGAGGCTCGAGAGATAGGGCCTGAAAGGCAGTGTCTTTATTTGGATCCCCACCCCTCTTTCTTTGAGACAGGGTCTCATGTAGCCCAAGCTAGCCTTAAACACTCTTGTTCTCTACTTCCTAAGTGCTGGAATTACAGGCATACACCAACGTGCCCACTAGAAGAGTGTCTCCTGGGAGAATTGAGATTTCAACCACTCAGGGACTTCTAGAGGATAGGGCCTTCTAAGATCACGGGGCCGCAAGGGCATAGAACAGCCAGCCCAAGAGGAATATGGTGTGAACCACATCTGTAGCTTAATAGTCCTGGCTAGCCATATTGGAATAGGCCAAGAAGAAACAGTTGGAATGAATATTAACAGCATACTTCACCCAACTTATCAATTCACATCCAGTATGTCAGGTTACTGGTTTACGTTCTTGTCTACATTGAGTTTTTGAAACCCCGTGTAAACTTTTTGCTTGAAGCACATCTTCAAGAGCGCTGTGTCTGGACTGTTCTGAATCGGGAAAGGAATGTCTCTACAGCCTTCTGCTCCACAGTCTTAAGAGGCCATCATGCCTCCTTGCCTGTGGTTTTTAAACCTTGGGCAGTGAACGTCCACCCAAGGTTGGGGCTGCATGGGAAAACATACAACAAAAACTGTGTCAGTGGGGGTTCCTCCTGAGAGTCAGCTCATGGGGTGTTTTGTTTTATTTTGGCTCTGTAGCATTCAGGATTGCCTAGTATGTAAGTCCACCATTAGTTGTGTGTGCATACATATTTCAGTGAAATTAAGGAGGTACCCCCCACACTCTTCCACTTCCTTGGCAGTACAAACTCTTAGGGCTTTAGTGCTCATGTGGTTATTTTTAAATCTACTGAGCTTTCTCAAGGTAAGAAGTTATAAAATAAGGTGCTCATAGCAACCAGCTCGCCCACATCCCACCTTCCCCTTATTACGGTATTGTGTTAAGTGCTTTCACTTGTGATGAAAATATTATGACTAGAAGTAGGAATATTGTGACAAGTCAGAGGATTCAAGGTTGCTGGAGGAACCCTCCCGTTCCTTGTCCTTGGAAGGTAGGCTTAGCTGAATTTGCCATTGCAGGCCTCTCTTGTCTGTCTGTTGTAGTGCATTTGGCCTTCTGTTTCAATTGTGGGGCAAATTTAGGTATCAGCAGAAGGAATTCCCTAGGCATTTTAGGTGAGCTATCTCCGTTCACTCTTTTCTTGCCTGTAGGCAGCATGAGTATCAACAAGGGGACTGGGGATGGGAATGTTTAGGATTTTTGTTGGGTTTTGGCAGTGACAGTAGTGATGGGGGTGAGCCGGCTCGTTCTGGGAGACCTGGCTCAGCCATTCCTCTCCTAAAGCCACTCACTAGTTAAGCTCCATTCAGGGAGACTAGAGATAGAGTGCTTGTTCCTTAGTGTGGGGAGCAGACTCCTGGTATTTCCAAGGTTTTGCATGTGTGGTTTTGATCACTGAACTGAGTGAAAAGTACCCTTGTTAGTCACGGGCAGTCAGTGCCCATGGAGATGCTGAGGTAGAAAAGGGAATTTCACTGAGCCATGGAAGGTGAGATGAACCAAAATGTTTACTAGAAAAAGAAGAAAGGGAAAAAAAAAACCTCTGAGGAAAATGTATTGTATGTAGTTTTGCACATCCTTTTTGTTGTTTGTTTATTTTAAAACATGGTCTAATGTAATTCAGGCTGGCCTCAAATTCACTGTGGAGTGCAATGTGACCTTGATCTTCCTGCCTTTCTTTCTGGAGCTCCCAGTTTGTGCAGTGCCAAGGATTGAACCAGGGCTTTGTGTGTGCTAGCAGCTCTATCAACAAAGCTACCTCTCATCCCCGCATTCACACACAGCTTCAGTCTTGATAATTTAAAGAAGGAAGAAAGAATGAAAGCTAGTTGTAGCCCAGTGACAAAGTTTCTGCCTAGCACGCACCGAACCCTGAATATGATTCCTATTACCAATATAAAATAAGGAGGATGTATCTCCTAGTCTTGCTGGGACTCTATGGGGATGTGGATCCATCATTTATAAAGGAGCCCACTGTACCAACCTGCTATTCTAAAGCTGTGGAACAGTTCTCCTTGGCTCTGACCAGGGCCACCTTTTGATGAATATTGTTGTACATCCCTTGTTTTGGGGTGGAATGTAAGCCCCTGCTCCTTCTTCCCTCTTCAGGAACCCAAGATTGCGACAGCCCTCTCTTCCTACCCTACAAGACACTGGTCTCCACAGTTGGAAGCATGGTGTTCAATGAGGGTGAGGCCCAACGGCTTATTGAGATCCTCTCTGAGAAGACTGGAGTTACTCAGGACACCTGGCATAAGGTAGGCCACTGCAGGGCTGGCGTGACTCAGCCTTTCCTCTAGAGATCAGCATCTTACTCAGTCCTGCCCCTGCCCAGGAGATGTCTATCAAGGCATACCCTGCTTGTCAGACTGCAAAAAGAATGTTCCAGGAAGGGCTGGAAGGGCTTCCACGTCCTAGAGAACCCTGCCATTGCTGCCTGTGCTTGGGACGCAGCATCAGCTGTCAGTGATCTACTACTGCTTGTCTGCCTGGATGGCAGAGCAGGGATCTGGCCCAGCTGGTTTGGGCCAGAGTATAAGGAAAGAAATCCAGACATAGTGTGTGGCAGAGCCCTGTGACATGTCCCTTGTGCTACCATGGCAAACTCAAAGACTGATTCCTACTCTCTAGTGCCTCTGTTCTAGGGAGTGAGGTATGCATGGGTTTGTCTCTAACTAGTTGGGTAGTAATTCTGCTGGTCAGTTCAGTGGCTGGAGGTGTTGGGGCTAGTCCTTTCTTGGCTGTCACTGGGGGATGACATGCTCTGTATATTCTCGCTGATGCAGGAGCTCCTCAGCAAGTAAGCACTGGGGGCATTTCCTGGGTATGTGTGTTGGAAGTCAAGGTAACTATAGTCCCCGGTTATCTCAGAATATGTCCTTAGAATACAGACTTCCTGTTCTAGCTCCCATACTGCAGCCAGTGGCCTCCAGGCTGCATATACTGGCTTTAAGACCGGAAATCCTATGGTTATGAAAACTACCGCAAGCATCCATGTGCACAAAGTCTCGGAGTTTCTGAAGGCTGGACCGTCTGTTCCTCATGGCTGTGTCTAGGGTTAGATGGTACTTAGTTACCTACCCACTGTGCTCTTGTTTCATTGCCAGAGTGGGGGGAACTATGTCTCTTTCTGTTACCCTTTAACATGGCTTTGTCAACATTTTTAGGCCACGCAGAAGGGTGACCCTGTAGCAATTCTGAAACGCCAGCTAGAAGAGAAAGAAAAGCTGCTAGCCACAGAGCAAGAGGATGCGGCTGTCGCCAAGAGCAAACTAAGGGAACTCAACAAGGTACTATCTATGCTCAGAAGCGAGGCAGCCTCTCTCTTTCTGTTCTCTGAGGATCCCCTGCCCCACGGCCACAGCTGCCCTTTGGGCATCAGGATAGGGGCTTTTCTGCCTTAGTGTATGGTTCTCAGCAAGCCAAGAATTTTTTGACTAAAGAGTCTGTGCTGTCTAAAGAGCTGATGGTGTGGTATTGGGGTCCCTCCCCTGTGGTCTAAGAATATATGCAGCTCAGCAGAGACCAGAACCTCAGAATGTGGTGGTTCCCAGGATGACAAGTAATCATTTGAGTTAGTACATCGAGGAAGGAGGGAGGTGCACACTTAATCCAAGGTAATTTTCCTGAGAACTGGGGCAGAGGTTGCTTTTCCTCCCTGTTTCTGACGTTAGTGGAGTGGTGTACAGGGTAATTCTTGGCTGCCTGTGGCTACTCAGAAGGTTTTTAACTCTAAATGACAGGTAGCAGTGAGCCAGGGTTGCTAAGGGGGCAGGTTTGGGGCATTGTTCAGGACATACCAGGTCCCCAGGCTTGGACAATCACTCACTGCTGAGCAGTTTTCTCTTGTGCCAGATGCTGTGGGTTTTCTCTTGCCATCTCCCTGCATCTTGCCTTCCCTGTCCCAAGCAGCAGACTCTGGGATGGCCTGGGCCATTAAATACCTGACACCATCTGAGGCACAGCTCTTCCTTAGGTGCTTCCCATCTGTTTTACTTGAGACCAACTAGAAATGAGGCAGATTGAGTTTGTCTTAAATTCAGTGACTGCACCTCTGAGCCAGACAGAAAATTTGGTTGAGAGACAAGTTGGTCATCCATCAGAGACCTCTCCTTAGGGTTCAGTGACCTTCTGCCCTGTCTCTTAAGATGTAACCACATGGCCTACTTGAGCTATCTGGGGTTCCTGGAAATGCAGGCCTTCAGCTTACGACAATTGGACGCACTGTTTCCTACCTAGCTCTATGCACACTTCATGTTAGGATTTAGGCCTAGGCTGCAGGAAGGGTGAGAGTTTATACCATGGAACTTGGCAGAGCCCTCCAACTTCTTAGATGAGATGATTAGGGTCTGGAGTTCTGGGGAGCTGCTCTGATACCTTCTGTTAGAGTTTCTGTTGCTATAATAAACAGCACAGCCAACTCAGGAGGAAAGGATTTATTCATGTTAGAACTCTCGGTTCACATTCCATCACTGAGGGAAGTCAGGGCAGAAACTCAAGGCAGGAACTGAAGTGGAAGCCATGGAGGACAGCTGCTCACTGGCTTGCTCAGGACAACCTGCCCAAGGTCAGCATAACCAACAGTCTTTTCAGATGTCTGAAAAGGTTATGTCACTGATCAAAAAACAAGCAACAACAACAAACACACAAAAACAAAAATACCTTCTTTCTAAATAGACAGAGGAGTCCTGATGGAAATTCGTTGACTCCCAAATTGAAGTACAGATGAGAGGCTGCAGGAGTGTCTGCCCCTCTAGCAGGCTGTATGTTGCTTGTGTCAGTACCCTTTAATTTAGAAAGGGCTTAAGACATGATAGATGAGGAGGTTGTAACCTCTGATAGAATGGGCTCTTTCCCATTCTGAAGTCATATTCACCAAGGACAGGGTGGCAGGTTTGAAGGAAGTAAGGCTTCTTAGACATTACCTCTGTGCTGGCCACTCAATGTCCATGTTCTCCCTCAAAGGTGGCTGCGTAGCATGGTTTCCACAATGGCACCTAATTACCAGACATGTTCATGTCCCACCCTCCTTTGGTTGAGGCAATAGAATCTATTCCTGGTATGGACTGTAGGTCCAGAAGCCTTGATTTTTGTTACCCACCTCATCTTCCAGAGTGTGGGCCTTGGCTCTGATCCAGATTTAATGCCAGTGTCCAGCAGTGTCCAGCTATGATCCTCTGTGCCCTATCCACGTCCAGTTTCCTATAAGCTCAGGAGATCCAGTGCTGATCTCTACTTAAACCTCTTTCATGCTTTGTCACTAGCTCCCAGTCTCCATCCCCAAATCTGCACCCTGAGTGCTAGCCCTCTGCATCTTACACTCCCCTCTTTGGATGGCTGCCTGCTCCCAGGACTCCCTTCCTGCTTCTTCTGAGGTTCTCCTGTACTTCCCTGGTGGGTTGGACATTTTCTTAATATCCTATATGACTTAGTTTTGTAACCAGCCCTGAGGAATCTTTCGGAACTCTCATGGAGGTGATCATTATAATTGCCACAGACCTGTATCTGGTTGCTGGTAGACTGTGAGCCTTGTAGAGCAAATACTCTGACCTTGCTTGGCCCAGCCTAACAGACTGTTTGTGAGCTAGTGGCCACTGAGGCCCCTGCTGGCTTGCAGCTGAGGGAGGAGCTTTTGTTGGGATTTGTATCTTCCCTTTGTAAATAGTTGAATGTTTATTATTTTGTCTGATTTTATCGTCCTTGTGCCTTTGAAATTGTGGACCATCACATCCCAGCAGAGCCAGCGTGTTTATGTCATGCCTGTGCTATATCTCCTAGCCCCAAACCATTGAGAAAGTATATGAGAAAATGTTTGGGAAAGGGTCTTGCTTGGTGATCATTCTTGGAGTCATGCCAAAAGGCCTGTCCTGGATGGTTTGGCAGCGCTCCCTTTTAAGTGTTCAGGGCCCAGGTGTAGCTTTGAAGACTCCAGGCCAAGAAAGGCAAAACCTTCTGGAAACCGTTCCAGCTGTTGTCTTTCCAGGCACCACACTCTGGACTAGACCATTGTGTGTCCACTCCAGTGCCAAAGCGTGTGGCCTTGTAAGATAGGGCTCTGCTCAGCTGAGGAGCCCGAGGCCTGCAGACACCAGCCAGACACTACTGAGAACCAAGTCGGGATGGGAGGTGGTACGGTTCCAGGCTCAATATGGAGGCCAGTCTGTGGGCACCTTCTGGGCCCTGCCAGTCTATGCAGGACCCCACTAATCTAGGGAATGGGAACAGATCCCAGAAGAATGTGCCGACAGAGCACCAGTGGGTGCTGGTAAAAGTGCTTGTCTTCTAGGCTACATAGGCAGAACAAACTCCACTTAGAACATCACCCTTCCATTGCTTTTCAAGAAAGTAATCTGGCCCTGTTTGTGCCTGCCTGGTCAAGTTCCCTCACCCCTACCTGCCGTTTCTTCTTAGGAGATGGCTTCAGAGAAGGCCAAAGCTGCAGCTGGGGAGGCCAAGGTGAAGAAGCAGCTGGTAGCTCGGGAGCAGGAGATCGCAGCCGTGCAGGCACGAATGCAGGCCAGCTACCAGGACCATGTGAAGGAGGTGCAGCAGCTGCAGGGCAAGGTGGGCACAGGGGAAGGAGTAGGCCTGGGTGAGTCACGGGGACACAGAGAGTGAGGCTTGAGCAGAGACTGAGGAAGTATGCTGGGGGTTAATCTGACTGGGCATTTCTGTACATCTGATGTTATTAACCAGGAAGGTTTAAAATATATTTTAAAGAGCACCTTTTCAAAAGAGCCTTGCATCAGGTGGTGCCTGAGGATCAGGGTTCAGGCTCCAGGTGAGGCTGCAGTGATGCTGATTACACTTTCTCTGGGTGGTTGGGAGGATCCCGTAAAGTAGGAAAGCTGAACATACTTTTACCTGGATCGTGAGACCAGCACTGGTGACTCCCTGTCTTGACTGACATTTATCTTCTAAAACTTATGCTTGGCTCATTGTGGGCATGACTGCCTCCCTGCCACATGTTTCAGGGATGCCATGTGGACTCAGGAGACAAGAGATGAGCCCTCCTTGAGGTAGTTGTGCTCTGTGGCCATGTGCTTTTTTCTCTCAGAATAGTATACCTGTGTGACCTCAGGTACCTGTGCATCTGTCTTAGGCATTGGCTAGAGAGCAGTGAGGAGCGAGATGGGTGATGGTGAAGGAGGTCCACACTTGCCCCTGAGACCCTGACACTGGAGTGGCACAGTGCTTGGACCTCTTGCTTTATGTGCACTCCTGACTTGCCTTGGAGCAGATGTAGTCTCCAGACCTTCCACTCCGAGCTGTGTGACCTTCTAATGCTGTGTGTGGCTGACCAGCCCTGATGATCTTGTTGGTAACTTTTCAGATCCGAACTCTTCAGGAGCAGCTGGAGAATGGCCCCAACACCCAGCTGGCCCGCCTACAGCAGGAGAACTCCATCTTGAGGGATGCGTTGAACCAGGCCACCAGCCAGGTGGAAAGCAAGTAAGCTGAGTGTCCCGTGTAGAGACCATAGTAACATGTTTCCTAGGACTGAGAGCCTGGGTGGACTTAGTGGGTCTCTTGTGGGCTATAGCAGATGCAGTCAAGTGTCTTTCTGGGTGTGGAGCTGGTGTTGCAGTCATACATGGGACTTCCTGTGAGTTTCTACTTGGCCACATCCAGCATCTATGTGGGTTCTGAGCAGTTGCGTCTTTTGGCAGCTGGCCCAGAGCCCCTCATGTCATTGATGCCTCAGAAAGATCTGATGTGTGCCAACCTGCTGCTCATCCTTGCTAGCATACATGGTATATGGAGGGGGTTGTCGCAGAGTATCAAAGCCAGATTTACTCTGATTGAGAATATAGGTGTTTCAAGGACCTGCTGTGGTCTCAGTCTCCATCGTGAGGATATTGAGGACCGAGGAACTCTGGCATTCTCTGTCATGTGGAATCTCTGTCACTTTCTTTCTGGAGAAAGTTCTGAAGCTTGGGGAATTGTCACCAAGTGGTGGCTGCTGCGTCCCCTCAGTCCAGAAACCCTACCTGGTCAGGAGTCCACAGCAGCCAAGTGGGTTTTACCATCTACAAGTCCTAAGCAGTGCCACACCACCCTTACCAGGTCATTTGGATCTCTGCACGGTACAGTGCTCGAGTTAAGGTTCTGTGGTTTGGTCTCGGGGACCCGTCTGTCAGTGGAGCGCAGCCTCTCGCAGCTGAGCTTTCACTTCTTTCTGTCCCCTTGTCTTAGGCTTTTTCTTGCTAGAGACAGAGGTAGACATTTGATTAGTCTCAAACTTTCCTTCAGTAAGTTTCCTGAAATTCCACAATATTCTTGTGGCCTGAGACCCACTTTAAAGTGGCACACTGAAGGCACTTTTTCTAAGTGTCTTGATCTCTAGCCTTGAATGGCTCTCTGGTCATCTGGTGGAACAAGGAGCCAGGACAAGGACTGTCAGTGTCTTAAAGAAGCCCTCCCTAAGCTGGCCATCCTCTCTTCTGCCAGTGAAGTGAGACACACATGCGGGGAGTGAGGGGAGGCTCCTTGCACTTGTCTTGTCTTTGTTCTGTCTGTTTCCAGTGGTGTCTGAGAGAGGCATTTTGCTCCACATACTATATTGGCAACCCATTTTCAATAAAACCCACACCAAAAGCCACATGGTTGACTCTTAGATAATGAACCTAAGACTTGGGCATTAAAATAGAAAAGGGCAGATATGCCTGAGGGAGAGATCAGTTGCCAGTCTCTATCACCTTCCTCAACTGGGGCTGGGAACTGTCTTACAGGCAGAACACAGAACTGGCAAAGCTCAGACAGGAGCTTAGCAAGGTCAACAAGGAGCTAGCGGAGAAATCAGAGTCCTCCCGGCAGGAGGAGCAACAACGGAAAGCGCTGGAAGCCAAGGCAGCCACCTTTGAGAAGCAGGTTCTACAACTGCAGGTGAGTAGCAGTGGCAGCCACCTCAGTGTCCATTCACTGCCCACTGAGCCTGATTGTATAGCTCTGTGGGTGCTCTCTGGGAGCAGAGTCATCCCTTTCCAGGCAGGGTGAATAGCTGGGAGTTTGTTTAGTCAGTGTTTGGGGCTTGAACTCTTGACCTTTGCCTTGTTAGAGCAGTAGCATACAGGAAATGCTGTGTGCTAAGCATCAGTGTAAGTGCTTGGTACCAATAAGTATTAGCTCAGCTAAATGTTATACCCTATCCTATGAGGTAGGAACTGTTGACATCTACCATTTACTCACAAGGACTCCTGTTGGCCCAGAGAAGTGAAACATCTACCCAAAGTTTGCATGCAAGGGGCATGGCAGAGTCAGACTCTGGGTCTGAGTCTGGCTACTGCAGCTCTCGAGTCACCAGTGAGCTAGCTGGCTGGAGATGCTGTGGCTTGGAAGCTGTTTCCCAAGGGGATGCCCAGTCTCTTTCAGAAAGAGGGAGGTTGTCCTTGTGGCATGCTAGGTAACACCCACAGGGCTTCAGTTAGCTCTGGAACTTACGACTTCTGACGCTCCTAGTAGCTTGTGTGAAGACGGATTGGCCTAGGCTGAGCCCGGCTTCCTCTCTGCTCCTGGACATGACATTAGCACCTGTCTGCAGTTCAACTGAAAGTGAGCCGTGTGAGACTGCAGCTTGCTCTTTAGAAAGAAAGGGCTCTTTCCTTCTGCCTTTCTAACTCTTTGGGGACCAGGGCAGGCAAGGCCTACAGGCTTAGTTCCCAAAGCATAGCATCAGGAGGTGGCCCTAACTCTGACCCTAGAGCCATCTCCCCGGTGGTAAATGGAACCTGTCCTGACTCCTTGTCCCAAGATAGACTGAACTTAAGCCCCAGCAGTGTTTATGGAAGTCCATAGCCTGTTGGCCTAGCATATAACTAGCCTTTAGAATCCTTGGATATGATTGGCTATGTTGAAGACCTTCTTCCAGGCTAAAAGGCTTGTTGTCTCCTAAGGTGCATGTATGTGCTTTCTGTTAAAGTTTTGAAGTTTTGATTTCTGTAGATGAATGGATTCCTGTAATTGCTTATTGAAATCAGTACTCTAGTTAATGTTGACCACGAGAAGAAAAACGAGCAGTCTCCCTGCAGTCTGGGTTGGTTCTCCTACTTAATGGAAAGAGAGACATGGGTGGGCTGGTGGTGTTCTTGCACAAGTGATGTCTCTGTCCTGTTCCTCTCAGTACCGACAGAGCGGTGAGGATATTAGAGTCCAAGTAGGGAAGCAGGCCCCTGCTATGATGGATGGGCAGAGGAGAAGCACGCGTGCCCTGTGAGACCCTGGACCATTCTTTACTTTTGTGCCTTTTACTTGGAGCTGAAGCAACCTTTTGACGCATTTGAATGTAGAGAAAATATTACCCACCCTAAAGCTACCCCAACTTTCCCTTGTATAGTGCACGCTTTTCTACAGCTGAGGGGCACATCCTTAGTAAGAGCTGCTCTATCACTGGACTCAGCTTTGTCTCCATGTCATTAAAATGGCTGACTTAGCACCCCTGTGCAGACATTGTCCTGGAAGAGAAGGAAATGGTGTTTTCAATCTGTCAGCCCCTTAAAAGGTTTGAGGCATGACTTGGAATACCACTTTAGCTGACTAGAGTTACTTGTTGACTGTCCCCTCTCACCCATCCGTGACCCAGACGAACTTGGGTTCTGAAGAGATCTGGTCCTTTGCAGAATTTGGCCTGTAAAGTACCCCCTCCCCAGGAGGCCAGTGTTTAGGAATGATTGACAGATGCCCTGAGGAGGATTGATTGACATCACCAGAGATGAGAAAGGACTTTCTGCCACTGAGTGGGCAACAGAGAACATTGGGCACATCAGAGTTGTGTGGCTCTGAACAAGGATGAGGTGGACCTGTCTGTATTGACATGGAAGTCCTGAGATGCAGACTGGAAATAGGAGAAAAGGCCGTTTGACAGATCAAACATGGTTGGACACCGATGGTTTTGTGTGGCTGAACTTTGAGTAAAAAGGCTAGCAGTGCCATATGCCTTAACTGTGTGCCTTGCTTGTGTGCAGCTACTTCAAGGGAGAGAATTGGCACCAATGGGGAAGCTACCTCTCCAGAACAAGAACTCTAGCAGCTGTCCTCACGTTGAAGGGGTGCTAGCTGGGGGAATATTTATACAGATTCAAAATTATCCAGAAATGGACTTTCTTCCTTGTTGAAATTACATCGTAAAAGTATTCTCTCCTATTGTGTGGGTCCCAAGGACTAAATTCAGATTATCATGTGATTATCATGCTTGGAGGCAAGCACCTTTACCAGCTGAACCATGTCACTGGCCCTGAACTTTGTTTTTTGCCCACCGCCCAGAGACCACAGTGACTAGGATAACCATGTAAAGCACTGTGTTCTCTTCAGCCCTAAGCTTACAGGAGCAAGGCCTCTTCCTCTGCTTCTCACAGCCCTCTTCCTGTCTGTTCCTCCTCAGGCATCCCATAAAGAGAGTGAAGAGGCTCTGCAGAAGCGCCTTGAGGAGGTCACCCGGGAGCTGTGCAGGGCACAGACTAGCCATGCCAGCCTCCGGGCAGATGCTGAGAAGGCCCAGGAACAGCAGCAGCGGGTAGCAGGTGAGTGCAGTCTCCGTGGCTCTTTCTGGTGGGGCCCAGATGAGTCTTCCCAGTGACCTTGTCTCATTGTGGGAACCAGAGCATAGTGGGCCAAAACTGTTCATCACTGGCTACAGAGTAGAACCTGGAAGTGTTGAACATGAGATGAGGACAGTAGAGCAGGGGCAACGCCTACAAGGGCTGGATGAGGCTTAGGCGGTGCTGGTGATGAGAATGTGATGATCAGTCACTTACCCACCATTCCTCCTGAACCCCTGATATGGGCGCTAGGCCGGCAGCAGTGCTAGCCACAAGGACTAGTCACAACAATGCCTCTGGACAGACAGTTTGTGGAGGGGCAGAAGTAAATACTTGACTTTCTGAGATAGATGATTTTTGTTACAACCACACTGCTCTGCTACTGGGGGCAAAGCAGCTATCGATATCCTGTAATCTACAATCCTGGCATTGAAACAAAACTTTCTTTACAATGGGTGGGAGTGAGCAGCCTTGGGCCAGCTTCCTGGCCTCTGCTCTAAAAGGCCAAGTGTGCCTTTGGCCACTGTGTGCTCTCTGAGGTAGAAGGTGGGATCTTAAAACTAGGTCAGAAGAAGGGGTGCCCAGGCAGCACAAAGCCCAGAGAAAGGAGTGAACTTTCCCGAGTGTGTACTGGGATGAGAAAGCTGACTAAATGAGCAGGATCCTCTTCATCCTCCCGTGAGGGCTCAAGTGTGACCGGAAGATGTGGGGCAGGGCCATGACTCAGCTTCACTGGCACTCCTCAGAGTCGTGGTGCAGGTTCAGATGGGCAGTGGGAGCAGGAGTGATAGGAGCAACTGCCATTGTCCAGTCAAGAAGGAGAGTGGCCTGGTGGAGGCAGACTTTCAGATGGTGGGTGCAGAGCCCCCATGCTGCAATGATAGGGAGAGAGGTGGTCCCACCCCTAGGAAGCTGGGACTCAGTCTCTCTTGCCTTGTTCAGGCTCCATCTGGAAGCATCACCTAGGGTTGAGCCTGAAGATCAGCCTCAAGGAGAGGGAGTGTCAGAGGCACTGGGCCAACTTAGCTGTGAGACTTCTGAGCTGACCCTAGGAGGAGGATGTCTCCCACAGAGAAGGGCCAGGGCAGGTCCTTGGGAGGGCACAGTCACTAGATGTCACTCTGCTCTCAGTCTCAGCTCATATGAGCCAGTATTTTGTAGAGAGTGACTTGTGTGTAGCTTGCACTGAATGTGCTTTGTTTGCTGTTCATTTTCCTTCGCTGGTTTATTTTACCTTGTGGTGCTTACAAACGTCGCTGCCACAGCATGCCTTTCCTTACCAGTCCACAAGCAGCTCCATGCAGAAGTGAGGCCTCTGGACATATAGTGCAAGAGGGAGCCCTTGGTGTTCTGTGTGTGTTGGAGGAGGTGCCCAGCATTTCCAGACCCTGACCTCTCTCTTTGCCCTTCTACAGAGCTGCACAGCAAATTACAGTCCTCTGAGGTAGAAGTGAAAAGCAAGTGTGAGGAGCTGAGTAATCTCCATGGGCAGCTCCAGGAGGCCAAGGCAGAGAACTCACAGCTCACAGAGAGGATCCGTTCCATTGAGACGCTTCTGGGAGCAGGCCAGGCCCAAATCACCCAGGTCAGTCATTTCTCAGGCCAGTCCGAGGAGAGGGTAGACTCTACTGAGCAAAGGGCCTCCAGCCTTGCCCAGTTCCTGCACTTGTGGGCCTTGTGGAACCAAGGAGCTTTCTGTGTTTCTTTCAGGCCAGCCAAGCTGAGGTGGACCAGCAGCAGACTCGGTAAGCGTCACGGAAGGCTCTAAGGAGCTGCGGGGCTGTAGCTCCAGCTGTAGCCCAGGTTGGCCACGGGCCCCTGGAAGCTGGAGCTCTCCCTGGAATGCTTGGGTCTCCTGAGGGGAGAATCCTCCTTCAGAGTTTTTAGATTTTAGAGTCCCCTTTCTTAACCTGTCCCTCCCGTGACTTAGAGGATAGGAGACAGGCTTGGTAGGGAACAAAGCCACCTTGCAAGAGCTTTGCACTAGTCTGCTTTCCATCGTTACAGCAGAATACATGAGGCTGGGCACTCTTCAAAAGAAAAGATACTTCCTTAGCTCTCAGGTTTGGCATCTGGCCTCTGCTAAGGGCCCTCCTTGGCTCTCACATCATGGTGTGTAGCACAATGGCAGGAATCCATAAGTTGCTCGTGGTGAGACAGGAGGCCAGGGTCAGGCTTATTGTTTACAACAGCTTGCCTTTATAGAAATCAGTTCCTTTTTAGGGCAACACTCCCATGACCGAACTACCTCCCCTTGCCTCTTAGAGGTCTCACGGCCTTCTTAACACTTGAAGCTTAGCCCAAATGAAGATAACAGCAAAACTCAGAGTAAGCTGGGCTGCCACTCTCCAGTGCTTCCCAGGGGCTCTCAGTTTCTGCAAGGTGAGGCGTTTTTAAGGATTGAGATCCAGAAGTCAAATGAGGAAGTGGACGCTGCCCTCCCTTTCTGTTGGAGTAGTCCAGAGCACATTATAGAGTCATTTCATTTGTGAGGTAACTTCCTGCTGGCCAGACTATTCCCCCTTGGTGTCAGTAGCCATACAGACTCACACCAAGCCATTCTCATGGCTGTTTGTTTGCTGTTGGCTTAGGCCAAAGTGTCTGGATAGGCCTGCTCAAATCAGGCTCAGGTCTTTCTGACCAGCGCCTCTGGGGCAGATGCCCACAGGCTTGGGAGGTGAGTTCTGGCTGCCATGGTCTAGGCCCCCAGAGCAGCTATGTGAAGGAGAGGTACAAAGAATGGTCTTCGCCTCCCTGCATCCTGGCAGTGTCCCAGGATTCCTCATTCCTACTGCTAGTGCCAAAGAGTTGTTTCTCCATGTGCTTTGCAGTAATGCAGCTTCCTAGCCACAGCCTGAGTGTCCCCTGGCTTCCTCCGGGCTCTATAACTGGGAGGAGGGGTGTACTAAGAATGAAACTAGAAACTCACTTGAAGACCCAGAAACCAGCCCTCTCAGAATGCATGGGTGAACCTCTTTTCTCCTGATAATATTTATAAGGTGGAGAGGTTGTATTCGTTCACGGCTTTCTCTTGTGTTTTAAGATCATAGTTTGGAACCCTGGCATGATAAGACACACCTGTAATTTTAATATTTTAAAGATTGAGGCAGGAGGATTACAAGTTTAAGGACAGACAGGCCTACCAGACCTTGTATCAAAACAAACTACCTCAGGTTTTTGTGTCACACAGTAAATTACTAAGATAACTAAGTCACACTCTGAATAAGACCTGCTAGAGTCTTGCCTGGTATTGGTATGTCCAGCAGGAACTGATTGATTTCCTTCTGAAACAGTGTATCTGTAAGTTGCCTGGGTGGAGCCACCCTGTTCTGAGCTGGAGTACCAACCCCAAATGTTCTGGAACTTTATAGCCACTGCCAAGGAGGTTATGGTCTGTGTGCCCTTGCCACTGGTGTGCATTCTCCTTCTTCAGGGTCTTACCCTGGACATGCTCGGGGTGTTCTGCCAGAAGAGACTGTTGTATAATGCTGCCTTAGAGAGAGTAACTGAGGGATCCCAGTGGAGCTTTCAGGGTGGATTCAAGGTTTCGTGGGTCTAAAACCCACAGCCACAAAGCCCACTAGGTCAGGTCTGCCATCTTCAGACTGAAAACAGAAGCTGTGCCAGGCTGAGTCCATTATCAGTAAGGGTGGTCAGGATGGCCATGTGTTCAGCCCATGCTGACTTTATAGTTCATGTCAGTGTGAATTAGAATGGTGGTTTTCAAAAAGCTTTTGACTATGGCCTCCTGAAAGGTGTGTGTGTGTGTGTGTGTGTGTGTGTGTGTGTGTGTGTGTGTGTGTGTGTGTGTGTGTGTGTGTGTGTGGTGTGTGTGTGTGTGTGTGTGTGTGTGTGTGTGTGTGTGTGTGTGTGTGTTCCCTTCTAGCTGACATTGGCAGTCAGATCTCTGCATCCCCAGACTGGTGGCAGCTCCTCTGTGCCAGGCTTCCCTTGGCATCTCAGAGTTGCTCAAGCTGCTGGTTTAGAATATCATTGATAATCTTATGATTTTGTTGCTGTGAAGAAGCACCATGACCACAGCAAGTCTTATAAAGGAAAACATTTAATTGGGGCTGACTTACAGTTCAGAGGTTTAGTTCATTATCATATGGTGGGAAGCTCGGTGGCATCAGGCAGGCATGGTGTTGGAGAGGTAGCTGAGCATTTACATCTGGATCTGCAGGCAGCAGGAAGTGTCAGTGACACACTAACCAGGCTTGGACTTCTGAGGCCTCAAAGCCTAATGGCACACTTCCTCCAACAAAACCACACCTATTTCCGCAAAGCCACACCTCCTAATAGTGCCGCTCTTTATGGGCCTATGGGGGCCATTTTTATCTAAACCACCACAATTGACCACCTCTGGACTTTGGGTTTCCTATATCTGGCTTGGACCATCTGTTCTACATTCAGTGCAGAAGGTGTCACTTTAGGATGTCCATTTGAGGCTCATCCTTAAGAGCCTTGAGTATAGCTTTTATTTCTTTATGGTGAAGGCCACTGGAGGGCGCTGGAAAGATGAGGACTTGACCATCCTATAGTGTGATAGGTTGTCTTCAGCTAATTCCTCAAACTCAGTCCCAAAACTAGGGAGGAGCTTGCAAGTCTCAGAAGCGCTAGAAGTGAGTGGGCTCTTGAGAGCTGCTAAGAACCGTGGTTCCGAGTCCCAGTGGGAGGGGCAGCAGCACAGCCCTGAGTTCTCAGCGCTGAGGGCCAGGTGTGCACCACAGGGAAGGGTCAGCTGACATGGGCTGTGGTGCCAAGAAAGGACCTAGGCTAGAAGAAAGAACGTCTAAAAACCTTACTTCTAACTCTGACTCGGGTTCTTGCCCTGACTCCTGGCGCATAAGATGAGTGGAGAAAGAGGCTAGGCAGCTAGATAGGCTTTTCTGAAAGCTTATGCCCAGGCAGAGGGGAAGGACCTCAAGCTCGGCCAGGTGCCCAAGCAGAGAAGAAATGAGTTCTTGGAGCCAAGACTGAAACCTCACCATCCCTCTCCCCGCCCCCAGTCTCAAGGAGCTGGAGTCACAGGTGTCGTGTCTGGAGAAGGAGACCAGTGAGCTCAAGGAGGCCATGGAGCAGCAGAAAGGGAAAAACAATGTGAGTAGAAGGGCAGAGAGGAGCCTCTGGGCCAAGTCCTCCCAAGTCACCTGAAGACACTCTGTAGACCATCCAGGCCGCATGGGACCTGGCTCGCTCCCAGCTCCTTTCCCCATTGTTTGTGCTGAAGTTTACAGTGTATGCTGAGCAGTCGTCTGCCTCTCCATTCCCACATGGCCCACAGCTATCCCACAGCAGACTGCCCAAGCATGGGGCCACCTCTGGGCTGGGATTGCAGTGTACTGGTTGGCCTGGCTCAGGACTTACAGTCCCTTTGAACAGTTCAGGGTAGGGAGGGTGATGCTAGAAGCCATGAAGAAGTCATGCTGAGCAGGTGACATACCTCTCTACTGAGGCTGTGCTTGCACGTGCCTTGTTACTTACAGTGCTCCCATAGAGAAAAAAGCTTCCCAAGGGACTCTTCAGGCCAGAACTGTTTTGGGAGCAGGAAACTTCCCTCTGAAGAGATAAGCTAGCTCTCCACTTCTCTTTCCTGAAAATGGCAGGCCATTTTACCTTGTGCCTTGACCATTCCTACTTCTGGCTACAGTATCTATCTTTGTATTGAGCCACCTGCCCTTAGAGGCCATGTGTACGTAGACCAAGGAAAGGATACTTGGTCCCTAGCAGGTCCTAGAAGATTCCCTGGTGTGGACTAAGGGAGGCACTGTGAGCTCTGCTTTTGCTGAGAACAGCTTGAGGCGGCCAGTGGGCACCGTGCTATAATTGACCTACTGCCGATTTTCTCTGGTTCCCTCTAGGACCTCCGAGAAAAGAACTGGAAGGCCATGGAGGCACTGGCCTTAGCTGAGCGGGCCTGTGAGGAGAAGCTGCGCTCCCTGACCCAAGCCAAGGTAAGAGCCCCTGTCCATCCTGAGTGCTTTGGTCAGGCCAAGGGTGGGGCAGCAATACCAGTCTGCTTTAGTAAACACCATGAGACTCACAAGCCATGGACAGGCTAGTCTTGGCTTTAGAGCATCTCCTGTATCAAACTGTCCCCCCCCCCCCCCGCAAGCTCCATGGCCTCTTCTTTCCTTCCTTCCTTCCTTCCTTGTTATTTTTCCTTAAGATGGAGAGAATAAATTGGTGCCCTGATGCTTTCCTCTGTTGAGAGGAGCGCAGACCCTGAGCAAGTCCGGGGTTATGCAGCTTATGGATTTTGTGCATTTTTCATCCTGGGCTAAGTTGAAAATTATATTGCATCTCAGGAAAATGACCTTAGCAGTGAGCATCTGGGCAGTGAAGTCCTCTAGGACCCTTGGTTGGCCAGGAGCCAGCATGGCATCTCATCCCCAGCAGTGGTGACACCTAAAGCTCCCTGCACCTGCGCCCATCACACATGAAAGGCTATCTCTTGCCAGCATCACTTACACAGGAGTGTCCGTCTCTGTAGGACAAGCTTTGCAGTAACTCTCTCATGGTTCTCCAGAGAAAGACCTGGGGAAGGCTAGTCTTAGCCACACTGCATTCTTAGAGCTGAAGTCAGATTCCTGGAATCTTGGACTTTTAGTCCTAGAAATGACCCATGAATCTGGCCCACGTTTTTGGCAAATGTGGAAGTTGTGGTCTGAGCTGTTACCTTAGTCGATCGTCACTACACAGGCAGATAGAGGTAGAGGGTGACCTCATATGTCATGTTGTTTGCCTTCATGTAACAAGGATAGATAGCCAAAGTGCTGCTCACAAGGTCGGGGTCCTTGCCACCCCAATCCTCAGCGGTATGGAACTGAAAGTGGGTTCTGTCTGTCTCAGGTTTAGACAAAACTTTTAGGCCAAAGTTCCCTGGAGCCATTCCACTGATTTGTGTCCTCAGGGGATGCAGTTGTCCTGGGCTGTTTCATGGCTCCTTTAGGTCTTCTCTGCCTCTTTTCCCAATGCTATGCCTTGCATAGGGGCTGCTCACTCCCTCTGGAGGACCAATGAGGAGTGTCAGGCTTGGCACAGCTTGGGATGAGTCAAGCTTGGGTCACCTTCACTGTGTTCTTTAAGTTGGTTTAGCTCTGCCTGGTGGGAATTTGGTTCCCTTCTCGTTCTCTAGCTGGAGCTGACCCTCTTCAGCCTCTGTCTCTGTCTCCCACTGGCCCTGACCCTGGTGGCTGCTGGATATTCCCTGCTTCCACCTTCAATTTCCACCTGTTCTGACGCCATTAACCTTCTAGCCTCTTCCTGCCCCCACCCCGCCCTAACTGTACATTTCAGCTTGGTTATTATACACGTGTGTATATCCTTGTACACACAAGCTGGAAAGGGAAAGTTTTTGGGACCTGAATGTCTGCTGATTTGTACAAATAACCAGGGGCATGGACCAAACATCCTAGTCTCCTCTGACCTGTCCCTCCCATGCAGTGCTGAGGATGTGCTCTTTGGGGGCATAAGCTGAGTGCTGCCCTTTTCTCTCCATCCTCCAGGAGGAATCAGAAAAGCAGCTCCATTTGGCTGAGGCCCAGACCAAGGAGGTTCTGCTGGCTTTGCTCCCAGACCTCTCCATCTCAGCACACCAGGTAGGGAGAAAGATGACTCCCCAGGTCCCCATTGTTGTCAGGGAGCAACCTGGCCCCACCATGCCTGTTTCTTTGCAGAACTATGCTGAGTGGCTGCGGGAAGTCAAAGAGAAGGGCTCTGAGCTGCTAAAGAAACCACCTGCCTCCCTAGAGCCCTCCTTGGTAAGTGACACTGCTGGGCGTGGGTCCTCCTCTGGCTCTTGGGAATCAGGAGTCCAGTTTTTTCAGTGAGTCATCAAGAGGAAGGACTAACCAGACTCCTGATTGTCCCTCTGCCCTCAGGACATAGTCTCCAAGTTGAGGGAGGCCGAAGAGACCCAGAACTCCTTGCAGGCTGAGTGTGACCAGTACCGCACCATCCTGGCAGAGACGGTGAGCAGCCAGGGCTAACTTTGGTGGTGACTTAGTGGTAACTGTAGCTTGGTGTTCCTAGGGCACTGCCAGGAATAAGAGCCTGGAGTCTTTGGGGCAGATGGCATGGTCTGTGTGCCCTCCTTTCTTTAGCTGGATAGTAAAGGGGGTAGGCCGAGCTCTTGGGTCTTTGTTGGTTTTTTAAGTCAAGAACAAGCGTGGTAGTGCACGCCTTTAATCCCAGCACTTGGGAGGCAGAGGCAGGCCGATCTCTGTGAGTTCGAGGCCAACCCGGTACAAGGCTATACAGAGAAACCTTGTCTCAAAAAAAGAACAAGCGTGGATTTAAGGTTTGGGGCTAGGAAAGATAGTTAAAATAGGGATGCTTGGGCGGGCAGGGAGGGAGGACAAGGTAAGCCTGGAGTAAATGGGGTTGAGCCCTTTGATTTCAAGAATAGTAGGAATTCTGGCATCTGTACAGGGGCTATAGACCTCTTTCCTTATAAAGCCCTGCCAGGGCCAGCTCCTTTCCCCTGTGACACTCAATTCAACAGTCACTGGAGCAGAATAGTGCTGTGGAGGGGGAAGAAGATATAGTTTGTGTTCATGGGATCAAACTAAGGAGGGAGGGGCCTGCCTCAGTGTTGCCTCCCCTCCAGGAGGGTATGCTCAAAGACCTGCAGAAGAGCGTGGAGGAGGAAGAACGTGTGTGGAAGGCCAAGGTGGGGGCTGCTGAAGAGGAGCTCCAGAAGGTAGGGCTGGCCTACATACTTCCCAGAGCTTGATGCCACAGTACTGTGGGCACCTGAGCTAGGGGGCCCGGGATGCTTCTCCCAGATTCTCATGCCTGATGGGTCTCGTCTTCTTCCTTGTAGTCACGGGTCACAGTGAAACATCTGGAAGACATTGTAGAGAAGCTAAAAGGAGAACTCGAAAACTCAGATCAGGTATGTTGTCTCCGTTTGATGATTGCTTTTTGTTGTCTTATAAATTTGCTGGTCACGTTCTGACACTCATGCCAAGATTTTATGGGTCCTTGTTATTTTTTTCCTCACAGAGCACATATCCAAGGAGGCCATCGCTCTTCTGAGCAAGGGCTTTGTCTTGCTAAGCCTAAGTGATAAGGTTTTACAGCCACAGTGGCCTGGGAGCCATGAGCTGTGTAGTCTGCCCAGTAGTGGCTTAGTTGTAGCCCTTAGAATTCAGGCATGTGCTTACTGCAGGGCCTGCTGCTCTCCAAGGTATTGCAGCAAGCTTTGGCCTTTGGAAAAGTGCCCTCTGTCCTAAGCTTTGCCAGTACGGCTAAGAGCTACTCTACCCACCCTGAAGCCTGAGGACTTTTCAGGACCTGTTCGATGTTCAATGAGGGGTTCTCTTGCTAGGGACTGTTTCTTTCTGACCTCAGTATACCCGGTAGTATATTTACCCTTGCTTACTTTGGGGCCAGCCAGACTCGACAGCTATCATTCCCACTCGTATAAGAAGGGCCCCTGCTGGCCACTGAGAGGCTCTGACCAGTGTCCATGACTGTCCCTGTTTAGGTGAGGGAGCACACTTCACTTCTGGAAGCGGAGCTGGAGAAGCACATGGCAGCTGCCAGTGCAGAGTGCCAGAATTATGCCCAGGAGGTGGCAGGGGTGAGTGAATCCACCATTCCTAGGTTCTGGACCTGAGTGGCCTCTGCCCCATGAAGCCTAGGTTATTCTGAGTGGTTCCTTCTTTACTGTGGAGAACTTGTCAACAGGAGCCTTAAAAGCTAGGCTTTCAGGTTTCACCCGAAGCCCTGCTGATGCCTCTTTGCACTGACAGCCCTGAGGTGTCTTTGGGCAGATTTGGGAAAGGCGGCCCCGAGGCAGGGCCGGGCCGGGCAGAGCAGCGCCTCCTGCTCTAGCTAGCCCTCAGCATGTGGCCGGCCTCGCCGCAGGTTTGCTGCTGGCATTTTTAGCTGGCACTAGATCTCAGTCTGCTACTGTGTCCTGATTTCAGGAGATCTCCCAAGCCCACACCAGTCTGGTTTTGGTTGCAAATTTTTGCTCTTTAACAAGAGATGGTGGGCAGGTGTTTCTAAAGCCTGGGTGTGCCATCCTTCCTAAGTCAACTGACGGAAATGGTAGCTGGAGGACACCTGCCCCTTCTGTGTCAATCTTCCGGGCTTGGGTTCCATCCCAGGGTTAAGTATGGACTCACTAGAACCGGTTTTTTTTTTTTCTCTCCTCTACCTCTCACCTGGCTGTTTCCCCTGAAGTTGAGGCAGCTTCTGTTAGACTCTCAGTCTCAGCTGGATGAAGCCAAGAGTGAAGCTCAGAAACAAAGCGCTGAACTTGCCCTGGTAGGTTGGCTCATGTCCTGGGCTGGGGAGTATGACATTGGTGTGTGTGTGTGTGTGTGTGTGTGTGTGTGTGTAATATGACATTGGTGTGTGTTGTATATATGTATATGTGTGTGACTAACTTGATGGTGGTGTTTTGACATTCATGCAGAGACTCTGAAGCTTAGCAGGTCATGCCATGCTTTAGTCATGTTATATAGACTTGGTTGGGACTTTGGCAATATGCCTAAAACTCGGAGCTGGGCTTGTAGTTGCCAGGGGCCAAGATATTCACATTCTGTTTCCTGTCTTTGGGGAGACCTGGCCACTGCTCAAAACTGAGAGCTAAAACAAACAAACAAACAAACTGAGAGCTGTGAGACAAACAGCCCTGTTAGCCTGTTTCGTCGCCTCTCCAGTCCAGGACATCACAAAGGGGTCCCTTGGTGCCTTTTGGTGGCATGCCTTTGCTTTCTGTAGGTTTTCCTGCTTCAGTGATGGCTCAGACCCTGCCAGACTACAGTTACACAGGGTAGCCTGCCCCCTCTTGTCCTCTGTCAGGCACTGGGGGCAGATAAAGCTGCAGAGATGTGAGGGGCTGCCATTCCGTTTTCCCAGTTTGCAGCTGCTGTGTCTGACCCCATGCCCCAGCTGCTCGGCCAGTTGAGCTCCATCTTCTCCGGCCTGCTCCCCCCACCCCACCCCCCAGCTCTGGCTATTGGCAGCAGCCTGCTCCGCCAGAGCTATGGTCTGTTGGATCTGCACAGTCATTTTGAAAACCTTGAAGTAGCTGTCAGCTTCTGAAATTTGGAGATTGAACATGGGGAGCTCTCAAGAGACCAAGTCTGGTATGTTAGGCTAGCATCCTCCACGCTGTCTTCTGAGACCAGCATGGGCGCCTCGCTCACTGGATCCCATTCTTAGGCCTTGCCCAGACTACCACACCAGAAGTGGGTGTTGTCTAGGCCAAGTTACCTGAATGAATCTAAAGCTGTTTTCTCATCCATTTGCTAGGTTGAGTCTGGGTGAGAGGCCCCCACCCCACCCCACACCCAAGGGGTGCAGCCCAGGCAGGATATGCACACAAGAGTATGCCTGTGGGGGGTTCTTGTTATCTTTTAATTGTGCCCTTTGGTTTCTGCCTGTGGGGACTTTTGGAAAGGAAGACTTGGGTGGCCTGCCAAGTAAAACTTCAGTGGAGTCTGAGGCTGCCCATATTTCCTGAAGAACTTGTACTTGAGTTCTACCCACAGGCCTTCTGATTGGGACCTTTCTCAGGTAACCTGTGTGGCCCTGCTGCCTTTCAGATGGGAGGCCTAGAGAGGCTAGTGACCTCCGGACCTCTATATTGTACATCTTGGCCCCAGCAACAGAACTCAGAGGAATGGGACATTACAAGGCAATAATACCATCTTTTCTGAGCCCCCAAAAGGCCATGAACAGGAGACTGCATCATTAAACCGGAGTGTGGCATGTTGTCAGCTCTATCTGTTCCATGAAGACTCCTTGGCTTTGTGAGGTCTACATCCACTGAAGTCACTTTGCTCCAGGGGCTTGGGTGGGTGGCACCAGTTGACCTCAAAAAACACCATGGCTTTCATTGGCCTGGAGGCTTGTTGGCTCAAGACGTCTCTGTTAGGCTCAAAGTGGAATGTGTGGTTCTGGCCTATCCCTCCTCCAAAAGGGTGCGCTCGCTCTCTCTCTCTCTCTCTCTCTCTCTTTCTCTGTGTGTGTGTGTGTGTGCGTGTGCGTGTACATGTGTACATGTGTACCTGCATGCCTTAGCTGTGTATTTGCACAAACGCACCCCTCCCTGTTTCAGGTCAGGCAGCAGTTGAGTGACATGAAGAGCCACGTAGAGGATGGTGACGTGGCTGGGTCTCCAGCTGTCCCTCCAGCCGAGCAGGACCCTATGAAGGTTAGGGTGATAAGCTGGTCCTCAGATGTGTCCCTAACTCCCCAGGTGGTACTTAGGGTGGGCAGCCTCTGTGCTGACTAAACTGTGCGTAGTAGGTGTTTCCAATCCCCATTGCTAGCCACCCTCTCTACCCTGCTTGGTCTGGATGAGAGGTACCCAAAACGTAAGGTAGAGTCAAGAGCAGGTAGTCCTCATAACACCAGGGGCTCCTGGACAGCCCTGCAGCTTGGGTTTGGGTCTATAGCCACAAAGGGGATTTGCCTTTAGCTGTGGCCATTTCCTGGGTCATTGTTAGCAGGATATCTTCTAGTGTTTTGACCAAAGGAACAGCTGCCAAGAACAGTTGGCAGGAGGCAGGGCCCTGTTGTTGGGCTCCCATTGTGAACCTGCGGTCAGACTCATGGCTTTGGGGTCTTTCCTATCCCGTGAGTCCTGTGAAAGGCTCCTGGAATGGTAATGTTTCCCAGGAGGAAAGTGCTGAGTGTGACTCCGCAGGGCAGGGAAAGGCCCAAGGAGTCCTAGAAGCAGCTAGAAGGTGGAGCTTCAGTCTCCGTCTGTCCCCAGACTGCAGTCACATTTGTTGTGTCTCCATACAGCTGAAAACACAGCTGGAGCAGACAGAGGCCATCCTGGAGGATGAGCAAACACGGCGGCAGAAGCTCACAGCTGAGTTTGAAGAGGTTAGCCCCTGCCAAGTGGCCCTCAGTCCCTACAGGCTTTCAGGCTGTCTTGAGAACTTGGGCATCATTTCTGGCTTCCCAGCTTAACCACCAGGTGGCACCTGGACTGAGAAGCTCTAGGGCCCCAGTGAGTGGGCACTAGTGCTGAGTCTACCCGAGGAACATTGTGGGTATCCACATCTTTGGGGGATCCTGAAGGCCTGGGTGCTTGTAGACTATGTCCAAGCTTCTTGCCCATGTGGATCCAGCCATGTGGATTAACCTGAGCTATTGCCTTCTTTGGCTGGGGATGCCCCCCCCCAACCCCTAGGTGAATTTCACCAGGTTTGACCTACTAGGCCTCTGACTCAGACCTTTCCCCTCTCTGACAAGGCTCAGAGCACAGCCTATCGGTTACAGGAAGAGCTGGAGAAGCTTCGCGCTGCTGGCCCCCTGGAGTCTTCAGGAGTAGAAGAGGTTACACAGCTGAAGGTAGAGGATGGAACTGGGGTACCGGTTGGACTTGTAGGTCTTCAAGGCTTTGGTCACTGTGTTAGTCACTGTTCCATTGTTGTGAAGAAACACCATGACTTATAAATATTAAATATTTAGCTGGTGGTGGTGGTGCACGCCTTTAATCCCAGTCCTGAGGAGGCAGTGGCAGGCAGATCTCTTGTGAGTTTGAGACCAGCCTGGGCTACAAAGTGAGTTCAGGACAACCAGGAATGCTACATGGAGAAACCCTGTCTTGAAAAACAAAACAGAAACAGTAAGAATTTAACTGAGGACTTGTTTCCAGTTTCCGAGGTCTGTTCCATTGTCATGGCAGCACACGTGGTTTTGAGCAGCTGAGGGCTGCATCCTGATCCACAGGCCAAGAAAGAAGTGGACTTTGCATGGGCTTTTGACACCTCAGTTCTCACCCCCAGAGACACATTTCCTCCACGGCCACACCTCTTAATCCTTCTCAAAAGTGCTACTTCCTTATGACTAAGCAGTCAAACATATGAGCCTATGAAGGTCATTCTTACTCAAATCACCAGTCATTCATGGCCTTGGACAGGGGCCAGTCCAGAGAAACCACCCAGGCACTGGCTTCCCTGGCCACACCTAGTGGAGGGCACTTGACAGCAGTAAGTCACGTCTCAGTCACGAGTTAGATGTCAATTAAATGTAAGCTCTGTATAGTTTGAAGTTATGTTTTAGGTACACATGTAGTGGCCTTCACACTGGGCAGTGCACAGTAAACCATCAGGCCAGGAAACTGTCCTGGCAGCAGCTGAAGTTGGCAGGACACAGGCAGCATTGCCATTAAAGGCTTTCCTCCCAGCCAGCACTGTGCCTGAATAACCAAATACCTGCCTTTGCTCATGGAGGTCCTCAGAGCTCTCTCTTCTTCCGGTATATCACATAGGGCCTGACTTCTCTCAACCCTCTGGCCCACAGGAGAGACTAGAAAAAGAGAAAAGGTTAACAAGTGACCTTGGGCGTGCCGCCACCAAACTTCAAGAACTTTTGAAGACGACCCAGGAGCAGCTGACAAAAGAGAGGGACACAGTGAAGAAGTTGCAAGAACAGCTGGAAAAAGCAGTAAGTACTTGGTGCAAGTTGGACTGCAGGGCTAGCCTCCATACCTCCAGAGGTTTGGTCCATGCTATTTACGGCCCCAGGGCAGCAGGACGCTGGGTAGAGAAGTACAGGGAGCTGACACCTGCACTGTTAGCTTGTCTTCACTCTACGGCCTGGTGGGCCCTTGGGGCAGGACCACAGCCTCTCAGCCACACTCAATGCCTCGCCTTCCTCTCGCCATAGGCTCCATCAGTCCCCCAGCCCCTGGAGGCAGCTCTGGGCCTCCAGACTGACAGGTTTGCTTTCTCTGAAGGTCTGGAGGTGTCTGTGGAACTGCCCCAGGAAAAGCTTTGAGGGTCCTGGGCATGGGACAAGAGGGGGTGCCTTGACTCCTGACTTGGCCTTTCCTTCATATCTCCACTTTGTTGCAGGAGGATGGTAGCAGCTCAAAGGAGGGAACCTCTGTCTGAGTCTCCTCGGCAAACTGTTCAACTTACCAAAATGCCTTACACATTCCTTACAAATAAACCAACCAACACAGCGTTATCCAGGCCCAACTTCCAGTGAAGCCATTGGAGACAAGTCTCAGAACCACAGAAATAAATCTTCCAGACCCCCAGTCTGTAAAAGAACCTTTGTCACATTTGATAAACACTATTCCCGGGAGCAGCCCTGGACCACCTCGAGCAGACGCCAAAGCCCTCATCAACGCTGACAGACCGGGGTGTGCTGGGAGTCCAGAACGCTCGGGATTTATGTCAATCAGTGCAATTGTCTGTATTTCTCAGTGGGGCCGGGTTGGGGAGCAACAGGCCAGGTGGTGAGTTCTCAGAGGCTGCTGAGCAGACTGGAGGGCTCCAGCCCAGCCCAGCAAAGCTGCCGCCCTCACCCCTGGAAGTTGCCAAGCAGAACTGACATGTGACTGCCTGGATGTCAATGCCATTAAAACCAACATGTTGCCCGGCACTGGGTCTTGTCTGATCTTCTGCTGGGCCTTCTCATCTAGCTGCTCAGCCCAGGAGGAGGAGCCAGGAGTAGCTGTCCCCCGAGACATGAGTTTCTCTGAAGGCTGCGACACTGACCGATAGCATGGGAATGAAGCCCACTGCTTCCTGCCTGTCCCAGCCCCTCCCGTCACTTCCTAAGTTCAGTGTTCCTGGAGCAGAGCAGGGAGCTCAGTCTCACCAGGGACCTGGATCAATAGCTGTGGGTCCGAGCTGTTCTTTGGTGCTGCTACCAACTGCTCTCATACAGAAGCCATGCTAGACTTCCTGTGACCTCAGAGCTGGGAGTGCTTAGTGGCTCAATAGCCTGGCCTAGGGAAACCTTGCCCAAGTGGTCTATGGCTTGCATAGAGGAAACCTGGGGTTTAGGGTGTGAACCACCAGGAGGGAGAGTGGCTCCAAGCAGCTCCTGGCTCCTCTCTCGTCAAGCTCTTCAACCAAGCAGTAGTTCACATCCCCTAACCTGTCACCCTCTAAATCCTGAGAGATTTGGCTGGCTGAAGGGGGCTGGGGGAAAACTGACCTTTGGATGCCAAGTCCTACGGGGTAAGGGTGACCGAAGGGTGCAATTACCACATGGCTCTTTGATTTGCATCACGTGGTTCCCTGGCGTGGTGGGTGGCACTCCTGCTAGCTGTCAGAGGAATCTTGGGAAATAGTATGCTTAGTTGTGTCCTTTAGACTCCTCCTGACACTGCAGAACCTGCCAAGGTTCTGACACTACACCTGAGACCACACGGCCAAGCACCTATGAGCCACCAAGGCATGGCGTGTGCCGGTGTTGATGAACAAGAAGGTTCTGGAGGGGTGTCCTGGGAGACAGCGCTCAGCTGCAAGGGAGAGGGTAAGGCTGAGACGATATTAAGGTCATGTGGCTGGGCAGTGCTTGACAGGAGACTGTCAGCAAGGAACAGTTACACCTGTGATAAACCCCTCAGAGGCCATGGGGGAGAGGGGCCACTGAAACCCAAGACTTTGGTTTCCTACTGGAAGACCGAATAGGAAGAAATAACAGAAAATCATAATGCATGCATGGGTCCAGCTATGCATGACTCACGGGAACTCTTACTAAGTCAGTGGTCCTCAACCTTCCTAATGCTGAAACCCTTTAACACAATCATGTTGTGGTGACCCCAGCCATAAAATTACTTTCGTTGCTACTTCATAACTGTAATTTTGCTATCGTTATGAGTCGTAATGGAAATAGGTTTTCTCATGGTTTCAGGCGACTCCTGTGAAAGGGTCACAACCCACAAGTTAAGAATTACTGCTTCAAGTAGTCTGAGAGGAACTGAACCTTTCGGGAATAAATTTCATGAAGCCCAGGTGGGTTAGTAATGGGGGAAGACCTGGAACTAACAGCCCACATACTTAGGGAGATTTCCTCTGATGGCGTAGGAGTCGGGGGAGAGTGCCAACAGCCCCCATGCTAAGGGAGATGCCCTCTGATGGCACAGGACTGGGTTTCTCTGTGTAATCGTCCTGGAACTTGTTTTGTAGACCAGGCTGGCCTTGAACTCACAGAGATCCTCCTGCCTCTGCCTCCTGACTGCTGGGATTTAAAGGCGTGCACCAGGACCGCCCAGCTACACCCATTTTGAAAGGAAAGAGGAGCTGAGGAAAGATCCTGGAGTGACCCAGACTGGCTCTGCAGTCTAGTCCCTGGCTTTTGCTTATGGTCACCAGTGGGAACCGTCTTCCCTTTGGGGAGGGTGGAAGATAAGCCAGCGATGGTGCAGGGTGAGGCCTGTATGGGAGCTGGCCTGTGTAGCTGGTGGACACCACAGCATCTCTGGCGCAAAGGGCCCATCAGTCCTCCAAACCGACCCAGCAGCACCACCTCCCAGGCCAGCAGAGGGAGCCTGAGTTTGTCAGGCATCGAACAGTAGCAGTAGTGTGCTGGATCTCGCCTCAGCTGCCCAGCTATTCCTAAACAAGGTTCTAGCCATAGGACTGGAGTAGAGAAGAGCAACTCAGACACTAGATTAGCAGTGGCCTGCAGAATGTGAAAGAGGTTAAACATAGTAACCACCACAGAAGCCTGGTCAGTCACTGCTCCCTGTCCACCAAGACTAAATGCTTAAGCAGTCCAGGCTTCCAGTCACTTGGCCGAGGAGGTGGGAAAACGGGTATTCTCTCTCTGGAGATACTGCTCTCCTGGGGTGCCACATTTCTTTCAGTACCAGACCTGCCCAAAAGCTTCCTTTTAGGAAGATCCCACCTTGCTACCAGAGATGTCCGTGGTAGCCTACACTTCCAAGCTGGAAGCTGTACTACACAGACCACTGCTGTGACAAGCATGTTGTTCTCATCTTTCAAGACTCGCATTGAGAGTGTGGTCCACAGACAGAATGCTTGCCTGTAGGCAGCTGCCTGGGGCCTGGACAAGGAAGCAGTGCAGTAAGGACAGGAACAATAGGCCACCTTAGCAAAGACCCTGGTGGGCTGGAGGCTAAGACACCTTTCACAAATGCCTTCTCCCTGAGCTCTCTTCAGGTTTGGGTCTAATGAGTTCTGAGGCCAAAAGGGGTAGTTTTTATAGCTCATCTACTAAAAACCCAACCTTTAAATCCCAAGGGCTAGAAGAATTGGAACTCGCCACAGTAGCAGGGATAGCATGGCTAGAGTCCATGGCTTCTAGGCTTATTACAAGTCAAGCTGTGCAGTTAGGTGAACTGCTTTGCCTCTGTGCTGGCTACTGAAGGGCTGCCCAAAGGCTTTCCAGTTGCACTGGCCAGCAGAACAAATGCTCCACTGTGTGACTGAAGCCTCCTTGGGAACCCTTGTTCCGCTGACCATTCTGTGTCATGCACCTAGTGCCCCTTCTTCCAGTGGCAGTCCGAACCTTGTTATTTCAAAATGACTCCAAATCTTTGGGCAGGTTCATTCTCCAGTAGGCTGCAGGAATGAAGCTGCCAAGGGCCTAGGCAGCTTTCTAGGAAGACCAGGATGGCTCAACTATCCAAGTCATAGCTGTTTTCCCGAGACTAATAATCTTGGAAGCAACCAACTTCATAGCCAACTCCTGATGGAATTCTGTCAGCACTGGCCTCATGAGCATCTTTCTCAGCGACCAGACATTTTAGTATGTTAGCCTTTGAGAGTGGAAACGTCTTCTACAAATGGCATTTCCTTGACCAACGTCAACAAACGTAAACCTGAACTACGGCAGAACTGAAATTAAATACAGGGGGCCCAGACTAGGTGTCCCCTGAAATTTCCCAAACGCCACCTACATGAGACAAACAGGTTCCAGGAACCATTAACACTACATTAACATTTCTGGAGATGTTCACTTAGACTGCTTAAACATGTGTGCCCGAACTTCTGAGGCACAGAGCTGTGGTGATGACAGCAGTCACACTTCACAAGTACAAACAATTCTAAAAAGCCCTGGACAATACCTGGGCCATCCACGGGCTGTTCTTGACCTCACAGACTATGGGGCCCACTACAGTGGCTGCATAGAAATTCAGGATGAATGCCAAGCAGCCAACTTTTAAAGGGAGTCTGATGAAAGTACAATTATCACTTTGCTTCCTTCAGATAGACATCTGGAATAGGAAAAAGATGTCCAACTTCTACAGTTGCATTCTCATTTAAGCAGAGGCGTGAGCTGTGACCCCCTCCTCCTCATCAGAAATGCCAGAACCTGGAGGGCTCACTGTCCTCTGCAAGGTGTCAACTTGACACAAGCTGGGGTTATCTGAGAAGAGGGAACCTCAACTAAGAAAATACCCCTATTAAGACTGCCCTGTAGGCAAGTCTTTGGGGCACTGTCTTAATTGATGATTGATGTGGGCAGTGCCACCCTGAGTTTATGGTCTTAGGGTAAGAAAACAAAATAAGCAAGCCGGTAAGCAGCATTCCTCCATGTCTGAGTTTATGCTCTGACTTCCCTCAGTGATGGGTTCTGGGAGTTGTAAAATAAAATTAAAGTAAACCCTTCCTCCTCAAGTTGCTTTTGGACATGACCTTTATCACAGCAATAAGAAAACATGCAGAAGACAAATTATCTCCAATTCAGACAAATAACCACACAAAAGGTAAGTTACAAATGCTTCCTTTATTACATAAAGCCAGCATTGCTATTTCTAAGTTCAGCTGCTTGTGCATCTCTACACTGTGTGGTGTCATGCCTATGATGTTATCACTTCCAAGTGTTGTTAGGCAGTCCCCTGTGAGTGCCATCCGTGGTACCTGTTCCCATTTCCCACACAGCTGGTAAACTGCTCTAGGGATCTGCATCCTCCCAGGCCCCAGAGGAAACACACTCAACACTCTTCCACATCCTACTATACCAGCTGCAGCAGGGTTCTGAAGGAGAAATTAAAGACTGACAGCACCCTGACTTTTTAAATACACTGCTTTATCATTTTTCATTAATGAAGTAGATTACAATGAAGCCCTAATTTGTAATATAATTAGTTGTTACAAGACACTGAACATTCTCCTGAGGATATACCATGATTTCTAAGACACAAAGTCACTGTAAGCAGTTTCCCAGCCCAGGGAGCCTCTCGCTGCAGGTACAGGGCTGCTTCCTGCATTATTCCAGCACCGTGCTCTGGATGGTGTGCTGCAAGATCAGCGTGAATTCTAAGCAGACACAATTCTGAAGCAGTCTCATGATATGTCTGATGAATGAAGACTGCCTGGCTTAGTTACTGCTGTTAGTGTGTATTAGTGTTGTACACACTATAAAGAAAATTATACCTCATTATTTTGTTTAAGTCAAGGAAAAATAGAGAATTTGAATGAAAATTATACATAGATTACAATCAGTTTTCTAAGCAAAGGAAACAAAAGTAACTGCTGAGGTTAGTGAAGATTTAGAGTTTGCTTCACATTGCCTTGTACTGTTTTGTGAACTGTGTTATTAAAAATCCTGAGCTCAACAAAATCTTTGTAAGTCACTTCATGAAAATAGGCATTTGGCCAATAAGAATTTAATTCCACACCAATGAAACTTTAGAGGCTAGATTTATGTAGGTGTTGGTGTTTGCACACATCTATAGAATTTTTAGTTTACTATAAAGATGACAAGACAAATTCCCCTCAGTGAGATCCTGGCCTAATATATTTGCTTTTCTTCTATAGTGAAAGGATAGTGTTAAACATGGAAGCTTTCAATTTGTGGCACTGGCTGATGATCTACACAGGGGATCCTTCAAAGGCTACAATTAAGGAGCCACCAAGCTTTTCTGCAATACTAGTCCGATTGAGGTCTTCTGGTCCATTTGCTTGATACTCATGCTTTATGCCTAGAGAGAAAAACAAATTCTATTTAGAATTATGCAGTAGCTTACTATTTCTCTAAGGTAGCAAACTAAAGACCCTTGTGTATTACGGACCACAGAATGCTATCCAATTATAGGAAGAAATAATGTATAAGCACATGAATCAACATGGTGAACTGTCACAAACATAATGCCGACTGAAAGCAATCAGAAAAACAAGTGCACATCCTGTTATGATTCCATTTATTTAACTCTAAATCAGCCCCAGCTAATGTATGCCATTAGATGCTAGGGTACCAATTAACACTCGGGTTCAGGGAAAGGTAGAAGGGTACAAATGAAAGTGAGCATCAAGAAAGATTTTGTGGGGTTCTATAATAATTTAGAATATATACTTTATTAAAGATGTTGTACTTCAATAAAAAGGCAGGCCTAGTACTTTTTTATTTAAAACAAATGAAAATATGGGGGCTGGAGACATGGTTCAATGGTTAACATGGTTCATGGTACTCTTAACCATTGAACTACTTGCTCTTGTAGACAATCTTCTTCTTGCTCTTGCAGACAACCAGATCACTCTACAGCTCTAGAGTGACTTAGAATCAATGGTCTGTGATTCCAGATCCATGGGATCTGGTGCCCTCTTCTGGACTGAGAGCATTTGCGCTCACATGTGCACAAACCCACACACTGATGCTCACATATGCACATAATTAAAAATAAAGTAAAAGCCAGGCACACGCTTTTAATCCCAGCATTTTGGAGGCAGAGGCAGGTGAATTTCTGAACTTGAGGCCAGCCTGGTCTACAGACTGATTTCCAGGACAGTCAGGGATACACAGAGAAACCAGGTCCCAAAAATTAAAATGAATGAATGAATGTATGAATAGAATAAATCTATAAATAAATAAATAAAAGAATGAACTAAAACACTGCCACAGAAAACAGCTCCGTGGTGGCATTACACATCACACTACCACACTTAAGGCAGTGAACACTTAAGATGTGGCACTGAGGGGGCCTTAGGACAATTCCATCAGCACACTGTAGAACTAGCTCACCCATGGGCTTGCACACAGCAGTTTCTCTGCACAGAGCTGCTATGTTTTAATGCAGCTGCACAGTGAGTGTCTACCATTTGAAGATCATTTCTCAAATGCTACTCAAACAGGTCAGTTTTTAGCCAACTCTGGACTAATTTGAGAAAGCCATTGATGATTCCACTAAAAAAAGTTTCAAGGTGTCTATCATTTAATATCCCTAAATCAAGTCTAATGTAGCAATTCCCCTTAACTATTGGGTTTCATCACAGTATTGAAGCTGAGAAGTCATTTGAAGCATCAGTTGACAGGTTAGGGGGCCCCAACATCAACCTGAATGCATGAAGAACCCACTGACTTGAGTAGCAGCAGGACTTGGAAAAGGAAACAGGAATTCTTTAACTCATTAAAACAAGCTAGGGTGAACCAGTTCTACTCCAAGAATACAAAAGCCAGTCACAGAAAACAAACGATACCAGCACTTGGGTAAACCCTTGTAACCTGGGCTCCCTCCTCTGCTTAGACATCACAGTGGAAGGGAGGTGGCAGAACACTCAGATCAAGCCTCCTGCCCCAGAGTGGAGAGAATTGAGGCCCATGAAGTTATTGATTCGAGCCAAGGTCACACAGCAGGTTAGACAGCAAGCTCAGCCCTGTGCAAGCCTCTGGGCTTGTGCCTCATGCTCTTCTACCATACCAATGTCTTCTGGCTGGAGTCTGGCCAAGGCCACTTCATCCGGACCCCAGCCACCCAATGGCAAGTCAAATACAACTGGCCAGCTCAAGGTATTTTCCTTTGGACCCAGATGAATCAATTACCTAAAATTATACCATTGGACAGTAAAGTGAGAGATAAGAGAATTCTTCCCCACTTATGAACATTTCCTTTCTACAGCCTTGTCATGGGCTACATTAAAAAACAGCAGCAGACTGTTAAATACAAATAACATAAACCACCTGCTATATAAGAACCTAGCTTAAAACCAGCTATACAGTGATGTACAGCCAATGGGAAAGGTCATGAACACAGGCCTGCAGATGTAATGTGACCAGTCTAAGACAGATGCTCAGAGGGCATTTCTCCCTTCTCTGTCGCCAAAGCTCACCAAAGAAAATAAGAGATTTTAGAGACATTCTTATCCTGATTCAGGGATTCACTATACCCATAAAACTTCATAGGAAAGTCTAGCCCGTACCTTGAAATTTCTTCTTGATGGCGTCCTTTGAGCTCGCATAGATCATTTTGCTTTTCAGAGGCGCATGTTCTGGTGCCCTAGACAGAAAGATGCCAGAATGAAAAGATGGCTTTAGAGAAAGTATACAGCCTCTACCATGTTAAACAGTCTCCAGCAGAAATGAGACAGGCCTCAGAATCTAGATTTCTATTTCCCACCTCTGGAGGTAAAAGTTACAGATGGTCACATGTACAATAACCATAGTGAAGAAAAAAGGTATGCAAAAAAAAGACCATTGTCCAACTTAAAAGCCTATTTAGCCAGCATACCAGCCACATAGCTATAACTTCCCCAAAGCCAGGGACTTTACTGATTTTATTCATAGGGCTGTTTTCCCAGCCCCTGACACTATGAGTGATGTATAGGAAAAATAAAGTTTAATTAATGCACCTCATTCAAATCCAAATTCTACTAACTTCAAGGCTTATCGATAATGACCTTTTAAAGTTTTCATTCATGTCCATGAGTATGGTTACTTGTCTGTACGTGTACCACCTGCATGCAGGTGTCCACAAAAGCCAGAAGAGGGCATAAACTCCTGGAACTGCTTCGGGCACTTGTGAGCTACCTGATGTAGGTACTGGAGAAACAAACCATGGTCCTTTGCAAGAGCACAGTGCTTCTAGCGCTGATTCATCTCTCCAGCCCCTCAATAATTAACTCCATCCACTATTCTCCAGAGATGGTGGCTGTCTGTTCCTACACATGGACCTTGACCTCATGCTTGCTCACATCCTGGTTTAACAGTGGAATCTTAGTGGAAGAGAAGTGACGGAATCCACCATTACTTTCCTCCAAATCTCAATGCTTTTGACCTGCAGTTCTGGACCTCTTTTACCCTGGCTGGCCTGGAACTCAGAGATCCTCTTGCATCTTCCTCCAAAGTGCTGGGACTCCTTGGTTTCAAAGCTTGCATCGTACAAAACGTAGCGACCATCTTTCTCAGGAAGCATCCCCACAAAATGCTTGAAGGGGTCGCTTATGGTGTCACCAACATCTCCAACCAAGATCTCTTTGCCTGGCCATAAGACTCTTGTCTAAGGCTTAATGTCAAATACTTGAAAAGACTAGAATAACTAGAAAAGGCCAATAAATCACTTTAAAATGCTAACTAGAGAACACTGCTCAGCTGAATCTTTTGCAATAATGGAAATGCTCTACATCTGTCAGTAATATGTGGCTACAAATTGGAAACAGATATTCATTCAGCGAAACAGTGAATTTTAGCTGGGCATGGTAGACTATGCCAGTACTTCCAACACTGGGAAAGGCTATTGCTGAGTAGCCAGCTTGGGCTATACAGTGAGACCCTGTCTCAAAATATAGCAGTATCTTTTTTTATTTTTTTAGATTTATTTATTTATTTATTTATTATGTATACAATGTTCTGTCTGTCTGTATGCTTGCACACCAGAAGAGGGCACCAGATCTCATTACAGATGGCTGTGAGCCACCATGTGGTTGCTGGGAATTGAACTCAGGACCTCTGGAAGAGCAGTCAGTGCTCTTAACCTCTGAGCCATCTCTCCAGCCCCGTGGTATCATTTTTAACCAATTAAAATTTAAATTAAAAATTAAATATCCCTTTATATGTAGTGGTGACCTAACTAGAACATATAGCAAACTACAATAAAGAAGAAAGAGTATCAGTGGCCTCAAAAAAATACATACTCCAAATACCTCCATGAAGAATATGTGTCCAGTAGAGCAAAGAGGGGCTTTGGTTTACCAATAGGAACATTTGGTAGAAGCTGGGAATTTTGATTTAGAAACAAGTTCTAACAATCCACAAAATAAACTACCTAAAACGATGTTCTTTCAAGTAGACAACACAGCTAAACTATCAACACAGCTAAGACTATGAAAGCTGGGAAACATTCTGACAATAAACACGAGTAGCCTCAGTATGAGTTACCTTGAGGGTCTGGGAATGCCTAGCACATGCACTGTCCTGGCTCAAACCCCAACATCCCTAGTACCATTCTGGTCCCCACGGTTCTCTAAGAGCTCAGATATACAGAAGCTCGGGATTCTAAGTGCTCACCACAAGAAGAACATCAGCTCTTCTTTCCTGGACTCCTTGGTTTCAAAGCTTGCATCGTACAAAGCGTAGCGACAATCTTTCTCAGGAAGCATCCCCACAAAATGCTTGAAGGGGTCGCTTATGGTGTCACCAACATCTCCAACCAAGATCTCTTTGCCTTCTTCAACAACTATGCACTTTTTGTCTGCACTGAGGCAGAAAATGACAGCCTTCTTTCTTTTCTTGATTTCTTCTGGTGTGGAGCATTTCCGAACTTTCATGTCATAGAAAATGCGACATACTTCATCCGCAACCTGAACTCCTGAGGCCTATGATGAGAACAGAATGTGCAAAAGGCTGACAACAATTATAATTTCAAGTGTAGAACAAGACATTTTGGCTCTAGATTGGCATCCGCTCACACGACCATCACTGACTTCAGACTTACACATACCATGGAAGCCATTTTCACACTACATGGAGGGGAATCTGACTGTAGCAGCCTGTCCTGGCCCAAGATCTCAGACAGCCGCATGGTGTCATCACTGCCAACCCCCAAGTCTGTCTCTTGGAGGCAGGGTCCATGGATCCCAGGCTGCATCAAGGTCTCCGTGTAGCCAAGTATGACTATAAACTTCTCACCTCTCACGTTCTGTGATTACATCTGACATTGTCTGCTTAGCGCTGTGCTGGGGACTGGATACAAGGCTTCTTGCATGCTGGGCAAGTACTATACTGACTGAGCCACACGCCAATCCTCAACTGTTTTTTTCTCTCTTTCTTTTTCCGGTTTTTTGAGACAAGATTTCTCTATAGAATAGTCCTGGCTGCCCTGGAACTAGCTCTGCAGACCAGGCTGGCCTTGAACTTACAGAGATCCACCTGCTTCTGCCTCCTGAGTGCTGGGACTAAGGGTGTGCACCACCATAGCCTGGCTGAACTGTTTTTTCTTATAGATTTCTTAAAGCCTTAACTGAGATCATTTTCCAAGTCTGTATATTAATAATACATTATTATATATTAATAAAATACTTTACATGAAGCAAAACAGATAAATTCAGCTTCATGGCTGGAAAAACTTGTCCTAAACAGCTTTCTCTCACAATAAAAAAAAAAAGCCCTATGTAAAGATTTCAAAGTTCTAATCAATATTCAGTAACATTAGTTGCTTGCTTTTAATTTCAGTTTACCATGTGGAGGGAAAAGCTTAACCAGTGAAGTGCTTTCTGTTTAAGTCAAAAAGGACCTGGGTTCGATACCTAATATCCACAGCAAACTGGGCATGGTAATACACTTGTAATCTCAATACTGGGAAGGCAGCAACTGGGAACATCTTGGGCTTAGTGGCCTGCCAGTCAAGGCTAATCCATAAACATTAAATGAGAGACCTTGTTTCAAAAACAAGATGCACAGTTTCTGAGAAACAATACCCGAGATTGACCTCTGGTCTCCACCCTAACACACACACACACAATCCGCTAACAAATGTTAGTGAGTTTGGACAAGCTGTAATCTCATACTGCAGCAGCAAAATGACACACAGGTCACCCACCTGTACAATTCTCAAAGGGCTAAACAAGGAGTTAATAGAACATCTAAGAACTCCAGTTCTTGACTATACTTAGGAAAGAAATAAAAATGTGCCCACATAAACAACCAAATACAAATGTTCACAGAACTGTTACTCACATAAACAAAAATGGAAACTACTCCAAAGTTCATTAAGTGACGGGATTTTTAAATGTAATACATCCACACAAAGCAAAAATGAGGATCTGACTCACTGCAATAAATGAGCCCCAGAAAACATCACACCCAAAAAAGAAGCCAAAGAGATAAGGGCTGTATGCAGCATGATTCTATTTATATAAAATGTCCCCAAAGGTGGATCTATAAGTAGACTAGTGGTTTCCAGGGTCAAGGGAAGAGGAAAGAGATTGTTAACTGGCAATTTTCTTTCGGGGGTGATGGAAATGCTCTGCAAAAACCCTACTACTTAAACACATGTGTAAGAAGCTGGCTGTCATGATGCATGCCTATATCCAAGCAAGCAGTTTGACAGCTATGGTGAGAAGATCAATAGTTCAAGGCCAGCCTGGGCTACATTGGTGAAACCCAGTTACAAAAATATAAGAGAAAAAGATGCCTGCAAGAATGTGGGGGAGTGGGATATATTGGGAAACTGGCGTTTATTATTAAGGTAATTCAACATTTCATCACCCAACTGTTAAGCTCTGCATACACTGTAGTGCTATCTAATCCACATCTACTCCTAACAAAGTTTACAACCTTACTATATTCACATTACATTCTTATTACACATGCATACTTATATTTTTAAAAAATCACTTTCAAGCCTTTTACTGCTTTAGTAGTATTTTCTGATCTTTGCAAGAAATGGAAAATAATGTTCAATTAATATTGTCAAGGTAGAACTAGAAACAGACTCTTAATTCCTCTCTAGTCCATAATAATGCTGATATTTAACCAACAACTAAGTCTTACTTTTAAAAATAGTTTATTTAAAATTTATCATTCATATAATGTGTTTGAATCAATCCATCTGCCATTGCCTCCCCTCTAACTCCTCCCCTACCCACCCACAACTTTTCCTTCCCAGCCTCATGAGCTCTCATTTATTACTATTTTTTAAATACCTACTGAGTCCATTTAGTGCTTGCCCAATTCTTAGCAGGCAACACTGGAAGCTTTTTTGTATTTATTCAACCAATATCTGAATATACCTAAACGACCTAAGTCTCTCAAACAAAGCTGGAAACTGATTTAGAAATCAATCGTGTACTGTAACTGAAAACAAAGCAAACACAATTCTGCAGCTGTGGTGGGCAGAGTCCGAGCCTTTTCTATCAGAAACGTCACCTATGCTGCGTTTTTATTCCTAATATGTGTGGTAGCACAATATGATGAGTAGAGCCTAAAAATCTACATTCATAAGATCCAGGTGACTATTGCTAAAATTTAGTCCTAAACTTGATGAATACGATTACTACTTCAGTTCACTGCTGTATTTACGTTACCTGTCTTTACCCCTTCCCCTGTAAGCTGTGATGAACAAGTAGAGTCCTTTACAAATCCCAGTGGCTCGAGTCCAAGGATCTGTGCCACAGACACCTGGCACAGCCTAAAGGCCCCTTCACAGTCTCTTAAGTCAAACCACAAAGGGCCACAGAAGAAGCTGACTGCATTAGAACAGAGCTCTCCTGGCAGTCTGGACCTCTGTGAGGACTCAGCTGAGCGGCTGTTATCCTGAGACATCAGGATAAGTCTCACACTGGAGCAGTCACTACTCTCCTAACAAAAAGGCTGCCTGTTCAGGCCTACCCCTCCTAGCCGGAAGGCTTTCTCGTCTCAGAAGTGACACCAGGTAGGGCCTATTCGGTTCCTTCCAGAAAAGCTAAGAGAAGAAAAGACCTCTCCTACCAGTTCAGTTCTCAGTACTCAACAGGTAACTGCTCAGCAGTCAAGAGCCTGTGAATTCACTTTAAATAAAATTAAACCAAGTTCCATTTTAAATTTAAAGTTCGTACAGCTGAAACAATACAGACCATTGAAAATCCTCTGAACCAGGAACACTAAGTTGCCACAGTTGGAAGGAATCTGAGAGCAAAAATAGACTGCTACCACAAGCGCTCTGACTGCCTTAAAAAGCTATGGAGTCGCAGCTGAAATGTCTCCATGTTCCGTACTAGGAGCCACTGGAGAACAGGAACCCACGCTCCACCCTGCGTCAGAACAGCTGCTGCTGATCTTGCTTCAAGCACAGTGGGTCAGACGCTTGTCTTGAGTCTCTTCAGATGGAGCGTTTATAAAATTCACCAACTCCCCAGTTGGGGACTCAAGAGATGACTCAGTGGCTCAGAGTACCCCTGGCTGCTCTTCCAGAGGTCCTGGGTTCTACTCCCAGCAAACACGTGGTGGCTCACAACCACCTATAGTGGGATCTGATGCCCTCCTCTAATATAAAAGTCGCACATGCAGATAGATCACCCATGTACATAAAATAAATCATTTTTAAAAACTCACCAACTGAGAGATTAAATCAAGATTCAAGATTCATGAAGTACACACTCCTTGAATAGCTACTAGTCAAACACAGAATTATGCTAACAGATAATACAGACACTGGGCATAATCTTGGAAATGGCAGAATAAGCTGCAAGATCAAGTCTCTTAAGACTACCACAAGGATGAGTGATAGTCTTTGAAACTTAAGACATCAAGTTTTGAGGCTTTAATTTTTATTAACCAGTGAATAAGTCCAGACCTAAATGTGATGGTCACTAAGAACAGGCCACCCGAAATCCGAACACCAGATTAGGGTTCATTCTCACTGCTAAACACAAGCAGGACACCTCCCTCACCTTGGCTCCATTATTAAAACTCACTACACTTTAATCCTAATTAAAGAAAACAATAAAAGTCACCGAGCTACCTAAGAAAATTAGTAATTTCTAAAACCTGGTTTGTCTAAGGGTCTAAGATATCTGAAAAGTGAGACTAGTGCAGAACAGACACACAACTGTGAATTAACAGCAAATAGTCAGCGGCTCCTCCCGACCAGTTTCTTAAAGGAACTGGGGAGTTTCAGACTGGGTCCAGGATTCCCTGTGTCTCTATTACGCCTTGCTTAGGACCAGCGAGACAGGGCTAACAGCTGGGCTGCTGGCTACTGCTAATGCCTGCCAGCAGGAACAGACAAGACGGTGCTTCGGAGCTGACCCAGGGCTCCTACAGCAGCTCCACTTCAGTTAGGAAGGTGATTAGAGAAGACCACATTCGATCAGGGCCAGAAAAGAGCGATGGGAACGCAATGGGAGGAGCGAGTGAGATTCGTGGGCTCCCACCCTGCCATGTTTCCCTCCACCCTGCCATGTTTCCCTCCACCCCTTGCCTTTGGATTCCAGAGTTCACTCTCTACAGAGCTTGCTATCTTTCCAGTCGGTCATCCTACTGAAAGGAGGAGATAAGTGACCACAAGAAATGAAGGTGGACTCCCGGTCACCCTCAGGTATGACCCTATATTACAAAATCCCTATTTCAGCTGTTCTAGGGAAACATGTGGGCCAATAACAGCTGTGTTAGCATTTCCTTCCTGCCTTTTACTGTGGTAGCCATCATCACACTGGGAATATTTAAGACAATAAGAAAGTAAATTATTAATTTGAGTTTAAGAAATTTAAAAAGTAGGGCTGGAGAGATGGCTCAGTGGTTAAGAGCTTTGCCTGCACTTCCAAAGGTCCTGAGTTCAATTCCCAGCAACCACATGTGCTCACAACCATCTGTAATGAGATTTGGTGCCCTCTTCTGGCCTGCAGGGATACATGCAGGCAGAACACTGAATACATAATAAATAAATAAATCTTTAAAAAAAAAAGTAGCAGCACATAAAACTGACTCAATACTAAAATAGTATGTTTTGGGCAAACAAATTTATAAAATGTATTACACAACTTCTGTCTTGGGAAATAGTACACTGTTTTGTTAATGACTCATGTCATTTGGAACTTCAGTTATTATACTACACAAAAAAACAGATTAATGCCTCTAAGGGCAAAGATTTCACATTTAGTATTTAATCTATTTATGGCTGACTATTTCTGAGGGCAATGAAGCAATTTTGAGGGAAACAAACTGCTAATACACACATACACACACCCCCACACACTGATGCGGCAGGGTTTCATTATATAGCCCAGGATAGCATCAAATTAATAATTATCTTTCCTCAACATCATAAGTGCTAGATTACAGGTGTGCATCATCAAACCTGGCATTGTTTATGAAAAGTCTGTTATCTTTGTATCGAAGACTCAAAGCAATAAAAATGAAAAGTTGCCAGGCGGTGGTGGCGGCGCACCCCTTTAATCCCAGCACTTGAGAGGCAGAGGCAGACGCATCTCTGTGAGTTTGAGGCCAGCCTGGTCTACAAGAGCTAGTTCCAGGACAGGCTTCAAAGCCACAGAGAAACCCTGTCTCAAAAAACCAAAAAAAAAAAAGAAAAGACAAAGTTTCATGCAAAACAGTTTAACTTAAGCAAATTAGGCAAAGGCTTAATTTTCTTCCAGTTGGACTAAAGAGGCTATTTTATTTTATCCCTCATGGAAGACGCACTGAATACTGGGAAAGAAGTGAAGTAAGAACTGGTCTCTTATGGAGACCAGACCAGGAAAAGCAACTTTGGTCCTGACCATTCTGACAAATGTGTAATTAACTGAGAATATGGTCTTTAAATCAGTTGAGAAAATTCCTTAAACAAACAAACTGGTTACACTTGTCTCCTGAGCAGAGCTGGAATGCTCCACTTTAGAAGATTTTTCTCTGTAGAGAAGCAACAGCCCACAGCATCCTCTCGCATCCTCCAGGGCAGTTATAATGACTGCTTATTCTTTAACTCAAGAAGCCAGGTGGAAGCACATCCACCAAGCACTGGAATGTAGAGCCTGGCAGTGCCATTTGTTAAGTACACACTAATTATTACTATTATTCACCAGAAGATCCAGTTAGGGCATCTTCAACTCTTCAATAAGTCATGTTGGCAGCCTTAGGTTACTGAACACGTTAAAACTTGTATTTGGGGGCTGGAGAGATGGCTCAGCAGTTAAAAGCACTGGCTGCTCTTCCACAGAACCTGGGTTCAATTCCCAGTGCCCACATGGCACCTCAACCCTGTCTGTAACTCCAGTTCCAGGGTACCTGACACCCTCACACACTCACACAAACAAGCATGCAGGCAAAACACCAGTGAACATAGAAATAAATTAAAAAACCTGACTTGTATTTGAAACAGGAATTTATTTAATTATGGAAAAAAAAGAGATGAGTTTACTGAGTAACAAAGGGCAGAGGGCAGGGGAGTAACGAGAACAAACTATCACCTCAATCAGAGATTCACTACAACTGTGGCATCAACTGTGTTCACTACAACTGTGGCATCTGGTAAGTATTCATCTCTTTTTTTCTCTTGAATATTTAGTGGTACCATCAACAGATAAGCAGACACTGAAAATGTGATATGTATACAATGAAATTTCATTTTGCCATAAAGAATGAAATTACAATAATTGCAAGAAAAAGGATGGATCTAGAAACTACATATCAAGAAAAAGGATGGATCTAGAAACTACATATCAAGAAAAAGGATGGATCTAGAAACTACATATCAAGAAAAAGGATGGATCTAGAAACTACATATCAAGAAGAAGGATGGATCTAGAAACTACATATCAAGAAGAAGGATGGATCTAGAAACTACATATCAAGTGAGGCAACCTGAACTCAAAAAACAACACTGCAGTTCTTGCTCACGTATGAATCTTAGCATGTAATGTCCACCTATCTGTATGTGCATAGGCTATGAGTTAGAAATGGGATGATAAAGGGAAAGGAAGTGCTGAGGAAGGGGCAGGGCATCCGAACACATGTGCAATGCAAGCAGAAAGGATGCTACCGGCAGCGGAAAGTACAAAAATTAGAGAAACAATGAAAGGGAGAAAGAAAAATAAAATTTGTTTGAAACTGCCATAATGAAACCTAATACTTTGCAATGCTAACTAAAATAAACAATATATTAGGTGGTTAAACAGCAAAGAAAGGGGCCAGCAAAACTGTCCACCTTGCTATCAAGTCTGACTGACTGACCACCTGAATTCAATCCATGGTATTCACAGGGTGGGAGGAAAGGACTAATGCCTACAAGTTGTCCTCTGTTCTCCATATGTGCACCATGGAAGGTATTCGAGCACGCACGCACACACGCACACACACGCGTGAGCGAGCATGCGCCTCTTTTTAAAAATAGCAAAGAAATGCTCAAAAAAGAGATGGATGAGAGAGAAACATTTTAAATATACTCAAAATAAATATACATAGTTTTAATGAACTTTTCATATCTGATGATGCTCCCTCTAAGAGCCAAAGACTACCTAACAAAACCCTCAATACCACACATAAGATGCCCTCTTTTGAGTAGCTGGCCAGGCTGTCCAAAAGACTCCCTAAACATACAGCCTATTGCTGTTGCCCTTGGTTATCCCCAGAGGTGGATGGTAAGTCCGTACTACTGAAGACACCATACATTTCAGAAACAGGATCCAAAGGCCCCTGAGCTGGAAGTGACCAGAAGGCACCATGAAAGTTTCCAAAGGAGAGAGGCAACCAACAGTCCTGCCCAGTTAGGACACCTAAGAACCACACCAACAACCAGAACGGCAGGATAACCCTAAGAGTGCAGTAGTGGCACACACACCTTGCAGTTCTCTAATTGGACTTGACCTGCTCAGCAAGAGGGAAACCATGTCTGGTACTGGAAATCCGGCTAGCTACTCAGTGCTAGTGAAGTCATGGATCTTAGGAGAATCTATAACCACCACTTTATTAAAACAGCACAATCTCTAACTACACTCTAAATATTTGTCATTATATCCACAGATAAGTATAGTTGTCACCCTTCATCAAGGAAACTTCTCTTTGTAACAGAGACCATGACAGAAAACCATAACCAATCAAAACGCAGAGCTGTGGAGCCCAGTCCCGAAGGACACTTCTACATAACACCCTTGCATCTAAGGCTCCAGGAACTTTGCAGAAGAGTGAATGAAAAGACTGCAAGGGCCAGAGGATCAGGGAGTTTGCTGAGATCTTTGTCTTCTAATCACATAAGAAGCAATGTTCAAAAGTCTCACCAACATGGCTACCCAAATGAAACCACATCTAATAGACATGCCAAACTGGATGGGACCTCAACCGTACACAAAGAACTATAGCAAACTAAGGAAAACTGGGAAAGAAAAAGGTGGCCTTCCCCAGGGGAGAGCATACTAATTGGTTGTTCAGTGCCAAAAGCCCTGAAAACACATATACAAGTAACATCGTGCAGATTGTGCAAGTTACACTCAGGAATATATACGTATATACGGGCAACAACAATGAAAAGAGGCCATGAATCTGAAGGAGAACAGGGAAGGAGGAAAGGGAATTATAATTATATTATAATCTCAAAAACAAAAGTTCAATTACACTACTTTAGGAAGCTATCACCCACAATGAAGAAAGCTGTGACCGAGTAGCAAGTAAGTATGTTTCACCCTATGTCCCTTTCCAGTATATATTAGTCAAGGAACACACAGGGATTCTCCAATATCCTGAGAAACTGAAAATATCCGGAGGTATTAAGTGCAGTTTTACAGGTTAAAGATCCTGGCCAAGGAGCTAAGATAGGTGAGCTCACGTTTCTGCTCCATTTGTCAAGCTTCAGTACGCCTGCTGTCCCACTGGCTGCTCTACCTCCCTCCCTCCCTCCCAGGGCCACCACACCACACTCTAGCTGCAGTTACTGCATCAGATACCAGTGATCCAGAAAATGTTTCAAGCTAACTCTGCTTTAATACTGCTTCATCTGTTTAAAAAAAAAAAAAAAAAAGCAAAGTGAAGCCAGGAATGATGGTGCATACCTTAATTGCAGCATTCAAGGCAGAGACAGCTGGGTCACTGAGTTTGCCACCAATCTGAGTTCCAGGACAGTCAGGGCTACACAGAGAAACCATCTTTTAAAAAAAGTTAAAAAATAAAAACAGAAAAAAAAAAGCCAAGTGAACAATATTAATTGCCACCGATTCCAGCCATAAAAATTCTCAGTCACTTTAGAACAAAGCACAAATGTTGCTGGGATGGCCAATGCAGCAGGACGAATGGAAGTTCTACTTGCTACTTAGGAGCTGTTTAACAAGGAGCTCGTTATTAAGGCTCCCTGAACTTCGCACATTCTCTCATGGTGCTACACAGTTCCTCTTCTCATTTGGTTGCCCTCATCCAGGGTCAGCTCAGATCCTCCTCCGGGAAAGCAGCTCTTATCTGTCCCTCTTCATCAGCTCTAACAAAATCTGCGTGCTCCTCCATGTACTGACAGGACTATGGTTATTTCTATCACTGAAGTATTATCTATCCAATATTGTCTAACTATTTGTTAGTTGACTCCTGCTCCTGACTTCCCCCCAAAAGAACAAGAGCTGTTGTTACTTTGTTTTTGTTTATACAGGGCTAGGGTCAAACCCAAGGCCTTCAAGCCAGGCAGCTGTTCAACAGCTACCTCCATTCCCACCCTCTTAGTATCTACCACTCTACTCTGCCCTTCGCATCCTCCCCCATTCACCAGCTAGGACTGTGATGCTGCCAACTACATGTTTAACTCAACCAACAAAAGTTTAATAGTATTTTTGTCTTGAAACCTTTAAATATGTATTTTAACTGCCTAATATGTGAGCATCATATTTCATATAAACTTCAGGATAGATGCTATGTAAGAGATATAAATGTATATACTAATCAATATTCAAGAACATGACTAATAAATCAATATTCCACAAAACAACACATTTAAAAGTCTATGTGATCTAAGTTGTTGCCATGGGTCCATTTACTTTGCAGCTGAAAACATTTAGAGGCATTACTTAAAACGAGGTGTCTACTAGTTTTACCAAGTACAGAATGTTTCATGAATTTGCTGATATTTGAAAAAGTAAAAACGTCTTGACATCATCTCGAATGGGAAAAATAAAAAAATATTCCCCTGTAAAACCAGGGATAAGACAAGGACACCCTTTCCTACCCAGAACGTGAAGTCTTACTCAGAGCAGGAAGGTGAGCAAGGAAAAAGCTACAGGATAGAGAGCCAGACAGGAGAGAAGAAGCGCATATTCTGTTGCGGCAACGTTACTCTTTATATAAAAGTCTGACAATGAACTCTGTAAGTTGCAAGATACAAAAAGCCATATTCCAAATCAGTAGCATTTTTGCAGAGAAAAGAAAAAAATGCAATCCCCACTGCTAAAACAAAAAGCCAGAAACAACAAGAGCAACAAAAAACCCTTCCCAGGGACTGAGGATGCAGCACAGAGACAGACCATTAGCTAACAGGTACCCACCCCCCATCCCTAGCGCTACACCAAAGAAAACAAGAACAGAACAAAATCCCTTAGGCTTCCATCTAGCCAAGGGAGTGGATTATTATGCAATGCTAATTACAAATCAAGGAAGAGAGAACAATGGAGACTACACACCAACAGGAGAAGAGTCCCAGAAAGGCTAATGGGTTGAAGGCGTTGTTAAAATGTCCATACTATCAAAGTGAATTTAGAGTCAATGTGATCTCTACCCACATAGCACTGGTTTTCTTCACAAAACAGAAAAAGGAAGATGAGAATGGTGTCACACGCCTGCTATTCCAGCACCGGGGAACTGGAAGGAGGATCTGCAGTACAAATACAGCCTTGGCTACATACTGCGTATGAAGCCAGCCTAGGCTACACAAGAGAGGAAAGGAAAAGAAAAAAATTAAACTTGGGTAGTCCAAGTATTTTAGCAAAAAGAAAAGAACAGAAACATCATACTATCTCATACCTCAAAGAAGACTACAAAGAGCAAATAACACGGTGCAAGCGTAAAAGTACACACACGCAGACCAATGGAACAGAGAACTCAGAAATTCCATAATCTACAGCTAACTAATAATCACTGAAAAAAAGCACCAAAACCCTACATTAGAGCAAGGACAGAGTCTTTAACGAAGGATGCTGGGAAATTGGAAATTCATACACAAAACAATAAACTAGACCCCTATCGTTCTCATCACATAAAAATCAAGTCAAAGTGCATCAAAGACCTAAACATGAGACCCCAAACCATAAAACTGTCAGGAGACTCAAGGGTGACCTGCAAGACACTGAGCAGACAATGGCTTTTGGGTAGCTTCCCCAGAGCACAGGCAATAAAAGTAAAAACAGACAACTGGGGTTTTAATTAAACCAACTGGTTCCTAAACAACAAAGGATACAGAGTGAAGAGACATCCAGCAGAGAATGAAAAACATTAGCAAGTCGCTCATCCAGATCCAAGAGACACAAGAGATCCAACAGAAAAATATAGGAAATCTGATGGGGCGGGAGCTGAACAGACCACTCTCAAAGGATAAATGACCAATTATATGAAAAATGACTGTATTAGTTGGAAGGGAAATGCAAAGCACAACCAAGCACCGTCCATAAATACACCCATGCTGGCAGAGATGCAGAAAAAGGTGAACTACCACATATCATTGGTGGGAATATGAATGTATACAGCATTATGGAAAACAATATGGAGGTTCCTCAGAACACTAAAAATAGAACTCTCACAATCCAACTATCCAACTAGTTATATATACAAAAGGAATCAAATCAGCCTGTCAAAGAGATGTCTGGTAAACACCCATGTTTACCACAACATTAGTCCCAAAAACAAGACATGAAATAACTAATATATAATCACTATATTTGATATCACCACCACCTTTTTTAGACCTTCCTGGAACTCAGAATAACCTTCCCCCTTGGCCTCCCAAGTGAGGAAATTATAGGTGTGTGCCACCATACCCTACACCATTTATTTGCTCCTTGTAATCAGATCGTTTGGGACTTTGCTCCTGAGTTAATATATTCTGGACAGCATTCCCTTGTTGGGTTAACAGTCAGCAAGTAATCCCTCTTGGTTTTCAAGTTATCAACTTACTCTATTGTTTCTGCTGTACAGAACACTCACATTGATTTTGACTTGGTAATTTCATAAATCAGAATATTTTGAAAGAAATGATGCAAATGCATAAAAGTTTTAACACAAGGTGACATTTCTTTAAAAATGAATTTAAGCCGGGCGGTGGAGGCACACGCCTTTAATCCCAGCACTCGGGAGGCAGAGGCAGGCGGATCTATATGAGTTCGAGACCAGCCTGGTCTACAAGAGCTAGTTCCAGGACAGGCTCCAAAGCCACAGAGAAACCCTGTCTCGAAAAACCAAAAAAAAAAAAAAAAAAAAAAAAAAAGAATTTAAATGTAACATGAATCAATGTCATCAGGTAGACCATAAGAGTGAAATTAATGAGGCGTGAGTGCTCCCAAATAGAAGTTGAAGGTACTGTCCATCTCTGCATACTTCAGTGGCTCTTAGGAGGTGGGGATCAGTAGGAGGAAATAGGTTAGACACAGCCCACTCCTCTTTAACCTCTGCTTCCTGGCAGCCATGAGGCAAGCAGCTTTCCCCCACTGTACATTTCTCTCATGACATCTTTGTCCTACCACGGACCTACAAGCTATGGGGAACACCAATCACAGACAGACACCATTAGCCAAAATAAAACTTTCTTCCTTTAAACTATTAACTCTGCTATCTGTCACAGCAATAAAAGCTTGCATAAGGGCACAGACCAAGCTCATTCTCTTCTCAAGGTCCCTTGAAGAGGCTCTCTGCCTGAAACACTCTTCACACAGCTCACTCTTCCTTATTATGAAGGACTAGTTTGCTGGAACCAGCTAGGCAGAAATCCCCCCACCCCCAATTAAATAAGTGGTTTTGGCTTTTTCTATCCATCCAGCAAGAAATGAAAAGTGGTAAAACAGAGGAACAAAACAGCAACTAACCAGAGGCCATAGAGAAAGTGGCAAACCAGACTTGAAAAGCACGCCTCCAAGAGCTTGGCAGTATGGCCGAACAGAACTGGTCACACCTGAAGTGTGTGAGGACGGCATGAGCAAGGGAACACAATGCCTGACACCTTGCTATTTTCTATGATTCAAGATAGTCAATAAGCAAACACCATCCAATTTCCTTTCACAAAAGAGGAGTTTCTATATACCAGAATCATTTACAGCGTTACCACAGCAATTTTTGCCTTATCTCTAAGGATTTATATAAAAAGACACAAACTGAACTGCAGTATGTATACAAAGGTAGGGTCCTATCCAATTGTTTCAATGCTTAAGCCTCAGTTCCCAATGCAGTGTTTAAAAATGAGAACAGATATAGAAATTATAACAATCAGCCAGGCAGTAGTGGTTCATGCCTTTAATCCCAGCACTCGAGAGGCAGAGGCAGGGATCTCTGTGAGTTCGAGGACAGCCTGGACTACACAGAGCGAGTTCCAGGACAGATTCCAAAAAATACACAGAGAAACCCTGTCTCAAACACCATACCACTAAAAAAATAAATAAAACAATCCATCTCTATAAGAACTTGTCTGTCAAAATTAAGAACATCCTCTAAATCACATATTCATTATAATTTAGTAAGTTCCATGTGTGCTATTATGAGAAAGGGATTGCATACTGACATGAATAACCCCATCTTTGAAAGAGTGGTACTTTCAAAAACATCTTAGTAAGTTATAGAAGAAACTGTCTGGAGAGATGGGTCATCAATTAAGAGTGCTTACTCCGCTTGCAGAGGACTTGGATTGAACCCAAATGGAGGCTTATAATTATAATTCCAATTCTGGGGGAATCCAACACTCTCTTTTGGTCTCTGTGGGCAACTACATGCATGTGGTAACACATGCACTCAAGCAGGCATAGGTGAACAGACATACATAAATAATAAACACAAATGGACATTCCTAGCACTGCTTCTTAGATTATATGAAGTGCAAAGAATTAAAGTGTCAGTTTAGCATTCAAGCTAATTTCCCACCACGAACTGGATAAACCAATTCATAAAGTATACGGCTGGATCAATAAGGCCACCACTAACCATATACAGTTTAGTGACTCCTTTAAACGTGGCTAAGCAATTGAATTTTAAATTTTATTTCATTTTAATTAACAACTTTAAAATTCTAAACTCCATTGCTAGTAAATTTGTTAAATATATTAGGGGAAACCTGGGTATGTGGGCCTACTTTTTAAACTACAGTCATGGTATCTAAATACAAGTCAAATATGTGTAATGAATATCTAAGTGCTTATATTGCGACCATCTTATTTAGCATCCAGGAAGGCCTAGAACTCAAGATCCTCCTGCCTCTGTCTCTAAATCCAGAGAGCTAGGATAACAGTTGCACAACACCAAGCCTGAGTTGTGCTTTAGGTGTAAAATAGATACAGAATTTCCAACAATGAAAATATGTAAAAGTTACTAATTTTTCTATCAGTCAAATGTTGACACAATATTTTAGATAGGGCTAGGGATGGCTTAGTACAATGACTGCCACACATACACAAGGTCCTGGGTTGATACCTAGTGCCACAAAGAATTAGAGAATTCCTTAAAGCTCAATGACTTAAGATCAGTCCAAAAGTAAGAGAGCTTAATCTTATCTGCGTCAACTTTAGCTCTATAACCATTTGAGAATGCACCAAATCTATGTTGAAAATATTCAAAACTAAACGCTAATTACATTGATAAGCCAATAGAAAAATCATGATAGAAAATTAATTTTTCTTTTTTCTGTGATAGGTTAAAAGAGGTACAACCTATAGCATAACACACAAACGTTGAAAGGAATAGTCTTCCTTCGATGGGGTACTGCTGTAGGAGGCACCGAGGTCTCCGTCTCTTGGGTGCTCATGTATGTCTGACTGGAGCAGAGACTTCTTGACTTTGCATGCTTTACAGACAAAGACAATGCATTTATATATACGAGTCAGTTTCCCAAGGCTCAGAGCCTTTCAAATGTCAAGAATGATAAGCTCAGGGTCTGGGCAGATGGCTCAGAGGTTGAGAGCAGTGGGTGCTCTCCACAGGTCCTGAGTTCAGTTCCCAGCAACCACATGGTGGCTCACAACCATCTATGATAAGATCTGGTGCCCTCTTCTGGTATGCAGACATACATGCAGGCAAAACACCATATACATAATGAATAAACCTTTAAAAGAAAAAAAAAAGAACGATATGATCCATCTCAAAACACTTGGTTATTACCGAAAGGAGGTAAGTTTTAATAGTATAAAAACAAAAGCATTTCAGATCCTTTACACGGTTAAAACACTACTTCACTGAAGCAATTCTATTTATGGAAAAACTTGTGATCTGTCTGGTGAAGTGGCACACTCAGGAGGATAGGGTGCTAAAGACCGGCCTGGGCTAGCTAGCTACAGGGTAGAGCTCCTGTCAGACAGAGGATGAGAATGAATGAGCTTGTTGTGCATAGTTACTTTTAAGTAGGCTTTGTTTGATTAGTTCACAACAAATTTATGTATGAAGTAGAGTTTCCACACAGTCTTTAGGTATTTGGCTTATTTTATACTTATGTATACTACATGTATGCTTGCTTGTCTGTATGTGATACCGTGTGTATACAGTACCTGCAGGGGCCAGAAGAGGGTGTGGGGTCCTTTGGAACTGGAGTTATAGGTGGTTGTGTACCAACCAAGGATGGTGCTGGGAATTGAACCTGGGCCCTCTGCAAACATAGCAAGTGTTCTTCATTACTGTACCATCTCTCCACTGGTTTTTAATATTCTGTCTGAATGAAGTGCCCCATGAAAAAGAGACAAGTTTAGAATGGAGATGAATCTCTGTAGGTCCCAACTAAGAGGAGCTACCTACTCTACAGTCCACTGCTCCAGAAGCCTGGAAATGGCAGGTGAAATAAAGAGGAAGCATTTTTCTTCTGTGATTTAACAGCTTAAGATGCCTGGAAAGACACATGTGGAGAAATACCAGTCCATGCTATGAGGACCCAGCATTGACAATTGTGGTTTTGGGTTTTTGTTTTGTTTTTGTCAGTGCTTGATTGTGTAGCCTAAAGTCAGCTCAGATGAAGTCAGGTTCACAGATATACATCTTATACAGATATACATCTTATATATAAACATAACATGTAAGCTGATGTGAAGCATGGTGGTACCTTGCTTGCCTAGCATTATATGAGGCTTTGGGGCCCATTCCCAGCATCATAAAAAAAAAAGTACAATATATACAGAAACAGTACTAATAATCAAACATAGAAACCATTTTCTACACATCAGCTAGGCAAAGGACTTAAGGCTCAAATTAGGGAAAAAGAAAGAGAAAGGAGGCTTGAATTAGTTATTTCCACCAACTGGGGATCTGGTGTACACACATATGAGCTTATGAAGGATATTTCTTATTCAAGCCATCAAAAGGCTATATAGATAATGAGATGCAAAGTAAAACATACCAGAAGGAGGAGAAAATACATATACATGCTCTCCACCCAAGGGTCTCTGTGTTTATACCAAGAGGACACATGGGGACTAAACAAGTAATATATAATAATATTATATGGAAACCAACTATTGTAAAAAGTTTAAATAGATAAGTCAACTGGAGAAATGTCCAAATGTCCACTAATAGAGGAATGAATAAACTTATACAGTTTTATAGTGGAATAATATCCAGTAGTTCAATCCAACACCCTGGGCTGGTGAGATGGCTCAGAGTAAAGGCATTTGCCCATAAGCCAGATGACCTGAGTTCAATGCCCAGGACCTACATGGTAAAGAATCAACTCCAGCAAGTTGTTCTCTAATTTCTACATGTAGACCTATGCAAACATGTATAAACAACTCAATAAATTAAGTAAATGTAATAAAAACCAACATCTCCCCCAAAAGAACACAAAAATTTAAAAAAAAAGGTTGAAAGGGGCTAGGCAAGGCATAGCACAGAATATATATAAAATTTAACACACTGATGTAGCATGAATTAAGAATGTATATATGTATACTTAAAAACATGAAAAGTGAAGGAGCTGGAGAGATGGCTCAATAATTAAGGGAACTGATTGCTCCTGCAGAAAACCTAGGGTCAGTTCCCACATGGCAACTCACATCCATTTGTTAACTCCAGTTCCAAAGGATCTAATGCCCTCTTCTGACGTCCATGGGTACTGCACCCACATGACACAGCCATGTAGAGATAAAGCATCCACACACATAAATTAATTTATTTAAAAAAGGCATAAAAATGCCAAAGAATGAAATCTATCAACTTCAGGTAACTGTGGTGAAATGGACCTGAACCTTGCACTTAAGACACACCCTATCTCTATATGTTTGAGGCCAGCCTGGGTTACAGTGAGATCATCTCAATTATTAGAAAAGAAAAAAAGAAAGGAAAGGCCTATTATATATTCTTTAACAAGATCTGTTCATATATGCCAGGCAGTGGTGGTGCACGTCTTTAATCCCAGCACTCGGGAGGCAGAGGCAGGTGGATCTCTGTGAGTTCGAGACCAGCCTGGTCTACAAGAGCTAGTTCCAGCACAGGCTCCAAAGCTACAGAGAAACCCTGTCTTGAAAAACCAAAAAAAAGAAAAAAAGAAAAAAAGAAAAAAACCCACAAAAAGATCTGTTCATATCCTTTCTCAAGACTCCCTGGGTGGTTACCCGCCCAGGTTCACATTCCTTCTATTGGAGAAGTTTCTCCATCATGAACGTTCTTTGAGTTTACAACATCCTGAATGAAATCACTTCCTAATGGGTCAGTATAAGATCTGACACAGGATTGGGACCCACTAGGGAAGAAGAGAGTAACTAGGAAAATGCACATTTAGCTGCAGTAATAACAAATACCTAAAATATGACCCTCCATCAAGATTTTTCTTTTGATAAAAGGGAACTTTATTCTGCACTACTTAAAATGCTTCCAAATTAATCATTTTAAAGATGGGTGTACAATAAGAAAAAGTGATTTATAGGAGATAATTGATCCCTTACAGCCTGCTTTTCATGTTAAATGGGCATACAAATGGTCAAGTGTGGTGGGTGCACGCCTTTAACTCCAACACTGGAGAAGCAGAGGCAGATCGATCTAAGTTTGAGGACAATCTGATCTACAGAGTGAGTTCCAGGACAGCCAGCACCACATAGAAAAATCCTGTCTTGAAAAATCAAGGGGCTGAATTGTTAAAAATGTTTTTCCTAAGTACCGAGTGCAGAATAAACTGGTAATTCAGTCCAAGCCAATTAGCTCAGTTTGTTGGAGAAGAATTCTGTGTAAAGATAAGAGTTACATTATCACATATTCTTTGACTATATTTCAAGGCAAGACTACACCCTACTTTCCAGAGAGCCTCAAAACTATGCTGCAAATGCATTCCTTGGTAAAAGGCTAGCCAAATCTACATGTGATGTGTCAAGCTGTACCCAATAGAACTGAGCAAATAAAGTCAGGAATTTAATGGTGAGCTGGCAAATAATCTTTGCACATATGAGGAAGCTGACACACCCAGTACACACACAGAAATTTTATTTGGCATGTGCAAACAGAGGGTACATTTTTCCCCAGTGGGAGGGGATTTTATAGAGACAGTTATGGTGTATTTTGTAGTGAGACATTTGAAAACATGACACCTCATTTTTCTAATTTCAACTTGCTTTATTCCAACCACTTCTAAAAGACTTAGTGAGTACCAGGAAGCAATTCTTCTAAATTAAACAAACCCATAAGCAGTTAAAATTTGATTTCCCCACTACCATCCCCCCAAAAAAGGAAATGGGGGAAGCAGGCAATGATGGTACATGCCTTTAATCCCAGCACTGGGGAGGCAGAGGCAGGTCAATCTCTTTTGAGTTCAAGGCCAGCCTATTCTACACAGCTAGTTTCAGAACAGCCAGGATTGTTACACAGAGAAACCCTGTCTCGAAAAACCAAAGGAAAGGGGGAAAAGCTAAGCATATTAGCTCACACCTATAATCCCAGCACTCCGGAGCCTAAGAGAACAGAATGTTAGGCTACTCTGGGCTATAACAAGACCCTAACACCTGTAAGTCTAGCACCTGGAGGCTTAGGCAGGCTTGCCTTAAGTTCAAGTCCAGCCTGGGTTTCACAGTGAGTTCTGTGTCGTTCTGGATTAGAGTGAGATCCTGCCTCAGAAAAGGGCACTAAGCAGCTCACCAACAAATCTAAAAGATTTCAAGTATAGAGAGTGCTAGAATCTGGGATAATAAAGGAGAAACACTCTCTAATGGCTAGACTGAATGGAGATGCTCCATGCTTATAAAAACAAACATAGTAAGAGTCTGTGTTCTGAAATCTTCATGTTGAAAACACACCCAGAACTGGTGAAAAGGTTCAGCAGGTGAAGGCGCTTCTTGCCAGGCGAGTCTGACAACTTTACCTTAGTTCAGTACCCAGAGTTCACAGTGAAAGGAGGAGGGATTCACAATGCGCTGGTGGTGGCATTCCTGCACCCACGTCCTCAGACCATAACAAATATATTAGTACTTGGATGTAAGAATGAACCCACCTTTGGTTTCTCTCTCCCCCTCCGCCATGTGCCAGGAAATACAACAGATTCTTCTTTCATTTTGTTTGAACATACACATCAAAGTTAAGCTTTAAAACAAAGCATTTACACATTTAAAATGTTTAGCCCTGTTTTAAATATAAAGTTTGTGTTCTCGACTAAAAGAAAAGGCATTGTTGCAATCGGCAGGCTGGAGAGCAGGCACCAGTCCTCTAAACAGCACTTTGTTACACTGAATGCTGAAACTGATCAGAACTCAAAGCCCTAAGATTAAGTCTTTAATAAACCAGTATCTACAGATACATTTCAAATATTAAACAAGTTCAAAAGACTTCAGGGTCTGATCTATATTGTAGCATTAAACCCAAAGAAGAACAGGATTTAGTATCAAGACACTATTAAGCAGGGTCAGTTATCAAGAAAACTATCCATTTAATCCAATGAGCTATCGGCACCTGCAAGCCAGTTGCTATATCCTAAGGAAAATCAAAGCTGTTATTTAGTGAAAACAGTGTAGGCAGATAAGTGGGTACCAACTGCTTCCAAGCACACAGATGCAGCAACAGGATAGTATCTCTAGCAGTGTGGCAAGGCCTTGCCAGCAAATCATTGACCAAAAATGGTAACAGTGTATGCCGACTACAGTGACAAAATGTTCTACCTGATCGCCCAGTTGGGATACTGTTGTACAGCAGATTTGAGTAACAGTTTAGAGGTAGAGAAGTTTGTAAATTACTCAAAATCTCCACCATCTCAACACAACGAATGTTTCTCTTGTTAACGGTCTGGAGTTACTAAACTTTTAAATTTGCACCAGGAAAGCAACATCATGTTCACCCCTTGCACCCAAAGTTGTGGTAAAGCCATGTTCTCAGGGGAAGGCAAATTTCTAGCTATGGATGGGCAACCCGGCAGGGAAGAGTTAAAAGAGACACTGCCAAGCTTGACAAGCTCAACGAGAGTGCCACTGAAGCTGATTGCCAGATACGACAAACAAAGCCACGGCAAGGCCACCCTGTTCTTAATCACGCTAGCTAGCAATCACCCCGCCCTCTAGGGTGTTCAATAAAATCCTTCTTTTCCTTCTTGGTGGAAAAGGCTGGAAAGGCCCACGGGTCACTGAGCTGGCCTTAGGGAAAACCGCGCCCACACGGACGGTCCCCAGGTTCCGCGGCCCATCCCGGGGACCTGCAGACCTCCGGATCGAAGGCAGCAAGGCCGGGCCGAAGACGATCCCGGGCGGCGGCCCGGGAACTGCCTTGGAGCCGCGGGACGCAGTCCCTCCCTTGGCGGACGCCCGAGCTCGGGTCACTCACCATGTTCGCCGCGGCAGACTTCGAAACGAGGAGCCTGGCGGCAAAGTATGGGAAGCGTCCTCGGCCCGGTAGCAGGAACCCGAGAGCGAGCGCGAGGCAGACGCGACAGCTCGAGCCTCTTAAGGGGCGGGCGGCACGGGTTCCAGCGAGACTGCGGCTGCGCGCGCTGCGCCCCGCCCGCCGTTGCTATGTAACAGTCAGCCCCGCCCCCCCGTCCAGGCCCCACCCAGGAGGCCCAGCGGTCTGCAGACTGCCGGAAACCTCGCTCAGGAGCTGGAGTCGGGGAGCGCGTGGATCCCCCGCCCTAAGGAGCGCCCGACTGCTCCCCGGGGAAGGGCGGGCAAAGGACGCTCCCGGGAGGATGGCCCTGCCCTAGAGGCGGGGCCAATAGGTGCCCCGCCCACCCCGCGGCTGTTGCCCATACTTGGAAGTAGCCACCTGGCCAGGTGTGCGCGCCGCCGGGGGCGGGACCCGGCCGCGGGGTGGGCGGGGCGAGCGCCGGCGGGCGGGGCAAGCGCCGGCGGGCGGGTGCAGGGCTTGCCCGGGGGGTGGGGGGTAGGACTTCGCTGCACAACGCTCGGGGCCCGCATCTCGAATTTTTTTACCTACTTTGGTGCTGTTCCCACCATCCTGTGCTGATTGGTCAGCCCGGCACGTCGGCCGTCGCGTGAGAGGAAAAATCTGCGCATTTTTCCTCCTTCCTGAGGCGACAGTGGCTGTTCAAAGTGCTGTGTGAGTCAGCGCTAATTTCAGGGCTGGAAAACTAGAGTGATTTGTTTATCTTCGGAGCGGGCAGGGAGGAGGCTCAAAGACCCGTGGGGGGGGCGGGGGGGCGGGGAGGACGCCGCGTGGCCGGGGGCTGTGGGCCCGGCCCCTCCGCTGCGCTTGTGGGCTTCTCATTGGGGAATTCTGCTCTCCTAAAGGGTGGTTGCACGGAAACACAGTTGCCACAGGGCCACCAGGAATCCTAGCGTTGTTTTTTGTGGCGAATAAAAGGAACCCGTAAAACGTTGGACGATTACCTAACTTTTGGACTTAATTTAAGCGACAATCACGATCTCTACAAAACCTTTTTATTCTCTACATAGGAGGTTTTTGGACAAGATGGTCGTTGTGTTTCTTTGTGTCTTTTTGGGGCGCTATAATTTTGTTCTGCCTACGTAGCAGAAACGCGGTTCCCAGTAGGGTTTTTTTTTTTCTTTTTTTTCCCTCAAAACAAAAGACAAACTGTGGCAATTGTAAGCCTTTACAGCTTTGCCACGGGGTATTTAGCAGGCTCCATTGGTGGCGTCAGGGTCACCTGAAGAGCTTGTTCAAAAGATTTCTTAGTTCTGGCTGGGGCATCTAGAATGTAACCCGGAGAATTTGCATTTTAAACAATTCTCTGGTGTTACTAGTTGGGGACCACACTGATGAGAAAGCGCCTACATCCAGCTGCAGCTGGGACCCTTTGGCTTGGTTTTTGTTTCTACCCAGCCCTCTGGCCTCCACTAAATTAGGCTTCCTCTCCAGTGCAGAATTGAATCCTCTCCTTTAAGGACTGGTGTCTGCCGATTCCCACATCTCATTGTGTTTCATCTCCACAGTGCTGCTCGTTATGTCCAAACACAAGAATGGAATCCTTACTTACTAAGATTTTCTATGTCTTCTTCCAGAATCTTAAGCAAGTTCTCTCTGGTCCCTCTGCCTCTGTAGGCTCACTCCCTCTTCTTGTGGGTCAAATAATTGAGCCTCCAATGTTCCTATCACCTGCCAGCCTGGAAATTTCTCTGACAGCTTTGCAGGGAATGAGTGTGCTGTCGTTTCCATAATCTTACACTTCATCCTGGATCTAGCCTTGATAAGCACCTAAGTCATCCGGGAAACTGTTTAAATTGCAGATTTTAGAATTTAGGGTCTCTGATGCCATCATGAGATGTTGTAACCAAAGAGGTCATGATGCAACTGGTCCTTGGGGGGACACCTTTCCTAGGCTTTCACTGGTGTTTTGTGGCTTTGAACTGTTTTTTTTTTTAATACTTTTACCCGTACTTCCAGAATAGACTGGGAGTCCCAAAAGGAAAGCGGAATTTCGAGGTGCATTCTACATAAAGTGGCCCTACTCCTCAGTATGCTACATGCTTAATAAATGTTTTCCTGAGTAAGCCAGAATCTAAAGATGGTTTAAGATTTACCAGACAAATTAATGTATCTGTTCACTGCAGGCTCCAATGAATTCTCATTGAACTTTAACCCCCCACATCTACATTCAGTTGTTCTAGATATTTTTATTCCTCCTCACCCTCAGAAGGATCAAGTTTTAATAGAACGTTATATTGACCAAGCCTTGAAAGCTAATTCCCAATGTAATGATATTTGATGTAATGATGTAATGATATTTGGAGATGGGTCTTTGGAAAATAATGGGTCACGTGAAGTCTGAGCTGGCACAAATGGAGAAGATAGCAATCTGAGTAAAGAAATTTCCTCGGAAGATACAAAATCTGCTGGTCCGTTGATCTTGGACTTCCCAAGCCTACAGAGTCATGGGAAGTTTCTTTTGCTAAACCATCCAGCTTATGATCTATCAGTCTATCATAGGCACTCAGAAAGACCACAGCATCTAAGGGCGCCCTGGATAGGAGACAGGTGTATTCTATTTGTCTCACTTCGAAAGTGGTTTTGGGTACTGAATCTGTGAACATGTAAGTGATCTCATTTGACACCACCAATGTGAGTAACAGAGAAGAATAAGTTCTACTTTAATGAGACCTGAGAGCTGTGGATTAATGGTCTAGAGAAAACTCTTTGCCAGAGGTCATAACCCTATCAGAACCTAAGATAGAAAACTATTCATCTCTCCTCTATTCCCTGCTTATCTATAACTAGAGTCTTTAAAAATAATACTAGCCACATGGATAAGATGTATGTGCTCACTAGGGAAGATTCAAACTACAATAAAAGGTCCCATGGACGCCTGCTCTCGTTCACTCTCAGTGCCTTAAGAGTAACCACTAGTGTGGGTATAGTCTCTGCGTTATGTGAAAATGCTCCTGTGGATATTTCATTTGCATTGGTGGTCTGAGTAAGGGTTTTATTCTGGATGTTCTATCGCTTGCTTTATGCAACTAATGATTGTCAGGTGACCTTTTCTTATCATTCCCTGCAACTGCTATAAACATGACTGACCATTTATTGAATCTGTCCCTACTGATAGTCATCCGGATGGTTCCTGGTATATAGTCATCACCAACAGTGTTCAGTGAGCAGTGAGCAGCCTATGACTGTCCCTTCCATACATAAGTTAGTACGCATCTCAGAAAGGGCCAAATAAGGGAGTCTGATATTTGGTTTATGGCTTAGACTAAGTCCAAACTCTACAAAGTGTATATAGAAGTAATTGTACCATTAGTGGTTTTCTTTTTCATAATAAGATAACAACTTGGACAGATCCTCATTATAAAGTAGTGAATGAATGAGTGAGTGTATATGGCTTCTATCTTTTTTTTTTAAAATGTTCTATATTGCAAAGGCTTCCAAGGCTAATGATGTGGCTTAGTGGTAGGGTATGTACTTAACTTTCATGAGACCCTGGGCTCAATTCCTAGCATGTGAAAAAAGTAGTTGTTTAAGCCAGTATTGAATTTTGATATGTGAAACTTACTTCACGTGTCAAAGAAGTACAGAGACAACCAGTTCCAATTTGGTATATTAATTTGTTTTGCTGAGTATGTAGATACCTTTCCCAGAGTCTAAAATGTTCTAAAGATGGCTAGGGCGCTTGGCTATCACTTATGCCATTGGTAGAAAGAAGGAAGAAAATAATGGGAAAAGGCCACCTCTTTCTTTTTAAAGAAATGTCCCGGAATTTCTGCTTGTATCAATGAGATGTGTCACCGTCCCCCAGCAGTGTGCTTGGCTTAGAATCAGGTTTCTTTGCTAAGGCATGAAGGAGAAATGGACGTGGGAGACAAGTAGAAGTGACTGCCACAGATAGATACTGTGTGGGTCTGCAGAGAAGGTAAGGCGACAAGATAGTCCTTAAAGGCCCCAAACTCCAACCATTGGGCAACATGATTGGTCACAAATTGACTAAAGTCTCCTGGCATTTTCTTAACATGACAAAGTATTTGTTGGGAAAACAGAGAGAAGGAAGTTGTAGAAAATACATTGTGGGTGTTGTTTATTGAGCATTTGATGTGGGAGTCCCCTCTGTGTGCTGTGATTACCATTAATGAATAAAGAAACTGCCTTGGCCTGTTGATAGGGCAGGACTTAGGTAGGCAGGGAGGATGGAACTGAATGCTGGGAGGAAGAAGGCAGAGTCAGAGAAATGCCCATGGAGCCTCCGGAGACAGACACTGGAAATTTTACCCGGTAAGCCACAGCCTTGTGGAGATAAACACAGATTACTAAAAATGGGTTAAACTAAGATGTAAGAGTTAGCCAATAAGAAGTTAGAGCTAACAGGCCAAGCAGTGATTTAATTAATACAGTTTCTGTGTGGTTATTTCGGGGCTAGGCTAGCCGGGCAGCCAGGAGAGCAAGCCACCAGCCTCCTCCTACAAGCGTGGATAGATGGTAGACAGAAAGACAGACAGATAGATGTTAGATAGGAAGAATGAATTGCCTGTCCTGCTGATTGGCAGTCCTAAAGCTTTGACATCTCTTGGGACAGTAAAAGTTACTCTTCAGATGTTAAACACTCAACAGATGTGTGTGTTTTTAGGAAACAGTGTGCTAGTTGTAGTAAACCAGGAGAAAATGGAATGGAAAATGGTGCAACCATTGTCCTTAACCTCTTTGTCCAAGGTTCTTCTGTGGAGTATTGCTTGTCTATCTGTCTTTCCAGTTCTCTAAGTTTATTTGATCACTCAGCTGTTACTTTTTTTCTCATGTTGACCGTCTATAACTTCTGAATGTACTAGCAGGGACACGAGTTACCAACGCACAAGTCTTGTTTGGTGACTCCTGAGCTTCATCACATTTTCTGGACAAATGCATGTGGATATGAACCATTTCTTTTTCATTGGCCAAGATAGCTTTGTTGAACCTGGTATCAGTGCACACATCTGGGAACCCTATCTCCTTCATGGAAAATTTGTGTATTTCATTGAATGCTAGAGGAAAATGCTTCCTGAAGCCCACTCTGGTAGATGTGCATGTGAGTGTTGATGGTATGTTCTCAAGTCTCCACCTCCTTGATGGCTAAACACCCCCCTTTTTTTCTAATTACCCTTTTGTAGGGCCATTGAAATGCAAGCAACGGGCCTTCTGCCTGGCACAAGTTAGAAAGGAAGAGTAGAAGGGACTGCCACTACTGTGGTTTTTGTGAAAATTATTAAATTCCTCCTCAGTCTAGAAAGATTAATTCTTAGCCAGGCGATGGTGGCACATGCCTTTAATTCCAGCACTTGGGAGGCAGAAGCAGGTGGATCTCTGTGAGTTCGAGGCCAGCCTGGCCTACAAGAGCTAGTTCCAGGACAGGCTGCAAAGCCACAGAGAAACCCTGTCTTGAAAAACCAAAAAAAAAAAAAAAAAAAAAAGAAAAGAAAGATTAATTCTTGTGCCAGCTCTCAAAGCTTGCTTACAGTCTCCAGGAGCCCATGTGCCCACTGTCCTGAAGCCCAAATGCTTAACCTAGGTATCCCAGGAAGGCTTATGGGAGGTGTTCTGAAAAGGAAGCCCCATGTAAGCATATACGAACAATCCCACAATTCCTAGACCTAGCCTAGATCCACCAAAATTAGCGATGTCACATTGTCCTGCTTATCAATTTAAAAAATTTCCCAGGGCTGGGACCATAGCTCAGTTGGTAGAGCTGGGTAGATGTGATGATGAAGCAGGAAGATTAATGAAAAAATGCTGACTTAGCGCCTCAGTGATGAGCAATATAACTATTATTTTATTTTTCTATAGCTCTTTTTTGTTTGTTTTTTTTGTTTTTCGAGACAGGGTTTCTCTGTGTCTCTTTGTTGCCTGCCCTGGAACTAGCTCTTGTAGACCAGGCTGGTCTCGAACTCACAGAGATCCTCCTGCCTCTGCCTCCCAAGTGCTGGGATTAAAGGCGTGCGCCACCACTGCCCAGCTTTATGTAGCTCTTTTTAAACTCCTGTTTTAGCTATCATGCAATAAGATTGGTAAATTGTGGCATTTCCATACATAGAGGTCATGTGCCTTATTCGTGTTCCCCCATCACCCTCCCTTGTCATCCCTTTCCTGAGGCTTGCTTGTCTCCTTTCTTCCCCTAAATTATCTCTTTTCTGCTTTTATGTCAAACATGTATATGTATGTATACAGAGAGAGAGAGAGAGTTGTGTTCCGCATGTAAGAGAAGTCATGCACATTTTATCTGCATACGTTATTTTCTATTGCGTTGGGCTGAGCAGCTCTCTCTTACAGTACTCAGCTGTCTTTGGGGTGGGCTGTGGTAGTGCATGCTTGTTATCCCAGCACTCAGAAGACTAAGGCAGGAAGATGGCAAACTTCAGGCCAGCCTCGTAGCAGCATCCTGTCTCAAAAAAAAAAAAAAAGCAAAATTAAAAACAAAACTATTTTTGACCTACAAAAACAAGGATTTCTTGTGTTCAGTCTCATAACATACTAGCCACGTCAGTGTAGACGAGCTAATTTTTGTAAAGGCTGTTTTTGTCTTTCTAGTGCCTGTTATTACTAAATGTTTCCCCATGACAGAGAGAAGCCAAGTGCTAAAATGAAAAAGCTTGGGTTTGGAGGCAAAACAAGGATTTTGTTTCCATTCCCAATGGCATATCCCTTTGAAACTTTCTGACTTGGACCTGGAAGATGTTTCCTGGGCTCCCACATAGTGTATTGGTCAGAAACACAAAGATGAGTAAGTCCTGAGGCCTGCCACAAGGAGTTTGCAGGCAGCAGCAGATCAAAGACAGAAGAGACTGGGCTCCCGTGGGAGTTTTCCAGATCCTAACCAGTGGGGCAGATAACATCTGGGAAATGTCACCAGGACAGCAAGCCATCTGCCAAGGGAAACCATAGAGGTGACCCATGTGGCTTCTCCTTTCTGTTGGCCAATGTGACTGGGAAAGAGACAGCTGCAGGATTCACTGAGAGGAGGAAGTTTGGAGGAAGAGAGCACAAATGAACTCCTATCAAGAAATTAGACCTCATGGTGCATTAGACCTAATTTATACGAAGGTAAAAACAAACGGGGCTTTCTGATGTGCGTTCTGTGGTGGGTGGGTGTGTGTCCACGCGCGTGCGAATGTTTTTCTTTAGATAAGGGTCACTCTAGTTTACTTCCTGATTTCCCATCTAGGCGTGGAAAGAGTGATACCAAATAATGACTCAGTCAAGGAAACTCAGGTCTCCTCAATGAAGAAGCATGATATGGTCAAAGAAACAGAGGGTAGGGGCTACATAGGAGATTTGAATGTCTTTTACTGTTAAGGATTTCCTTTAATCACAAGCACTCCAGTATTTTATGTCCAGACCCCCGTCCTGTGAGTCTGGATGTCACAGGTTTTTGGTCTTGGCTCTACCCCATTAGCCTGGCCATGACGACGCCCGTGGGAGCAGCTCTCTAACCCTCCTTGTCCTCTGCTGGAGAAACTGAAGGTGTTAATGACAGTAAGCAACCCCTTTAGGTGTAAGATGGAATATGCCGGCCCTCTATAGAAGAGTGCTTCTCAGCCTTCCTGATGTTGCGACCCTTTAATGCAGTTCCTCATGTTGTAGTGACCCTAGCCATAAAATTATTTTGTTGCTACTTCATAACTGGAGTTTTGCTACTGTTATGAATCATAGTGCGAATATCTGTTTCCTGATTGTCTTAGGCGACCCCTGTAAAAGGATCATTCGACCCCCAAGATTGTGACCCAAAGGTTGAGAACTGCTGCTGTAGAAGGTTTACTGAGGATGGAGGTGGAACTCAGTTCACGTTTAGCTTATGTGAGACAGACCCTGGGTTCCGTCCCCAGTGTAAACGGAGACTGCTTTTTTGTTTCCCAGCCGCCCAGACCTAAAAATCACACAGAAACTGTATTAATTACAACACAGTTCGGCCAATGACTCAGGCATATTTCTAGCTAGCTCTTACATCTTGAATTAACCCATTTCTATTAATCTGTGTATTGCCCTGAGGCTGTGGTTTACCGGGTAAGGTTCCAGCATCTGTCTCCTTCAGCTTCTACATGGCACCTCCTTGACTCTGCCTATTGTTTCTATATATCTCTGTTCAGTTTCCCACCTGGCTTTATTCTGCCCTGCCATAGGCCAAAACAGTTTTGTTCATCAACCAATAAAGCAATACATATACAGAAGGACATCCCACATCACTCCAACACTAAAATAGTTATCTAAATGTTTTTAAAAATTATTGAGAGTTTCACCTGGTCTTGGTAATTTGTATTTTATACTAGCCATATGAAGACTGGCCATTGGGGTTTGTTTATAAACCCCGAGACTTGGGCACTAGGCATAGTGACTATTATTTGATTGATTTGTTTTGTTTTTGAGACAAGGTCATCTGTAGCCTCACTTGCCCTGGACTCACTACATAGCTGAGGGTGAGCTTGATCTTGAATTTCGGGGCCCTCTGCCTCCACCTGCTGAATACTGGAATTGCAGGCAAGTACTCGCAGTGCTGAGAATTGAATACCTGGTGTCCCATATGCTATGCAAGCATTCTACCAACTGAGCCATATTGCCACTCCTTCCTTTAAAAAATAAAAATAAAACCAATCACTTGCCATACTGCATACTCACGGGGTTCCCTCAGCATCTACCAAGGGCTGAACAGTGTTAGCCTCACACATTTTCACGATATGCCACATCCTGCCATCAGGATGACTCCATTTATCATTACGTTTTAAATCACTGGGGAGGGAGGTGCCTGGTTATCTATTCAAGGCCCGCCTCTCAGAGATGAGCCCCTCCTGAGATTTTCTGTGCTGGAGTTGATCATTTTGTTCTGGATCCTGTGGGAAACTGTCTCGCCTGCCCCTTGAGCCAGTGAGTCACTTCCTCCCTGCCAACCTCTGAAGTTTCCTTCCTTGCCCAGGCCAGCTCAGAAGCTTCAGACTGTAGGCAGGAAGGTACTCCTGGCAGCCAGCACCCAGTCTTTGAATGTTGAGAGGTAAATCCTCCAGGCAGGAGAGCTTGCGCTTGTTCGCCAACAGAGGCCGAGTGCTGAATTGTAGGCTCACTGTGCCGCCGTTTCTTCCTTTCCATTTTAAACGACTCTAGGAAAGAAAGGCCCGTAAAAGGTGCTGCGGCTGCAGGTTTCACTTGTGACTCATGGAAATTTGTAAAATGATAAATATTGGCTCAGCAGCAGCCTGACCTAAGAAACACTCCACTAAACCAGATGCCATGGTTACAATGCTCCTCTTTGAGCACATTCAACAAATAAACTGTGGTCGGCTTCCTGGCTGTCAGGGAAGAGTCAGAACGCCAGGCCTGGCTTCTCAGCCTTCCTGGCAGGCAGGCCAGCGTTCTGTTGGATTTTCCTGACACCAGAAACTTCCCTCTGGGTTGGTTGTAGTGTCTTTTCTGGCCAGGAAAATATTTCAAATAGTTTGGATTCTATCCTTAGTTAAGATTCTTTTTGCCTAATATAATGAAAATATTTTACCAATCATAAAAATTAACGAGAGTGAAAACAAAAAATATGTTCCCTTCAGGAAAGGGAAAAAGAAAAAAAAGTATTTCCTTGTGTGAAAACATCTGTGTAAAGGAAACTTAGCCACAGAGAAGCTAAGAATCTGGACTAGCAACTGGATCCAGAGGGACACCAGCCCAGCTCCTCCTAAGCTGGGTGCTTACTGGTAATGAAGGAAGCCTTGCTTTACATCCCATCAGCTGACACTGCTTTCTAGAGAAAGTAAACAGAAGTCTTAGACCCAGTGAAAAGCTGATGAAACAACCAGGAAAATTGTGGCAAATGGCTTGAAACTGCTTTTCAGCTGATGTGTCCTATGTGATACGTTTATTAACAGAACAGCCTTGCTGGTCAGCAGCGCTCCTTAAAATTGGATGTGAAGTGCATATATGTGCACATATATATACACATAAATAGTTACTCATACCCACATCTCATATGCACACATAAACACACTCACATTCACCACAGACATAGACACACACATACCATTCACATGCATACATAAACACCCACATACCACACACATAAACAGACACACATTCACACAAACACATACCACACGTGCACACATAAACACCCACATACCACACATATGCACATATAAACATACGTACACCCATATACCACACATGAATATATAAATACACATACACACCCACAAACCACACACATGCACACATAAACACATACATATATCTCACACCCACATACACACAAGCACACATAAACATACATACACACACCACACACATGAACACATAAACATACATACTCACCCACATACCCTATGCACATACACTCACATAAACATACACCATCTAGAGTCCTGATAAACATAGGCTAAGGAAGATTAATGGTAAAGCAGGTAAAAGACCCAGGCCTTAAATGCTATTTAATTTTTTATTTTTGTTATACTTATGCACAATTATGGTTTTTTTCTTTTATTGAAAATAGATTTTTTTGCCGGGTGGTGGTGGTGCACTCCTTTAATCCCAGCACTCGGGAGGCAGAGGCAGGTGGATCTCTGTGAGTTCGAGGCCAGTCTGGTCTACAAGAGCAAGTTCCAGGACAGGCTTCAAAAGCTACAGAGAAACTCTGTCTCAAAAATCAAAAAAAAAAAAAACCAAGATTTTTTTTTCATATAATATATCCTGGTTATCATTTCTCATTTCCCTACTCCTTCCAATTCCTCCCCACCTCCCCTCTCATCCAGATCCCCCCTTTTTCTGTCTCTCATTAGAAAACAAACAAGATACATGTTTATGTATGGTGTAATGATGAAATCAGGATATTTGTCTTACCCACCATCCATAGTTTCTGTAATGGTGAGAACATTCCCAATTCTTCTAGGTATTTTGAAATGCACCATTGAACACTGTCAGTTCTAAGCACCCTTCCTTACAATAGAAAGCTTGAGAGTGTTCTCCTCATATCTAGCTGCGGCTTTACATGTAGAACTAGTCTCTCTGCATTCACACTCCCTCTCACCATCCCCCGCCCTACCCTCTAGTAGCCACAAGTCCATCTTCTATCTCTTTTAAATCAGTGTTTTTTAGAATTTGCACATGAAAGAAATTATGTGGAATTTGTTTTTCTATGTCAGGCTACAAAGGTAGCTAACAGGCACTAGGGAGGTTGAGACTGATCACCAGCTCTTCTAGGCCAGCCTGGGCTACATGGCAAGACCTTTCTAAATAAACAGACTGGATGGCCACTGAGATAGCTCAGTGGACATAGGCATTTACAACCTAAATTCAGTTCCTCAAAGGACCGACTCTGCAAAGTTGTCTTGTCACTTCCGTATACCCCCCCCCAACAAAACATCTTTTAGAAACTGGGCATAATGGCATGACATACACCCACAGTCATATAATGAGATCTTAAAACTAGCCCACTTCTCCCTCACAGCAAACTCTACAAAATATTCAAACAACCCAACAACAACAAAAATAGGTAAGGGGACTGTGAAAGGTGAGGATGCTAGGAGTTTAAGGAAGGTGCCTTTGACACCACCTCCCAGGTCATGCTGACCACCTCCCACAGTTCCTCAATGATGGATGGACTTTCACCTAGCCATGCAGAAGCCATGTTGGTGGCCTCAGGGCGAAAACTCTAGAATGCGTTGAAGGGAGGTCGGAGAGCAGCAACACAGATAAAGGACATATGTGTTTCTTCATAGACGCCCCTAAGGTGGCAAAGACCTGGGTGCTATGTGGTCTGGAATAGCAGTGTGGGCTGGGAAGGAAGAAGCAGTGGCTGCCTTTTGACCCAGCAGCTGGGACACTTATCTGAAGTTCCATTTAGTAGAGAAATGGGGCCAAAGTCTCCAGTGGCTTTGGTGAGGGCCTGATGCTGATGCTGGGCAATGCTCCTCCTTTAGGGCAGCTTCTTACTTTACTGTCCTTGGCTTCTCATCTTATATTAATTAGCATTTCAGCCTGATGGGAATAGAGCACTCCCCACCCTCCAAGGAGGGACAGGGAGTATCCCTGTAGGTAGCCAAGGTGATGTTGGCAGCCATGTCCATAGCCATTGGGATGGTACTGGCAAGAATGGCTTACCATCTGCCAAGAGAGGGGATTAGGCCCTGGGCTAGGACACAAAGGGGCCAAAGAAATTCTGCAGGTTGAACCAAATGACGTTAACAATAAATTCAGAATGGAAATCATTTTGCTATTTTTTTTCTGTTTCCAAAAAGAAAAATATATGTTTTGGCCAGGTAATGGCGTTGCCTTTAATCTCAGCACTCAGGAGGCAGAGGCAGGCAGATCTCTGTGAGTTTAAGGCCAGCCTGGTCTACAGTGTGTGCTCCAGAACAACCAGGACTACATAAACGTGTGTTTGTTTGCAAGCCCGCGTGCGTGTGTGTGCATATTGCATGACTAATCTCATCTATTTAGGATTCTGATTATTACATGGTGATCATGTAGACTCATATCCAGGGTTAGGAATAATACAGATGCGAACCCATCAGTTCCCAAAAGCAACGGGTGGCAAAGCTATAGTATATGTCTAAGCGCAAACACACAAGAATGCCTCATGGTGGCTTTCGTGTGTGTGTGCGCACACACATGCACTTTCCACAACACAATGTGGATGTCAGAGAACAACTTAACAGAAGTTGGTTCTCCTCTTCCACCATGTGGATTCCAGGGGTTGAACTCGGATCACCAGCCTTGACAGCAAGCACTTCAACTTGCAGAATCGTTTTTGGTGACTCTCATGGTGTCACACCTATGTCCTTCCTCATCTGACCTCCTTTCAAACATCTACTCTCTCCATTTGTTCAGTTCTGTCATTTCAAAATTATTATGTAAATGGAGGTTCACTTTTATTTCACTAGCGTAATTCTTTGGAGGATTTCTTAGTTATATTTTTTATTCTTTCAGAATATATCTTGATCATATCCAACCTGAACTCCCCGTCTCACTCCCTGAAGCCCCTTGATACTCCCCCTCCCACCTCACAACAGCTTCCTCCTCTTCTTCCTCTTTCTTCTACATTGCAGCTGGCCTGAGCATGGATGTGAAATAGCCCCGCGAAGCAGGAGCAACCTCCCAGAAGAAAAATGACTCCTTCTATTCCAGAAGTCACCAAGTGCTAATAGCGCCACAGGGATGAAACCTCTCGGGCCCCTCCTCCATCCTTAATAAAATGCTGACTGGCTTGATTTCCTGTAGGAAACCTCAGCTGTTGTGAGTTTATGAGGACATGCCATGTACAGAGGACAGTGTTTCATATTGGAGGGTCATTCTGGTTGTTGAATATGTCAATAGTTTGTTCCATTTTATTGCCAAGTCATAATTCATAGGATGAATGTTTATTTGACCTGCATTGGACCTACACAAGACTGGGCATGTCAACATTCAGCCAGGGATTGAAGAGTGGCTCTTGAGGCCCTATCCCTATCATTCTAAAATATTGGCTACCAATGAATTCTGGAGGGAATACAGTTCTTTTCTTCGATTGAACTATCAAACTTCATAGTCTCATGGACAACATTTGTCAAAAATCAAAGGTCACAAAACAACATGGATGTGGGGGAGGGGCATAGGGGGGGAGATAGACAGAGTGGGGTGGGAGTCATCAGAATGCATTTTTGTACATGTATGAAATTGTCCAAGAATGAATTTATTTATGAAAAAAGAATATCTGACTTATTTCCACTTATCACCCATTACAAATAAAACTAGAATTTAAAATTCAGGAAACATACAGGTTTAATTTACCTACAGTTTCAGCACTAGGAAGCTGTGCCAGGCTGGTTATGAATTTGAGGCCAGCATAGGTTGTGGAGGGAGGCCCTGTCTCAAAAAAAAAAAAAACCAAAACAAAACTCCCAAACGAAAGGAAAACAAATACATAAAAATGTTTCTACAGAAGAATCTAAAAGATGAATGATAAAGAATGTCTCCTATTAATCATCTTACCACCTTTTTAATATAATAATTTGGAAAATGATTTTCCAAAACATTTAATTACATACATTGTTGGAGGATATCCTTTTAAAAATGTTATTTACTTATTTTATGTGTATGCTTCTGTGCATATGGATACAAACTACTGTAAATGACTGAAAACTGTTTAGCTAGTATGTGCAAATTTAGCTTCTAAAACTTTCATTTTATTTAGTGTGTATTTTTGTTGCAGGGTTTCACATGTACCATGGCATATGTATGGAGATCAGAGGATGTGATGAAGAAATCAATTACATCCTACATATATGTACCAAGGCACATCTGTAGAGGTCAGAGGACATCAGGTAGGAGTCAATCCTGTCCTTCTACCCTGTGGATCCCAGGGCTCAAAGTCAGGCCATTGGGCTTGGCAGTAGGTACTTTACCCACTGAGTCATCTTACTGGCCCCAAATTTAATTTTGAACTAGCATAAACACCATTATGAAAGCTTGCTTGTATATCCTCTCTTAGGCAGCATATGTGAGCAACCTGTCCATATCCTCTCTGCCACATTCTCACTGCTTTACACATTTGGTCCATCTGATGTGTGAAGAACGCTGCTTTCTGATGACGAGTGATGCTGAGCATCTTTAGAAATGTTTTCTTTATGCTTCCTCTTCTGTGGAATAGATAGTCACATATTACTCTTATTTTGTTCGTCTTTCTGGTCCTGACCTTAGAAGTCATATACATGTTACCAACCCTGGTGTGGGAAGTCCTTCTGTATATGTGTGGCTTTTACTGGTGAATTAATAAAAGCTTGTTTAGCCAGTGGCTTAGCAGAATAGAGCTAGGCAGGAAAACTGGACTGAATGCTGGGAGAAAGAAGGCAGAGTCAGTGAGAAGCCATGTAGCCGCCAGAGACAGATGCTGGATGAAACTTTACCTGGTAAGCCACAGCCACATGGTGATACACAGATTAATAGAAAGGGGTTAATAGTTAGCCAAAAATATGCTTAAGCTATTGGCCAAATGGTATTACAAATAATATAGTTTCTGTGGGTCTAAGTGGCTGGGATGGAACGAGCAGCCTCCCCCAACACAACCTTCTGCTTATTGGTGTTTCAATTTTGTTTATACTGTCTTTTATAATGTTTTAATAATGTTAAATGGGTACTGGAGAGATGGCTCGGCAGTGATGATCACTGACTGCTCTTCCAGAGGACCCGGGTTCAATTCCCAGCACCCACATGGCAGCTCATAAGTTCCTGGCTGATCTGATACCTTCACACCATTGCACAGAAAATAAAGTTAAATACATCATAAAATAATGTTAAATGGTAGTATTTTAATAAGATAAGCTTCTTCATCCTTTTTGGTAACTTTGCATTTTTTAACCGAATATTCTTTAAAAGTTATTGGTATATATTAGTTGTACAAAGCATTGAATTTCATAATGGCCTCTTTGTTCAAGTTGATTATCTACTTCGACTATACTCACTCTCCACTATGCTCCTCTCTCACCCCACCTCCCTGCTGCTAATGCTTTTCTCTTCCCAAACAGTCTCCCTTCTATTTTCATGGAGGGTGTGTGCATATATGTATATTTGTGTATATGTGTGTGTATGCTTGTGTGCATTTGTGCATATGTGTATGTTATCTAGGTGACACATATGATATTTGCCATTTTGAGTCTAGCTTATTTCACTTGCTATCATCTTTAATTCCATTTTCCTGAAAATGATGTAATTTCTTCTTAAAGAAAAACTCATCATGTATACGTATCACATTTTCTTATTTATTCACTTGTGGCTTGGAATCTACGTTGACTCCACAACTTGCCTGTTGTGAACGGAGCCACACTAAGTATGAATGAGTGAGCAGGTGTGCTGGATGACATGGTAATTCTATTTTCGTTAATAAAACTTCCGTTCTCTGTTTCACAGTTATTGTGCCAATTTATATTCTCAGCTCCAGTATCCTTGCCAGCATTATTGTTGCTTGTTTTTTTAATGATGACCATTTCCACAATGGTGATGGAATTTGCATCCTCTGGTGGCTATGGGGGCTGAACAGTTTTCATATCTCCTTTGGCCACCTGTACTGCATCTTTTGAAAAGTGTGTTTATTTCATTTGCCAATTTATTTGTTGGGCTATTAGTTTTGGGTGTTTAAAGTTTTTGTGCTTTGTCTATTTTAGATAATATTTTCCCATAAGATATCTAGTCGGGAATAATATCCCCCCATCCCATAGACTGCCTGTTCACCCTGTTAATTGTTTCCTCCACTGTTCAGAAGCTTTTTAACTCCGTGCGATCCCGTTTTCCAGTTCTTGGAACGATTTCCTGAGCTACTGAGCCCTTTCAGAGTGTCCTTGCCTAGCCCTGTATGCTGACATTTTCTCCCTAGCAGTTCCACACATTTTCCATGAAGGGTCTGTGATCCATCTTGAACTAATTCTTACACACAGTGAAGCGTATAGACCTAGTTTCATTCTTCTACATATGGATGCCTAGTTCCTCAGCACAGTTGGTTGAAGAGGGTGCCTTTTCTCCAATTTTTTGACACCTTTGTAAAAACTGAGTTGGCCGTAGCTGTGTGAACTGAGTTCTGGTCATGCTGTTGTGTTTTGTTGGTGTCTTGCCCGCCACCCAATTCCAGGCTTCTTGTTGTTGTTACTATGACTTAATATTCATCTGTTTTGCTCAAGACTGCTTTGACTAGCTAGGGTATTTGTGTTTCCATGTGAATATAGAATTTTGATGGGGATTGAACTGAATTTGTGCTTTAAGTATTACAGACATTTTTCTTCACTCTGACAATACATGAGCATGGGAGATCACTGCAAATTCCAGTGTCATCTTCCGATTCTTTCTTTGATGTTGTAAAGTTTGCATTACAGTGGTCTTTCATTTCCTTCAGTCTCTCTCTCCAACTCTCTCTCCTTCCCTCCCTTCCTTCTTCCCTCCCTCCCTCCTTTCCTTCCTTTCTTCTTTCCTTTGCCTATTATGAATGGGATAGTTTCCCTTATTTTTCTCTGCATGTTGTTATTAACACATAGAAAAGTTATCTACTTTTTAAAACTTGATTCTGTTTCTTTCTAATTTGCTCAAAGTGTTTACCAGACTTAAGAACTTTTGAGTTTTCTGAGAGTCTTTAGGGGTTTTAAAATATAGGGTCATATCGCCAGGCAGTGGTGGCGCACGCCTTTAATCCCAGCACTCGGGAGGCAGAGGCAGGCGGATCTCTGTGAGTTCGAGACCAGCCTAGTCTACAGAGCTAGTTCCAGGACAGGCTCCAAAGCCACAGAGAAATCCTGTCTCGAAAAACCAAAAAAAAAAAAAAAAAGGGTCATATCACCATAAAAATGCAAGCTCATTTGCCTTCTTCTTTTCCTATTTGTATCCCTTTTATGTCTTTCTATTGCCTTGTGGTTCTGCCCAAGACCTCAAGCACTATATTAAATAAGAGTGGAGAGAGTAGGCACCATTGTCTTGTTCCTGATGTTACAGGGTATGTCTTCAGTTTTTCCTTACTTAATATAATGTTTATTGTAGGTTTGTCATCATACATAGCCTGTATTATGTTGAGGTAAATCCCTTCTATTTGTGTCTTTGTCAGTGAGATATGCTGTCTCTAAGCAACAGACAGTTAAGATTTTGTGTTTTGATTCAGTAGTCTGTGTCTTCAGACAGTTGGGCCCAGTAACATTTAGGGTTATTGTTGACATGTATTTGCTGATTTCTACACTTTTTGATTGTTTTTATTGTTGGTTTTCACACTGTTTGTTCTTTTCTTTGTCCCTTACTCATCTTAGGGTCTGGATGAGTTACTGAGTTGGACATGTTTGATTCCTTCCTAGTTCTCATTTATTGATATATTGCTATACATATCAATATATATTGATATTTATTCCTTCCTGTGTTTTTATGGTTTAATTAGCCTTCATCTTCTTCCAAGCATCTTCTGTAGTGCTGGGTCAGTGATCGTGGGTCTTTAGTTTTTGCTTATCTTAGCAGAACTTTATTTCTCCATTAATTTAAAAGGATATATTTGCTAGAATATAGTAACCTCTGTTAGAAATTATTTTCAGGACTTGAAATATTACTTTCAAACTTTGCTAGAATGATTTTGGAGGGGTTAGGGGTAGGGATGGGATGGGGAGTCTGCTGTGAGGCCTGATGTTACTATGATGGCTGCCTTTGTAACTATACTGACCTTGTTCTCCTGCTAAGTTTCCTATTGTTACTGTGCTCTGTAGTTTAACACTTTACTATGAGATGTCCTTCATGTCTATTTTGGGCTCTAGAGGTTTGTATGTCCATATCTTTCCTTAGTCTCGGGAAATTTTTTGCTCCAATTTCACTGAGTAGTTTTTCTATCTTTTTATTTCTATCTCAGCTCTTTTTTCTACCCATCTTGGGTTTTGCCTCCAGATTACAGAGTTCTCAGAAGTTGTGGTATCCTTGATTATTTTTTATTGCTGCCTAGGATTGTTCCTTAACCACATCCTCCATCCCTGACAGTATTTCTTCTGTCTAGTGTTGCCTGTAGATGGTGCTTCCCACTGCTTTTTTATTTGATTGGTTGGTTCTTTCATTGCCCTAATTTCAATTTTGTTCTTTTCCAGAATCTCACTTTTCCTGCTCCTTTTTTTTTTAAATATTTATTTATTTATCATGTATACATTATTCTCTCTGTGTATATCCCTGAAGGCCAGAAGAGGGCATCAGACCTCATTACAGATGGTTGTGAGCCACCATGTGGTTGCTGGGAATTGAACTCAGGACCTTTGGAAGAGCAGGCAATGCTCTTAACTGCTGAGCCATCTCTCCAGCCCCTTCCTGCTCCTTTTTTCCTCTACATTGTTCAGTTTCTTACCCATGTTGCTGACTTTTATTTTTTTTTAAATATTTATTTATTTATTATGTATACAGTATTCTACCCACATATATCCCTATAGGTCAGAAGAGACACCATATCTCATTATAGATGGTTGTGAGCCACCATGTGGTTGCTGGGAATTGAACTCAGGACCTCTAGAAGAACAGCCAGTGAGTGCTCTTAACCTCTGAGCCATCTCTCCAGCCCGTTGCTGACTTTTAAAATCTAGCTCTTGGGCTAGAGAAATGCCTTAGTGGTTAAGAACACTTGCTCTTACACAGGACCCAGGTTCTATTCCTAGCACTCACATGGTTGTTTAACCATCTGTAACTCCAGTAACAGGGGAGTCCCTCTTTTAACCTTCAAGGGTACCAGGTATACACCTGGTTCATATACATACATTCAGGCAAAAACATTAATACATATTGCTGCCAGGGCCATACAGATGGCTTATTCCACACTGCCACCCAGGGCCTTAGTGACTGGGGCCTATGTCTGGGTCTGTGACCCTACCTCAGCCAGGGTCTGTGTTGATGTCCATGACTCCTGTTACCATTGAAGGCTGTGAAACTGCCCTGGGTCTGGACTGGGGCCATGTCAGAGTCAGGACCTTGCTACTGCTAAGTCCATTCTGATCTGAAAGGCATGCACTGCCACCTGGGGCCATGGTGACAACTGGGCCCACGTTGTGGCTGATGACCATGTCCGGGTCTATGGTCCTGATGCAGCTGGGGTCTAGTGCTGTTTGTTACCCATGTTACCACAGGGGCCCATGGGAACCATGTGTTGAACCATATGTTGAAGCATGAGAAAACTGGCCCTACTCCTCACCGTGGGTGTGGCTCTGGCTCTCGCCTGACAGGGTTGGTCCCAGGAGCTGACCAAATCAGCTACCACCCAGACCCCCATCCAGGGCTTTGAGTTTGTGCTCTCCAACATCTACCCCATCTGTGACCTGCTGGAGTGTATTAAGGAACTGATCCTGTGGAACAATAGCAGCAGGATCTCCATGACTCCAGGCAACAGCAGGATATCCAAGAGGAGATTCAGTGAGGGTCCAGTATTGATGGCGTACCCTAAGCCAGAGGACTTGTCCCTGATCAACAACATACTGCACAATGAACATTATAAAGCCGTTTGAACAAAAGGGTATAATTTGAGGTACACCACATCCCCCAATGCCACTAAGATGAACAAAGAGGCGATGGAGAGTCAGGAAAGATGTCGGACCAAAGTGGGTTTTTTTGTTTTGTTTTTATTTTTTAATTAATATTCTTATTTGTATTTTTTATTTGTATTTTATTTTTATTATTTCTTTTAAAGTTTTTCTTGGGGGAGGACACTACAAGAGTAAAAGGTGGATTCAGAGGGACTGAGAAACAAGTAAGACTGGGGTACATGGTTCTCCCAAAGAATCAATAAAAAATGATGTTAAAAATATAAAATCTAGGTCTTGAATTGATTTCTTTCATTCATATGCTTCTTTGAATACTCTTTAATGTTGATAAACCTTTTTTAAAAAAAGTGTTTGGGTTGTTTTTCTTTATTTCAGTTATTCTGCTGTCTTTGGCTGCAGTTATGGAGGAGTTCTAGGCTGTGGGAGGCACCACGCTGGCTTTTCCAGGTTTTGTGTTTCTGTGTTGTAATTTGCCTGTCAGTTGGGATAGACGTGTCTTTTTTTCCCTGTTGTTTTTGTTAGTTTAATCTTATATATAGGTCTTCTTAGTGTTGCCACTTAGGCCTCACCAGTTAGAGGGAGCATGCAGATAGCAGGAACAGGAACAATGACTAAAGAACAAACACAATATTAAAATGTAGCCAACAAGGCAGGAGAGGGTGCTTTAGTTATATGCTCAATAGGGTTAATGTGATGGGTAATTCTTGTTTACCAGCTTAGTAGGGTTTACAATGACCATGGATACAAACTTCTGGGCATGTGTATGAAAGATTTCCTAAATTAGGAATTTCTGAACATGGACTCCTTGATGGTGTAAAGAGGAGAGAGCAAGCTGACCACCAGCATCCGTCACTCTCTGCTTTCTGACTGTGGGGAGATGTGACCAGCTGCCTCACCCATGTGACAACCCAATGTCCCTGCTGCAATGGACACTACCTTCAAGCTGTGGGCCAAAGAAACAAACTCTTCCTGTCCTTACGTTGTCTGGACAGGTATTTTGTTAGGACAGCAAGGAAAGGAATTGATAAAGTTAGGGGAGAAAGAAGTCAGAATACTTTTTATTATAAATGGAGTTTAGAAGTTAGTAAAGCTAAGGAAATTAAATGAGAAGAAGGAGTGGGGAAAGGAAAAAAAGAAGTAATAACAAGGGAGGGAAGAGCATGTGGGTCAAAGGGAAAGGCGCATAATAGAATAAGTGCAGTAAAAAATAATCATAAGACACAAGCTAGCAAGATAAGAACTAGACCAAGACAATTATGAAATAATAACAAATATGAAGATGAAACAAGAAAAAGGGAAATAAAAATAAAACATATTATAAAATTAGTCAATATTTTTTCCTTGTTGGGTGTGACAGTTTTTCTGGTCCCCTGAGTTCACTTTCTGAGCTTCTTTCGCTGAGAACAGCGGATTGTGTTTCTGGAGTCCACACAGGTAAGACTGGTCTGTTCATGATATCCTGCTGGAGTTCAAACTGGTTAGACAGGAATGGGCTGTATGCATACGACCGTCTGCTTGTCTCTTGTGCAGCTGAGTCAGCACGTTTGTGTTTTGTCTGTTTTTATTTAATTTTCATTTTAAGTGTGTGTGCGTGTATCTGCGTGTGCATGCAGTCCCTGTGGAGTGCAGAAGAGGTCATCAGGTCCTCTGGAGCTGGAGTAACAGGCAGTTATGAGCCTTGGACATGGGTGCTGAGAACCAAACTCAGGTCCTCTGGGAGAGCAGTGCATACTCATAATTGCTGAGACATCCTTCCAGACCCCAAGAGTCTGCTTTTCTGTAAGGGTTTCCTAGCCCCAAGCAAGGGTTGCCGTGTGAAGGTAACTCCTTTCCTGCCGGTCACTGCCTTCTTTGTGTACTGTATGGTCACATTTTCCTTGCCTAGTTTTCAGTTTTCTTGTCTCTCAAGGGTGGCAATTATGCTGTATTTATCTTTGCAGTTGGATTTTCTACACATACCAGAGTCCAGGCTTCTTTCTTAAGTGTCTTTCAGAGTTTCTGTAAGTTTACTTGTGGACACTGAGTCTATGTTCAGGTCAGCTTCCATCAGAAATTCTCATAGTTCTCCAGGTCGTTACATACTTAGTCAAAGGAGTGGGTAGCTTTGGATTTGAGATGTAATTGCATCATGCTTCATGCTTTCTTTTCTCCCCAGTAGGGTAGGATGCCTCTCCCCTTCATTTCAGCCCACAGCAGTAGTGAAATAACCTTCTCCAGTATCTGCCCCAGCAGCTTGTGGATCTGCTACCTGAAGTTTTATTTCTGTTGTAGTTGCTCTTGGAGACTTTCCTTCTCTCTTCATTTGCAGATCCTGAGCTGAGGAGGGAAGATTCTCTCCTTTCCTTAACACTTTAATCAGCATGCCAAGTTGGGATCTATTGTTTCCTTTGCAAAGCTAATGTTACCCAAAACTTGGGGGAGTCCTTCATTGGATGACATGTTATCAGGGATCCCTTATTTGGGTTCTTAATCTTGTTAATAAAATAATTTATAAGCAAAATTTGAAAGGAAGCATGAGGACAATTTCATTAGAATTTGAGAGAAAAAACTGCAGGGTAGGTAAGCTATAAATTTGGACAGCTGCCCAAAGGAGGAAAAGGATAGAAAAAGGAAAAGAGAAGAGCGATCAGGTTGTTTGTAAGTAGCCACATGGCAGGAAGTGTGCATGGAGGGTAGCATCAGAGACAGAATGCCAAAGCTCAGTGCATCCAGACAAAGAGACAGAAAGAAGAAAAGGAAAAATTGTGGCTTTCTGAGTCAGTTATGCTTAACAATGTTATACGAAGGAGGCTCTGCAAATGTTCCCACAGACTTTATCTCATTAAGGGGATAATTATTCCTCCCCTCTTCTTGGCATGGCGTTAGGCTGCATATCAGCCTTCCTGCGTAGTAATCTCTTGGGTAGGTGATTGAGAAGCCCAGCTTTCAGGGAAGAAGAAAATAGTCTATAACGTTCTAATCTTGGGAGCAGATCAGAATGGCATGCCCATCACCTAGGCCAGAGGCAGATTTCACTCTTTAGACCCAATGAAATAGCATTTCCTTCATGGTCTTCAACAAAACCATGATATCCATCTTCAATGGCCTACAATACTTCTGTAACACCATAAGTTAGCATTTCTGGATTTTATCTCGTCTCTTGCATTCTATTTATTTGTGGCCTTTCCTAGCCTTGCCATGCTTCTCTCTTCTTTCTGCTGCCATAGATTAGGTGTTTTCTTTCAGATTTGGGGATATGTAGGAGAGTTTTTGTTTGTTTTTTCTCTGCTATACCATCTTTATCCTTCCCTTATATTCTTTGTACTTTTATTTTAAAATTTGGTTAAGGAAGTCTTTTTGGAGGCTGGAGATGGCTCAGTGGTTAAGATATCTTGCCATGTAATCATGAGGACCAGAGTTCAGATCTCAGAACCTACTGAGTGATCCCATAAACACCTGTAACCCTAGCACCAAGGAGGGAAGAGGGAAGAGGACCCTTGGAGTTGGTTGGCCATGAATTTAGCTGAAAAAAAAATGCAAGCTATAGGTTCAGCTATAGACCTTGCCTCAATCAAAGGATTAAGGCAGAGAATCAATAAGTATTTTTGGATCCCCAATTGCAGGTTTCTCCACCAACACAATAAGCCAGATCAAATCAAATTAAAAAGACCAGGTTTAGCTGGGTGGTGGTGGTTCACACCTTTAATCCCAGCACTTGGGAGGCAGAAGCAGGCAGATCTCTGTGAGATTGAGGCCAATCTGGTCTACAGAGCTAGTTCTAGGACAGCTGGAGCTATTACACAGAGAAACCCTGTCTCAAAAAACCAACCAGCCAACCTACCAAACAAACAAACAAATAAAAATAAAAAACCAGATTTATTGAGCGAAGCACCCCCAGGTGAAATCACAGGGCAGGTCTAGGGACAGGAGCTTCAATACCGATGGGGAGGAGCTGCTGCTGGGCAGGCTTTCTGAGAGCGGTGGGGTTTGGAATGGACATGGTGGTGGTGGTGGGGATGACAAAGTAGAGCTTCCAACTGAATATCCCATCTTTCTTGGATATATGGGCACCTGTTCAAGTCTGGCTACTTCCTGCTAGCATGGGACAATTTGAGGAGGGGGAGTCAGGAGTTGATGGAGTCACACTCAGCGGTAGCTATGGCAGTTAACTGCCATGACCCAAAGCATCTGTTTCTTGAAGAAGTGAAGAAGGCAAGTTGCTAGGAGAAAAAATAGATTGTTATCATTGATTGGCCCTATGAACAGGGCTAGCCATGGGAAGAGTGAAGACTGCCAGAAAGAACGAAATGGAGATGTGCCCTGGTTGTACTGATAAAGATGAATGAACAAGACAGAAAAGCAGAGAGGGCCTTCATCGGGACAATTTGGAAAACTGGAGGGTAGAGGGTCCCAGTTGCTGGACAGACCATTATCCTGGATAGGTGCCTGCTTGAGCCTGGAGAGGTAGTACCAGCATTGATGTCCCAGGAGCTTAGGGGATGGCATGCCAAATCAAGAAATGTTGTGTTCCAGGAGTCCCTGAGCCATCACATCTGCTGTTTCCCTGGAGGTGAGGAGTGCCCCCATCCATCCTGTAAAGGTGTCAACAAGAGTTAAGAGATGACAGAGCTTTTTATGAGTGGGCATGTAAGTGAAGTCAACCTGCTAGTCCTCACCCAGCTGGTGTCCTAGAAGCTGGTGCAGGCAGGGGCTGTCATATCTGGAGGGCCTGCTGTGGGTTGGCCTTGGCATACGTCTGACAGAAGGAGTGGACCTGGAAAATACTGGCTCAAAGATGGGCGGGGTTGAAGAGGGACTCTGGAGACTGGTAATAGCATCTACCAGCCCAGATGCTTTCATACAGCACTAGACCTCTTTGCCCAGGAACATGCAGGTGCCTGTAAAACAGAACAGATCTATACCGTGGTGCCATAGCAAAGGCAATGTCTTTGGGTTAAAACATTTTTCCTAGGGCCTGATTTTAGCTCAGTGAAACATACCTTTAAGTTTATACTTAGAAGACAACCAGAGGAAATTTACTGAACAAAAGAGGTTGAGCAAGAGAAGGAGAGAAATGGAAGGAGTCTGAGGAGCATAGAGTTGGCTTCCATACCCTCTTTAGTGCTCACCTGTTTCAGTGGGGGGAGGAGTTGGCATTTCAGCAGAGTGTTGCCATATATGGCTGGAGAATGCTGAGAAAGTCTCTATGCAGGCCTAAAAGCCGGGACCAGCAAATTCCCCAGAAATTTAAGAACTTCTGAAAACTGTTTGCAGTCAGTGCTCTATCAGTTTATCAAAGTTCCATTTATCAGTGCTAAAACTCTGAGCCTCCAAAGTTCCAGTGTAATAATAGCATAGGAAGGGGAAAGAAGTCGGAAACATCTTTACATACCGGTAGCAAGTGGGGAGTTATACCTAAAACTTGTTTACCCTTTGCTATGAAGCCTGTGAGCAAGGCAAACATGTCTGTATTTTTAACAGGAAGCTTAACTAATGAACTAATGAGCTACCAAGGTGATTGCAGCCTTGGAGGGTTGGGAGAAGAGCGGTTAAACTGGCAAGGCTATCGGTAGCCTAATCATCAAACACCATCACATCTGAGAAGGAAAAAAATTCACCTGAGTCAGCAGAAGCGAGACAGCTTTCCAGCTACCTCAGCGACTGTCCCAGGCTTCTCTGTGGTCATTGGGGACAGAGGTCCCAAGGCAGTATCAGTCTTCAGCTGCCAAACCCAAATGATCTGGCAGACTTACCTGTGGAGTAGGAATTTGGGGATACTGGCTCACCTTGTTTTGGTAAATTGGAGTAATCAATTCCCCAGTGACCTGCTTGTCTGCAGTCTGGACAGGGTCTTAGCAGCAGTTAAGGTGCAAGGCAATTTTCTTCTCTGTGGTTGACTTTGCTTTGCTAGATTTAAAACAAGCTCCACATGAAAGCTCCTTTGCAGCCATCCATCTTCCTTGGAGGAGATACAGGCTGCAGGCAGGAGCCGGCATGTCTCTATCATGAGAAATTGTTTTTTGTTTTTAAATGCCATGTTCTCAGATCTCTGAAGCATTTGAGGATTGGGGATTATTATCTGTTAGGTATAGGCAGTTTAAAATCTCTAGAAGGCAAAACCCAGTTTTCACAGTGTAAACAATTTAGTGTTTCTAAAATCAAAGGGATTACTCTTAGGTTACAAAATCTGGCTGCCAGCAAGGGATGTCCCTGCACATGAATGTATGAAGGTGCAGCTTTAATACCTCAGTAAACCAGCATTGTTGTAAATCCCATCTTTCATAAACCTTGTTTTTAGGACAGGACAGGAATTATCATACAAAATAACTTGGAGGCCTAACATCTCCTTGGTGGGCTCACTCCATGTGGTCCCCTTTATCTTAGATGGCGGTGAAGTCATGTGACCTTCCTTTTTCTTAGTCAAAATGGCAGCTGCCCACATGAGTGTATTTAATTAAGGTGGTGGCAGACCATGTGTTGTTTCCCAGAGCAGTTCCAATTAGGAGTTAAGTTTTAAGATAACTTTTTGTTACAGATGTTTTAACAATACCCAATTCTTTAGCTGTTTTTTTTTTTTAAAAAAAAAAAGGTAGAACAGCATAGAATAACTTTCTCTGTCATCACGTCAGATTCAGCAAATCCCAGAGGTGAGTCCTGAGCCCAGGCAGCTGGTTGTAGTAAGAGCTGAGCTATTACCAAACACATGGAACACGTAAAAGCAGGCATCCAAGACAAGTCAGAAACAAGCATGCAGTGGTCACATACCTTTCCATCCATACACAAAACAGATGGGACTTTTTAAAACAGAAAGACAAACAAAACTTCCCATGGGAAACCATGTCAGATAGCCAGCTTAAAAATCCTGAAATAAGAGTTTATAATATAGAGCAGCGTGTTAGAAACCATAGGAACAGAAGATGCTTCTCGGCCATAACTTGGCTCCTATTAGGCCAGCCCACCTCAGACGGCTGGACACTGGCACTCATGGTGCCACGAGTCCAAGGTGGGTGGAGCACTGCAGGCTTGCAAGGGGGCAGTGCCTCAGGCACCTGAGCCCAAAAGAGAAGGTGCTGTGGAGGAAATAGGAAAACAGACTAGCAGTGCAGGCTGCCCCAGAACAGAAGAAAGTCTGGGTGAGCAAGCTGGAACAGCGAGGAGAGGATTTGGAAAAAGGTTTTTAGGAGAGAGGAAGGAGTAGCAGAATCTATTCAAGGAGAATGGATTTGCTACAGGTGAAGCAGGCGGGTAGAATTCTAGCATGGCACAGGGAGGGGGAGAAGGGTGGAGTGCAGACAAATAGAGACCAGGAAAGGGGAGCGAGTGCAAAGCTCATGGTTCAACCATATGCTGTATGATGTAAGGTAGTCCCAATTTGGATAAATTTGCAGCAACTGGGAATCAGATTTAGACTCGGTGATGATACCCATTTTCTAAGCCTGTACCGGAGACCAAAGACTGGAGGGCATCCCCCGAGATATCCTGGGGTCTAGTGGTAGGTGGGGTGGCTTTGGATAGAATGTTTTCTAGAATGTTCCACAGAACAAAGTCAAACTTTGCTCTGTGAATGGATCGGGGTTTCCCTGGCACAGCTATATCCTAGTTGTACCCTGAAAGTAGGGTCAGAAAAGGTCATGGATCTCTGGAGGCAATGACTTGGAAGGGGTTCTTACTGAGCCGAAAGCTAACCTCATCTGGCAGAGGGCAGGGTGGAAGGGAGGGTGGCTTCCCATGGCCATGTGGTCATGGGAAAGGCTCCGCTCTACCAGGGTTTGGCATCAGATGATAAGTATTTTTGGATACTGGATAGGAGGTTTCTCCACTGAAGCAATAAGCCAGGTCAAGTCAAAGTAAAAAGACCAAATTTAAAAAAAGGTTTAATGAGCAAAGCATCCCCGGGTGACTCTCAGGCCCCCCAGAAGTGAGGCAGGGGAGGAAGGAGGAAAAAGGACAAGGTAGATCTAGAGGCTGGAGCTTAAATACCCTGTAGGTGAGGTCTTGAGCAGCTCCAGGGGAGGAGCTGCCACTTGGCTTCCTGAGAGGGAAGGGGTCTGGAATGGGGAGGGGAGAGGGGAGTGCAAAGCAGAGCTTCTCATTGAACAAGAATGATAAAGGAGGACTCGTGGCCCTCTCCTGACCTCTGCACACATGAGCAGATGCACTCACTTACACACTTATGAGCATATACCATACACATCACACACACACACACACACACACACACACACACACACACACACACACACACACACAATAAGGCCTTTTCTACCAACAAGACTTCATTTAGAATTAGTTTACATACTATGAGGTATACCTACTTTTATATATTATGAGTGTATCTAATTTTTCTTAAATGTATATATGATTTTTTAGAGTGGTTTTCCTCATTAGTGTGAATTTCATTTTTATTATGCTTTCATTACTATGTAGAAACACATGTGGTTATTGGTTACTTTATTTTTCTACTAACTTTTTCATTATTAAAAAGATATCACCTTTGAGCAGGCTTGACCCAGAGACCATTGTGGGACTGGGTGGGAGTCAGGGACCTTCAAGGAAGCAGGCTGAAGCCAGCAACCTTTGACAGAGCAGACCTGAGCTAACAACCTCTGCTGGAGCAGACCCAAGGCAGTGACCGCAGGGGGAGCAGCCCCAAGCAAGCAACCTCCATAGAAGCAGGCCCAAAGGACCTCCAGGATTTCAGAGCAACACCCAGAAGCACCGAGCAACCTCTGAAAACACCGAATGACCTCCAAGTGACTGGAACCCTGGCCCTGACTGTACCACGAGAAACAACCATCTGAGCCTTGGATCCACTGGCACCTGGATTGGTCACCACAGTCACAGACAGCCCCAACTACACCAATCAGAGGAAAAGATGGGTAGACAAGGTAAGAACACACTCAACACCACAAAGAGCAACCTGACACCAACAAAAACTAGTGGCTCTACAACAGCAAGACTTGAACACAAGCAGAAGAAAATGACCTAAACAATAACTTTAGGAGGAGTTTTGAGGCCCTTAAAGAGGAAATAAAAAATTTTCACAGAGAAATGGAGAAAAATACAAACAAAAAATTGGAAGAAATCAACAAATTCCTTAAAGAAAAGCAAGAAAAAGCAGTCAAACAGGTGAAAGAAATGATTCAAGATTTGAAAACCAAAATAGAGACAATAAAGAAAACACAAACTAAGGGAATTCTGAAAATGGAAAATATGAGAAAGCTATCAGGAACCACAAAAGCAAGCATAAACACCAGAATACAAGAGATGGAAGAGAGAATCTCAAGCACTGAAGATATGATAGAAGAAATAGACCCATCGGTCAAAGAAAACATTAAATCTAACAAAAGCTTAATACAAAATGTCCAGGAAATATGGGACATCATGAAAAAAACCAAACTTAAGAATAATAGGGATAGAAGAAGGAGAAGTCTAACTCAAAAGCACAGAAAATATATTCAACAAAATCACAGAAGAAAACTTTCCCAACTTAAAGAAAGATATACATAGATAGATAAAAGAAGCTTACAGAACACCAAACAGACTGGATCAAAAAAAAAAAAAAAGAAAAAGAAAAATCTCCTCACCACATAAATAATTAAAACTCTAAACATACAGAATAAAGAAAGAATATTAAGAGCTGCAAAGGAAAAAGGCCAAGGAACATATAAAGGCAGGCCTTTTAGAATTACACCTGACTTCTCAATGGAAACAATGAAAGCTAGAAGGTCCTGGTCAAGCGTTATGCAAACACTAAGAGACCATGGATGCCAGCCCAGACTACTATACCCAGCAAAACTTTCAATCACTGTAGAAGGACAAAACAAGATATTCCATGACAGAACCAGATTTAACCAATACCTAGCCACAAACCCAGCCCTACACAAAGTACTAGAAGGAAAACTCCAACCCAAGGAAGTTGGCTACATCAATAAAAACACAGACAATAGATGATCTCATGGCAGCAAATCCCAAAGAAGGGAAAAACACACAAAATAACATCACCAACAATGAAAACTAAAATAACAGGAACTAGTAATCACTAGTCATTAATATCCATTAATATAAATGGACTCAAAGAAAGACACAGGCTAACAGATTGGATACAAAAACAGAATCCATCCTTCTGCAGCATGCAAGAAACACACCTCAACCTCAAAGACAGACATCACTTCAGAGTAAAGGATTGGGAAAAAAATTTTCTACTCAAACAAACCAAAGAAACAAGCTAGGGATAGCTATCCTAATACTTAACAAAATAGACTTTAAACTAAAACCAATAAAAAGAGACAAAGAAGGACATTCATATTAGTCACAGGAAAAATCCATCAAGAGGAAATCTCAATATTGAATATTTATACCCCAAATACAAGGGCACCCTCATATGTAAAAGAAAAACTTTAAAAGCTTAAATCACATATTAAACCCCACACACTAATAGTGGGAGACTTTAACACCCCACTGTCACCACTGGATAGATTTGTCAGTCAGAAAATTAACAGAGAAATAAGGGAACTAACAGATTTTGTGACTCAAATGGACTTAACAGACATATATAGAACATTCTATCCAAACATAAGAGAATATACCTTCTTTTCAGCACCTCATGGAACTTTCTCAAAAACTGACCACATACTAGGTAACAAAGCAAACCTCAAGAGGTACAAAAAAATTGGAATGACCCATGTATCTTATCAGATCACCGTGGCTTAAAATTAGAATTCAACAACAACACTAATTCCAGAAAGCCCACAAACACATGGAAATTAAACAATGCTCACCTGAATCATCAATGGGTCAAGGAAGAAATAAAGGAAGAAATTAAAGACTTCCTAAAATTCAATGAAAATGACCACACAACATACCCAAATTTATGGGACACAATGAAAGCAGTGTTAAGAGGAAAGTTCAGGGCTGGAGAGATGGCTCAGAGGTTAAGAGCATTGCCTGCTCTTCCAAAGGTCCTGAGTTCAATTCCCAGCAACCACATGGTGGCTCACAACCATCTGTAATGGGGTCTTGTGCACCCTTCTGGCCTGTAGACATACACACAGAATATTGTATACATAATAAATAAATAAATATTAAAAAAAAAAAGAGGAAAGTTCATAGCACTAAAAGCCTACATAAAGAAGTTGGGAAAAATCCCACACTAGTGAGTTAACAGGACATCTGAAAACTCTAGAACAAAAAGAAGCAAACTCACCCAGAAGAACTAGATGGCAGGAAATAATCAAATTGAGAGCTGAAATCAACAAAATAGAAACAAAGAAAACAATACAAAGAATCAATGAGACAAAGAGTTGGTTCTTCGAGAAAATCAACAAAATAGACAAACCTTTATCCAGACTAACCAAAAGGCAGAGAGAGAATATCAGAAATGGAAAGGGAGACATAACAGCAGACACAGAGGAAATCCAGAGAATCATCAGGTCACATTTTGAAAACCTACATTCCACAAAATCGGAAAACTTAAAGGAAATGGACAACTTTCTGGATAAATATCGCTTACCAAAATTAAATCAAGACCAGATAAGAAAATTAAATAGACATATAACTGCTAAACTCATCAAAAGTTTCCCAACTAAAAAAAGCCCAGGGACAAATGGTTTAAGCTCAGAATGCTACAAGATTTTTAAAGAAGAAATAATACCAATACTCCTCAAATTGTTCCACACAATAGAAACAGAAGGAAGCTTCAATCACCCTGATACCCAAACCACACAAAGACATTACTAAGAAAGAGAATTAGAGACTAATATCACTCATGAACATTAATCCAAAAATATTCAATAAATTACTGGCAAACCGAATCTAAGACCACATCAGAAAAATTATCCACCATGATCAAGTTGGCTTCATCCCAGAGATGCAGGGATGGTTCAACATACAAAAATCTGTCACTGTAATCCACCATATAACAAACTGAAAAAAAACCCCACATGAGCATCTTATTAGATGCTGAAGAAGCACTTGACAAAATACAACATCCCTTCATGATAAAGGTCTTGGAGAGATCAGGGATACAAGAAACATACCTAAATATAATAAAGGCAATATACAGCAAGCCAACAGCCAACATCAAACTAAATGGAGAGAAACTCAAAGTGTTCCCTCTGAAATCAGGAACAGCACAAGGTTGCCACTTTCTCCATATCTATTCAATATTGTTCTTGAGGTTCTAGCTATAAGACAACAAAAGGAGATCAACATACAAATAGGAAAAGAAGAACTCAAACTCTCACTATTTCCAAGCAACTTCTACAACTCATAAACACCTTCTGTAATATAGCAGGATGTAAGATTAACTCAAAAAAATCAGTAGCCCTCCTTTTACACAGATGATAAATGGGCTGAGAAAGAAATCAGAGAAACATCACCCTTCATAATAGCCACAAATAGCATAAAATAATATCCTGGAGTAACTCTAACCAAACAAGTGGAAGACCTATATGACAAAAACTTTAAAACTTTGAAGAAAGAAACTGAAGAAGACACCAGAAATGGAAAGATCTCCCATGATCTTGGGTAGAATTAACATAGTAAAAATGGCAATCTTATCAAAAGTAACCTACAGATTCAATGCAATGCCCATCAAAATCCCAGCAAAATTCTTCATAGACCTCAAAAGAACAATATTCAACTTCATATGGAAAAGCAAAAAGCCCAGGATAGCCAAAACAATCCTGTGCAATAAAGTGACTTCTGGAGGCATCACAATCCCTGACTTAAAACTCTACTACAGAGCTACAGTACTGAAAACAGCCTGGTATTGGCATAAAAACAGACTAGAGGACCAATGAAACCAAATTGAAGACCCAGATATTAATCCACACACCTACAAACATCTGATTTTTGACAAAGGAGTCTTCAAAAAGAAGCAAAAAATATAAAATGGAAAAAGAAAGCATATTCAATAAATGGTGCTGGCATAACTGGATATCAACATTTAGAAAAATTAAAATAGATCCATATCTATTGCCATGCACAAACCTCAAATCCAGATGGATCAAAACTTCAGTATAAAACCACACTGAACCTCATAGAAGAGAAAGTGGGAAGTACACTTGAATGCATTGGCACAGTAGACCACTTCCTAAATATAATCACAGACACTGACAGAAACAATTAATAAATGGGACCTCCTGAAACTGAAAAGCTTCTGTAAAGCAAAGGACATAGTCAACAAGACAAAACAGCAGCCTACAGAATGGGAAAAGAGCTTCACCAACCCCATATCAGACAGAGGTTTGATCTCCAAAATATATGAAGAACTCAAGAAATTAGTCATCAAAAGACCAAATAATTCAATAAAAAAAAATGGAGTACAGACCTAACCAGAGAACTCTCAACAGAGGAATCTAAAATGGCTGAAAGACACTTTAGAAAATGCTCAACATCCTTAGCCATCAGAGAAATGCAAATCAAAACAACTCTGAGATTCCATCTTACACCTGTAAGAATGGCCAAGATCAAAAACACTGATGACAACTTATGCTGGAGAGGTTGTGGGTAAAGGGTATACTCCTGCATTGCTAGTGGGAGTGCAAACTGATACAGCTCCTTTGGATATCAGTATGGCAATTTCTCAGAAAATTAGGAAACAACCTTCCTCAAGACCCAGCAATACCACTTTTGGGTATATACCCAAAGGATGCTCAATTGTGTCACAAAGACAGGTGCTCAACTATGTTCATAGCAGCATTTTTTGTCATAGCCAGAATCTGGAAACAACCTAAATGCCTCTCAACCAAAGAATGGATAAGGAAAATGTGATACATTTACACAATGGAGTACTACACAGCAGAAAAAAATAATAACATCTTGAAATTTGCAGGCAAATGGATGGATTTAGAAAATATATTGAGAGAGGTAATCCAGACCCAGAAAAACAAATATTATATATACTCACTCATAAGTAGCTTTTAGACATAAAGCAAAGAAAACCAGCCTACAGTTCACAATCCCAGAGAACCTAGACAACAATGATGACCTTAAGAGAAACATACATGGATCTAATCTACATGGGAAGTAGAAAAAGACAAGATCTCCCGAGTAAATTGGGAGCATGGGGACCTTGAGGGAGGGGAGGAGGGGAGGGGAGAAAAAGGAAGGGGAGTGGATAAAAATATATAGCTTAATAAAAACAATTATAAAAAATGCAACTGACATTTGGGCCTAAATCCTAGAAAATAAAATCAGCATATCAAGAAAAAAAGATACTACCTTTAAAACTATTCTTGCAGGGTGTGGTGTCACACACCTTTAATCCCAGCACTCGGGATTTAGAGACAGGCAGATCTCTGTGATTTGGAGGACAGCCCTGTCTACAAAGTGAGTTCCAGGACAGCCAGGGCTACACAGAGAAACTCTGTCTGGAAAAGAACCAAAACCAAGCAAACAACAACAAAAACTATTCTAGTATATCCATACTGTCTTAGTCAGTGTTCTATTGCTGTGAAGAGACACCATGACTACCACAGCTCATAAAGAAAAGCATTTAATTGGGGCTTATTTACAGTTTCAGAGTCTTAGCCCATTATCAGCACAAAGGGAAGCATGTTGGCAGATAAGAAGACAAGGTGCAGGAGAAGGAGCTGAGAATTCTACATCTGGATTGGGCGTGGCTTGGGCTTCTGAAATCCCAGTGCCATACTTTTTCAAGAAGGTTGTACCTTCAGACCCTTTCAATAGTGCCATATGCTAATGTCCAAGCATCAAATATATGAGCCTGGTGGTAGTGGGGGCATTCTTGTCCAAGCCACACACATACGTACTTACATACATATATCTTCTCACATCCTGAGTGGGTAAACATTGTACCACTCAGCTGCATCTTCTGCCCAATAGTGTGTTTTAAATAATTGAAAGGTAATGTTTAAAAATTTTTAAGTCCTTATGCATTTTTATTTCTATATGAGTTTCAGAACCACTTGTCAAGCTCTATTGAAAATCCTGATATTTTGATAAAGACAGGAGGAGATAGGTCTGGTTGTTTATTGCAAGGATCGGAAAGTGAACAGTTCTAATCCTTGTCCAAAACTGGCAAATACCCTTGGCTCTGCCCTGACCATAAACCAGGGAGCTCTGATTTCTCTTAGATATGAGGCCCCCAACTTGGAGGCTGTACATGGGAGTATGAACAAAACAATAGTCCAGACACCAATCCATTTTGGTGAACAGTGAGAGTGAGCATCAGAGTTTTGTTGAGGCCCATAAAGGTAAAGCTATTTTCTCATGGTCTAAGGCATGAAATTTACCTCTGGCCCTGAATGGAGTCATTCTGAGCTGCCCTAGAGATTAGAACATTGCAAACATGCATCTTTTCTCTAAAAAGTCAGCTCAGCTGTGCCTCTCAATCACCTGACCAGGAGATTACCCTCAGGAAAGCTTGATACACCTACAGCCATGCTAAGGACAGGGCAGAATAATTATCCCCTTCCCTTAATGGGAAACTCCCTCCTTATGAAGTTACTCACAGAGCCACTGCCTCAAAGCCTTCCTGCTTTTCTAAATTACTCAGAAAAGCATAACTTTTCTTTCTCGTCTTTCCATATCTGTGTCCAAACCCCAGGCATGCTTTCCTTTCAAGAATTCATGAAAGGAGATCCCAGTTTTCCTAGTAACACATGGCACTCCGTGTGAGGAATCCCCAAAGTTTTCAGTAACAATTTGGTTAGTATTTCAAGTTTTAAAAATATGTATTTTAAATTCTGAGTGTGTGTGTGGTGGTGGTGAATGTGTGAGAATGGGGTGTGTGCCTCAAAGATGCCAGAAGCATCTGATCCCCGAAGCTGGAGTTACAGGTAGTTGTGGACTGCTCAACATGGGCACTGGGAACAGAACTTGGTTCTCTACAAGACTGGTCCATACTCTTCACAATGGGCCATCCCTCCAGCCCCAGTATTTCCTATTTCTAAGTAATCAGCTTGTAGAGGATGTGTGTCTTCCTGACTCTAGCTGAGCATTGCATGTTTGTGATCTGTTTAGGTCTTGCTCTTAGCCTCCAAGTAAACTTTATACTTTTCTCCTTGTAGAGCCTATGGATGACTTAATTGAAATATTAGAAAGGCATTTTCTGATTTGCTGATTATATCATGTAATTAATTATTGAGTAAAGGCAAATGATGGTCAACCTTGACAATTTTAGTACCTTTTCTCTGGATTTTCTTAGATGCTTGAGAATGATGTCATGCAAGCCATAAACAATGACAAGTCAGTTTCTTGGCTTCCAGCTCTTATAACTAAACAATGAATCTTGTAATTTCATGGGTTAAGTTGAAGGTGTAATACTGACTGCTGTAGAGGCAAGCATTCTGTCATGCCCTTCTTTCTGGTAGAAAAGCTTTTAATACTCCACCAGCCCTTATGTCTTTTGTGCCAGGTTTTAGGCAGACATATATTAAGAAGTCAAGCAAATTTCTAACCTTTTTTGCTAGGTTTTATTTTTCATCAGTACTGCATGCCTATCTAGTCTTACTAAATGTTTTAGAGAGACCTAATAGGTTTTCTATATTGCGATAATAAGTTTCTCTGCTGACGCAGTAAGCCAGATCAAGCCAATTTGAAAAAATAAAAGAACAAGCCTATTTGCACAAAGCAACTCCCAGGTGAGTTCTCAGTCCCAGAGATTAAAGCAGGAGAAGTTACACGCCTGAACTAAAGCAGAGAGCTTCTATAGCTTGCAGGAGAAGGGCTAAGACATGTCCACCACAGGCTGGGTTTGTGCCCAAGTGTGGTCAAAAGCTGAGCACATAGATGGGGACTTGGGCTGCTGGCCACTTCAGGGAGGAGCTGCTGTAGCCTCTAAGATGTGGAACTGGGCTTTTTGGTGCCTTTTCTTTCTTAAAGATTCTCTGAGAGGGTGGGGTTTAGAGAGAGGAATAGGGCTTTCGGGATCAATCAGGAGGGAGCTGGAAATTCCAGCCGAACAAGACCGTAGGAGTTTTACCCACTAATTTAACAGAATAATTGATACTGATGGATTTTCTAATGTTCAACAAGTCTTGCCCTCTATGATTCATTCTACATGGCTATGACTTGTTTTTTCTTGTGTATGTGGCAGGGGAGGAGTTGATATTTGCGTGTGTGTATGTGCGCGTGCTCGTGTGCCCACCAGTGTACATGCAGAGGCCAGAGGAGGATGTCATATGTCCTACTCTATCATTCTCTGGCTCTTTCCGTTGAGGCAGGATCCCTCACTGAACCTGGAGCTATACTGGTGGCAGAAAGCTCCAGAGAGCCCCCCATCTCTATTCCCCACAGTGCTGGGTTCAGGTACAGACAGCCATGGACAGCCCCTTCAATGGATTCTGGGGATTTAAAGTCAGGTCCTCATGCTTGGGCAGCAAGCACCCTTACCTTCTGAGCCATCTCTCTACCCTGAGGCTTGTTCTCAATTCATTGTTGCATTGGTTTGTTAATAATTTTTTTTAGAATCTATTTTCATAAATGGGATAAACTTATACCCTTTTGGTCTTATGCTTGCACTATCTTGGGTCAATTTAGTTCCCAAGATAGAGGGTAAGTTAGAAGGATTCCTGCTCTCTTTTTACCCTGAACAGATTCTTTTAGGTGGAATAAACTAGACCATAATGCTAATGGCATCAGCCTGAGAAACTGTTGGGGCTTTAAATCTGCTCTTAAACATATATTTAACTTAAATTAAGTTTTAAATCAACTTTCTCTAGTTATTTTACTTTTTGACTTCATTCTGGTAGTTTGTCCTTTTTTTAAAAAAATACTGTCTCATGTGGATTTTAAACTTAAAGGATTTGATATTGAACATAGTATCCTTTGTCCCATTTTGTTAAAAGTCTGGCTGGGCGGTGGTAGCGTACACCTTTAATCCCAGCACTTTGAAGGCAGAGACAGGTTGATCTCTTTGAGTTTGATGCCAGCCTGGTCTATAAGAGCTAGTTCTAGGGATGACAGCCAAAGCTACATACAAAGAAACCCTGTCTCGAAAACACAAAAAGTCTGTCACCTGTAACCATAGCTTTCATTGCTTTTCTTTGTATCAAAAATAAATTATAGCTTCTCTTGTTTTGCTCAGTCTTGCCACCATGAAGATTTATTTACTTGATTTTATTTATTTATTTTTAAACCAGTCTTTTCAAAGATCCCAGTCCTGACTGGTCTGAGAGACATTACTGGTTTATCCTATCTAAAGCTTCACCTCTCGCCCTCACTGCATTCTCTTCTATGCATGCTTGCCAGCAACGGACACGGTGCATATTTCATTGTTTATCTGTCCATTGATTCTTTACCCTCAATAGAATAAATCCATGCTGCATGAGTGGAGGAGATTCGACAGAAGAATCAACATCATTTATTCTGTTAAATTAGTGGATACAGAGTAGAGGAACTAGTGAGTTGCCAAATGCTTTCTAGAACCCAGCTTAGTCATGAGAGACAAACATCTACACATCTGCCAAAGCTGTTAAGTGAAGTGAATGTTCTTTTGTCTTCCCTATCAATTTTATGCTCCAGGTATTATTTTGGCTTGTGGTGTTCAGTATTCCATCCTCACCATTCCTTCCCCATAAGATCCTTGCTCTCACCAAAGAGTCCAAGGGGCTTCGTTGTGGTTGGATCTGAAGTGTCTCTCAGAGGCCCATATGCCAAACCTGAGGTTCAACAGCCTATGACCGTGTTAGGAGACAGTCCAACCTGTAGAGGGTGGAGCCTAATGGGAGGGCTCAGGTTGTTAGGTGTGTGCCCTTGCCTTAGATTCCTTTACTTGCTTGACTTCGTTCCTTTGGTACTGAGGTCCAGTTTCAGGACTTTAAATATCATCTTCTCCACTAGTGGTTTCCGAATTCTGAATCTTTATCTTTGACTTATTTCTAGAGCTTCAAATAGGGAGGCACAGTTGTTTATTTGCTATTTGTCTGTGGATGTTGGTGGTTAGAATGGGGCTCCTGAGCTCTGGCCACAGATCTGTGTTATCCACAACTTGTGAATGGCAGTTATGCCAACATCTTCAGCTCTCTCCTGATCCCTCTTTCTCTCATATCTCACACCAGCAAATTCTATTGGTTCAACTGTCAAAACACATCACTTCTCTGCACCTTCATTACCATCTTCCTGGACTGGTTCATCGTCACCTCTATATGTTCCTGCAATGACCTCTTGACTGGCCTCTTTGCCGCAGGTATCCTCAACACAGCTGTCAAAGTGGTTCTGTTAAATTAAATATCAGTTTACACCCCTTCTTAGATAAAACTGTCCATTTTTTTTGCTCTCATGGCAAAACTAAACCCTTATGAAGGATTTCATAGAAATGCTGTAGTCTCCAGCCTCTGGCTCTGACCTAGCTCATCTGGCCTGTGGTCTTCCTTGTCCATTCTACCTTCTTCATGCTGAGCATACTGACCTCATCACTTGTCCTTGAACAAACCTGGCATATCCTGCCACCCTAGATCTCCCCTGGGTCTGGATACACCTTCTTCAGGAATCCATATGGCTTGCCTGTGACATACTTCAATCCTCTGCCCAGCTATTGCTTCCTTAGGAAAGCCCTTGCTTCCTGTCTGAAATGCTCCCTCCTCTTCAGTTCCCTTCAGTGTCTACTTTTTCTCTGTATTACTTGTCACCATTAATCTAATGTGGCTTTTACTTGTTTGCCTATTTACTTAACGTGGTTTTGATTTGTTTGTTTTTACTTGAAGGTTTGCTATGTCAGAAAAGCTGGTCTTGAACTAATGGGCTCAAGTGAACCTCCTGACTGATAAGGGCTTGTTCCACCAAGCTGGACATTAACTTATTACTGACATGTTAATTGTATATATTGATGGGTTACAGTGTGATAATTCAATATATTCTATACAATGTATACTGTTTAAACCAGGGTGATTAACATTTGGTGTTTCCTTAACTATATCATTTCTCTATATTGAGAGCCTCAAACTCCATCCCTCTGGTTCTTTATAAGATATAGAGCAAATTGTTGTGTGTTCTCCCTTCTATGGTAGAAGATTAGAATTTATTCCCCTCTATACCTGTATTTTGGTGCCCCCGACCGGTCTTCTCTGTCCCAGCTTTCTCTCCCCTCTTTAACCTCTAGTGACCCCTGCTCTATCTTTCTGACTTCGTCATGCCTGTTCTCTTCTTTTGAGCATAAGCTCTGCAAGGACAGGGATTTTTTATCTTTTCTTTTTTCTACCAAGGCGCACAAGACTGTTGACACACAGTAGGTCGTCAGCAGAGAGCTGCTGGATAAATAACTGAGTTAGATCCCTAAGTGTTGCTGTGTTGAAGTGGGTCCTACGGGCAGCAGTTCTCTGTGGACATGGGACCCAGTCCACATTCTCAAGATGGCGGAGTGAACCATGGGAATGAACCTGGGTCTAGCAGCTAGGCCACACCAGCTCTGAGCTGCCTTCCTCTGGGCTCCATATCATTGCGGAGACGGTCATTCTTATCTGAGTAAGTTGTCGTTGTTGGGTGACTGTTGTGTGTTGGGTGGTGCCGATTAGTGACAGCATATGGTCAAGCATAGTGCAACCTCTGAATAGAGAGAGAAGAGAGCTTTCTATAGGTCCATGAGGAATCTCAGTAATTCCAAGACCGTGAGTGGCAGCTGATCCCTGAGGACCAGTAAGGAGGCTGGTAAGAGTAAGAAATGGGAGGAAGTATAGAAGCCAGTGGAATCGTGAAGCTGAAAGTGCCACAAACCGTGAACAACAACCGATAGACTCAGATGTTAGTGAGACACTCCCAGGAAAGGAGAGGAGCCGTTGACACAGGAGGCAGGAATGTGACAGTCGTTTTGATAACTCCTGTTCTCTGAGGTAACACCATGACCATGTGTGTGGTAATTCTGGGTGTCACCTTGCTGGGTAGGTGCTGCTATGAAGGTATGCTGTGGATATGATTAGCATTAATAATTATCAGTTTCAGGTAAAGCAGAGTGGCTTTAAACAGCCAGCCTCATCCAACTGGTGGAAAACTTATTTGCAGTTGCTATTATTTTCTGGAAAAGAAACTTACCTCCAGACTGAACAACAGAATTCGATCTGAGTTTCCATCCTATTTGCCTGTCTATGCTGCCAAGCAGTTCTATAAATTTCAAATGTGCCAGCCCTAGAGTCACATGAGCCAATCTCTTAAAGTAAAAGCCCCATCCCTACTTAATTCACAATCCATTGATAGAATCTATTGACAGTTTATAAATTTCCCCAACTATAGCTTTTAGCTAAATCCCTGGTAGTAGAACCACTAGGTCAATGCTCATTTAAAGAACCACAATGCTATTGTTGACTATTTCTAGAAATGCTATATGAAGGCACACTGTCTGGGCTCCTGGCTCATAGCACGAGGTGGATGTTTATGGGCTCATCTAACTAGCTTCTCTGTTAGTGGTATGGGAGGTCCTTCTGTCTATGTGTTGATCTTATTGGTTAATGTATAAAGAAAACTGGTTTGGCCTATAGCATGGGAGGAAGAAGGCAGAGTAAGAGAGACACCATGGAGCCGCCACCAGAGTCAGACATGCCAAAACTTTGCTGGTAAGCCACTGCCATGTGGCAGTACACAAATTAATGGAGATGGGTTAAATTAATATGTAAGAGTTAGCCAATAAGAAGCTAGAGCTAATGGGCCAAGAAGTGGTTTAATTAATACAGTTTCTGTGTGATTATTTCAGGGCTAAGCTAGCTGGGAATCCGGGAACCAACAAATGGCTCTCTCCTCCAACGGGTTAGGAGGTACTACTTGTTCACTGTATATTTGTAGTTCTTTGGATGAGCATTGAGTTTGGATGTTTTTGTTTCAGGACAATATGCCTTCTTCAAGACCTATTGCTTTATGTAGATCTCTAAAGAAATAACTTGCATTTCAGCATTAGCCTCTTAGTATGGCTAATTTTCTTTCCATTTGAGAGGGCTGTGATTCTTAGGCTCACACAAACTTTTCAACTGCTTGGACTTTGCCCACTTTTTTATTGATAGTTTGTCTTTTTCTTTTCAACTTGTAATTCTTTTAGAAATTGTGCATTTATTGTGTGTGTATGTGTGTGTTTGCACGCACATGTAGAGATATGTCAGAGAGCAATTTGTAGGCGTGGTTTCTGCCTTTCCCCATGTGAATTCCAAGGATGGTCATCAGGCTTGGCAGCAAGCATCTTTCCCCACTGAGCCTTCTCCTCGGCCCCTAATTTTTCTTTATGTAGCGCCGTATCTTTCATCTAATACGCAACTTTACACTCATATTTTGATTAGTCCTTAATATTGTTTATGGGTTGGGTTTTTTTTCAGGCAGCACATACATGAAAAGATTGTAACAATGAAGGCAGCCTATCAGTCTTTTCCTTATCAAGCTCTGAGGCAGTCATTTATTTCAGGAAATGGTGACCACACATATGAATTCTCTTCTTCTCACATGAAAAGGACACAAACAGCCTCAGAAGTAATAGGTATACTTCTCAGTTTTGGATGGAACTTAACAGTGTTAATAATGGCTTAGCCTTTGAGTCTCTCTCTGGATGCATGGGAAAGTCTTAACGTGTTATTTGTCTTAAAACCTTGCCTGGTTTCAGTTGCTGGGGAAAGCTATTATTTAGTTGCTAAAAGCTTAGAGATTTTGGAGAAAAGAGGAATATTTTTTTCCATGAATGCTTGGCTAAAAGACAGCACTAAAAAAAATCATGAATACAGCTTTAGCTTCCAGAGATAAGTATTGAAGAGGAGGTAAAAGCTTCAAAGAAGATTCAGCACTTAAACTGCACATATTACTCCCAACTCTGCATTGGTTTGCTGAGAACTTATAAAATGGTTTTGAAAGTTACAAATTTATTTTTTGTTTTATTACCTCCATCCAAACCAGTACAGAGGAACTGGAGTTGGAGCTCAGTGGCAGGACAGTTTGCCTGGTGTGTACAAAAACCCTGGGTTCGATCCCCGGCTACAAAAATAAGATAAAGTAAAAATAAAGTGAACTCTGGCTTGTCATTGTTGTTGGCTTGGTGTTCTGGAAGGTTGGTCCATCATAAGAATGCAAATCTATTCTTTGGTACAGGCTCTTTCATACCTAGAGCAGTCTGTCTGTCTGTATGCCTGTATTAGTTACTCTTCTGAGCTGTGGTAAAACACCATAACCGAAAGCAACCTATGGAAGAATTAATTTTGGTGTATGGCTCCAGAGGGATAAGAGTCTGTCATGGCAGGGAGGCATAGTAGCAAGAGGCAGGTATGAAGGCTGGAGTAGGAAGCTGACTGCTTACATCTTCAGACGAAAGCATAAAACAGAGAGAATAAATGGACAGTAGTAAGTGGTTTTGAACTCTCAAAACCCATCTCCAGTGATGTACTTCCTCTAGCAAGGTGGCACTACCAAAATCTCTCTAGACACTGCTACAGAGAACCAAGTTTTCAAAATGGAAGCCTGTGGGGGGGGATTTTCTCACACAAACCATCTATGCATCCATATCTGATTACCCTGGGCTCATGATAAACAAAACATAAAATTGAGTGAGATATAAGGAAAATATGTAATCTGTTACCAGTCTAGCATGCTGATTCACAGTGAGTAAACTTACTTTTTTGTTTAAAAATTTTAGATTTGCTGGGCAGTGGTAGTGCACGACTTTAATCTCAGCACTTGGAAAGCAGAGGTAGATGGATCTCCGTGAATTCGAGGATAGCCTGGTTTGCAGAGTGATTTCCAGTACAGTCAAAGCTACACAGAGAAACCCTGTCTTGAAAAACAAAAACAAATTTTTTTTAGATTTATTTAATTTTATGTGTATGAGTGTTTTGCCCACATGTATATATGTGTGCCTAGTGTACACAGAGGTCAGAAGAGTATGTTGGATCCCCTGGGACTGGAATTACAGACTGTTGTGCATTACCATGTGGGTATTGGGAATTGAACCTGGGTACTCTGTAAGAGCAACAAATGTTCTAAACCACTGAGCCAGCTCACCAGTCCCTACTTTTGCCCCAGCCAAAGTGCAAGGGACTTACTGCCATACCTGGCTAGAATGTCTTTGCTTTTGTGTGTGTGTGGGTGTGTGTGTGTGGGTGTGGGTGTGTGCTGGGGATAGAATTTAGGGTCTTGAGCATGCTTAGCAAGAACTCCACCACTAAACTAGCCTCATTTTTTTCCAGTACAGATGCATTTTTCTTTTCAGAATATTTTATTTTATTTTATTTTGGTTTTTTGAGACAGGGTTTCTCTGTAGCTTTGAAGCCTGTCCTGGAACTAGCTCTTGTAGACCAGGCTGGCCTCGAACTCACAGAGATCCACCTACCTCTGCCTCCTGAGTGCTGGGATTAAAGGCGTGTGCCACCACCGCCTGGCCAGAATATTTTAAAAATAGTGTTTTTACTTATTCCTTGAAAATTTTCTGCACTCATACAATGTGTTTTCAGCAGATACCTCTACTACTTCCTCAGCTCGCTCTACTGCTCCCCACCCATCCCAATTATTGTTTATGGGTAAGAGTATATTGTAAATTAAAATTAATGACAAAAAGTACAATATAGTTGTGTTAGTTAGCTTCCACTACTGTGACAAATATCTGGTAGTCAGCTTATAACCTTATATATCTGTTCCTCTCAGAGTTTTGGAGGCTTCTCTCCATGGCCAGTTGGCCCACTGGGCTCACACTAGGCAGCATCTTAAGGTGTGGGCAAACGGCAGAGGTGACTGTTCTCTTCATAGTGGCTGGGGAAGCCAAAACACGGGCAGGGGAGGTGGAAGGAGCATGCCTCCAGACCTCACTTCTTCCTAATTATTCCACTACTGCCCAGTAGTTTTGTGAACTTTAAATAAGCCTTTAAGATGCGGGCCTTTGGGAATACTCAGCAGACAAACTATATTGAGAGTAAATAGATAAGCCAGTAAGACAGTCAATTATTATTGTTATCAAATATTATAGACTGTATGGAATTATGGCCATACTTTCACACAGCTGCAGAGCTGGAGGTGTGTTCACACCTGTGTCATGCAGACACAGAAAGAATGCATGGCTGTACAACATTAAGACAGCTGTGATGTCACTAGGTGATGGGACTCTTCTTGCTTCGTTATGACTGCTCCACAACATTTGGTCCATTGCTTTGTTCTTCATGACATTATATACAGAAACCAGAACAATGCAGGATGCCCCCCCCCCTTCAGCAGTCGCCTCTACACACTGAAGGCGGCCTCCTCAGCACCACCTGCCATTTCCTGTGCTGTGAGTGTCACACCTTCTAAAGCGCGTCTCTCCATCCAGGGAGTGCCTAGGTGTCAGCATCCATAGCCTTTTCCCAGGCTAGCTCTGCTCTGTCTCCTAGAGCCCGGTTGAGTTCCAGTTGCCCACTACAGTACTACAGTAGTGCTGTAGCTACAGTCCCATTACTGTCTGTTTTCCCTTTTAGGCCTCCCTTGTCCTGGACCTTGGCCCAGATACATGACCTGTATTTGAATTCTTGCTTCAAGGTCAGCTTCTGGGGAACTCCAAACTAAGACCACTTGTAAAAATAATGGCTGATGTCTATTAAACACTCATCATGTGCCAGACAGCATTCTAAGTACATCATTTAGCCCGCACGCCGACTCCGTTGGACACTACTGTTATTTCCAGCTTTCAGCAGAGGCACATGAGGCTTAAAGAGTTTAAGTGTTAGTAGCAAATCATGAAGGATTTAAACCTTGATGAGTTAACTCAAGAGCCCATGGCTTTAATTACATATGCCTTTTGATACAGCACATCAAATTATTTCATATATCTTCACAAGTCCACATTCGATAGGCTTCAGAGAGCATTTTGCTAATGGATTTTGCTGATAGATGAGCTTATAGATTTTTCTTTGTGCTCTATCAGCAATAATATTGCACAGCGTGAATGGTCTGCCCCCATCCCGCTGAAATCAGAGTCACGCGCTAGAAGCTTTCCTTTTTCTCGCCACGTAAACAGCTCGGCAGTGTTTGTTTTTCCCCTCTGAGCTGTTCTTCAGCACAGGCTGTCTTTGCAGGCTAGAGCGGCCTCTTAGCCCAGCTGGTTAGAGTGTGTGGAGATATGTTTTCAGACTTCCCCTCTTGCTGATTTTGTCAAAACTAGCTGCCCAGTTTAAAATTTATTACATGATGAGCCAAGCTCAGCATTTCTGCTGGCGGTCCCTGGTTGAGCAGGTATGGTTCCCCCCATGTGACGCTGGCTGTGGCGTGTTCATCTTTAATTTGAAAGACAGCATTTCATGGGCCCTGGATGATCCTTCTTTGAACTGGAATGTTCTGCTAGCTGCTGGCCTTGTCAAGTTTCTTTTTTCTTGTCCTTTATTACAATGTAAAATACTGTCCTCTCCTTTTACCCCCCTCCTCTGTTGATCTGGAAACAGTACAGCAGATGGCTATGATCCTAGAAAATGTTATAAACTTGTCTCCCAAGTTAGGTCATCACAGTTGCAAATTTTTTGCTTTGAGAGGAGACTCGGCCAAAAACAACAGAGCTGAGGGTCAGTTATTATTTCAGGGTAAAAAAATCCTGAGACTAGCCAGGGGTTGTGTCTCCCTTTGCACCAAAACACAGACAGAATTCGTCCAGCTGGGCTTAGGCTATTTTGAAACCAATCTCTTTTTCTCTATTTAGAGATAGGCTTAGTTTACTGGCTGACTTCCCTGGGTTTTGAATTTGCCCAGTAAAATATTAACTTTATAAGGCAATTTATCATAAATTAATTTTCAGAAACTTTTGAGCCAATGTAAAATAAAATCGAACTCTAGAGTCAGAAACCCTAATTTTAGTTTAGGATTTTAAAGATATTTTTGCTTATTGGTGATGTGTGTGTACATGTGTAAGTCTGCCTGAATTTGGGGTGGAGAAGTGCCACAGTGCACTTGTGGGTGTGGAGGACAGCTTTTGGGAGTTGGTTCTCACCGCGCTGAGGCACGGCCTTTTTTCTTGTTTCTGCTGCTCTGCATACTCCAAACTGGCTGGCTCCTTAGCTTAAGGGACACTCTCTGCTCTCCGCCTCTCTCAGCAAGAGTGCCAGGATTCCAGCTGTGCACCACTGCACCTGGCTCTTTCTTTTTCTCCTAACACGGGTTTTGGCGCTCTAACTCCAGTGGTAAGGGTTGCACGGCAGGAGCCCTTACCCGCCGAACTGAACCATCTCATGAATTCCCCATCTGATTTTTAAAACCAGGACTTTAAATTTCCAACATCAGTTAAGACAATATGATCAGGAAGACTGAGCTCTTTCCTTGTGCTCACAGAGACAGAGGACGCCAGTAACGTCTCAGCTGTCAGGAGTTGGCATGATTTCATACGTAAGGTGAAAGGAAATGGTTAATTTTAACAGTCCACTTGCCAAGATGGAAACGGTTTCATCTCCGGGTTTGTCAGTTCCTATGGTGTAAATACTCTCACCACGATTGACTTCAAGGTGCTGACGCCAGGTCAACCATGTGGCAGACCCCCTGCACGTTTAAGGGTTGACTCTCATGGGACGCTCAGAAGCAGCTCTAGACAGTCCTGCGGGATGATTCAGCTAAATCGTGTCCCCTAAGCAGAGCTGGGCTCCTTGGTTTGTTATCTTTGTGATATCCTGGAATATACCATGGAGGTTACTAGAACCGAACATAGCAAACCCTGGAATGATCAGCGTATTCAGATCTAGCGTGCGTTACCGCCTTAATTTTCTGTTGCTGTAACAGAATATCTGAAAATAGATAATTTAGGAAGAATAGAGGCTTGTTTTGGCTTCTGACTCTGTTTCTGTTGTGTTTGCTTTGAGACTCAAGCGCTGGAGCCAGGGCCTTTCTCATGCTAAACAAATACTTTACCTAGCTGAGCCATCACTCTGGTTTCTAGTTTCCAGGCTTTTTTTTTTTTTTAAATCTGTTGTTACTGTTTTTGAATGATAGCTCAGATTTCTTTTCTTTGATAACAGACATTTGATAACCAAACGGAACAAGTGGATCCTGCGATGCAAAGGCTGACATAGGAAAATGATCGAGTTCTCATAGCCGCAGAGGAGCTGCCGCAGGAGCTGCTGCAGGAGCTACCGGCCAAGCTTCCTGAGAAGGGACCCAAGGTTGGGCAGAGTCCACCCCCTTTTCTCTCATACGGCTTAGGGGGCCATGGTGCAACACATGGAAAAAACGATCAGAACAGCAGAAATGGAAGTTTGAAGCTGGTCGGGAGCTGCAGCAGCCAATCCTCTGGGCCTCCTGCTGCAGGCATCACATCCACAAGACCCTGGTGTGTAGGGGGAGAATTGCAGCACCTGCTTTTTTGTGTGTGATGCTGGGGTTCCAGGATTGCCAGGGTTGATGGGGTCACCAGAGTCAGTGTGGTCACCAGGACACAAGAAATGATCTAAAACGGTTGACAGTACCGACCTCTGCAACCTCTAGAACATCCTCGTCCGTTTCTGCAGCTTGCATGGCTCCTTGTTCATCAGCCTCAGGCCACATCTTGAATATCTTACCTTCAGTGGAAGTCTTCCAATCTGCTCTTCTCCCTTGGCTTATGGTTCTTGAAGCTGGGAGGTCCTAGGTCATGGTGTTGGCAACAGCTCAGCCTCTGGTGACGGTCTCCTGCTGCTTCATCATGCAGAAGAGAGCTGGGGAACAAGTGGCCACATGAAGGAGACAGGAAAGTGGTGCCAGGCTCCAGCACCACCAGCCCATTCCGGGAGATGGGTGTTACTCTGGCTCTGAGGGTCTTGTCTTGGGACACAGGATCTGCTGATGAACCTGTTCCCCAACACTGCCACACATAGAGATGGCAATGCCAACTACTGGTTCAGGAGTAGTTCTGTGGCAGAGCATTTGCTTAGCATGCACAGGATCCAGGATCCTGGGTTTCATCCCAGCACTCCAAAAAAATAAATAAATAAATTAAATAAAACAAACAAGAAGCAAAAACAAAGCAACTCCCCTAACTATTCCAATATATTGACTATGGAGGACACAGTTGTGCCTTTGCACTCTCCCCAGGGAGAACACACCCTCTTTAATTAGCATCTCCAAGTCATACAGTTAGGGTCACTAAGGACAGTCCAAGAGCATTTTCAACACAAGGGCCACTTACAGCTCTGTGGCTAGGGTGAAGACTGCCGTGTTCAGCAAAGGCTGACCACAGAGCAAAATAAGCAACTGGAGTCAGCCTGGATGCTTTTGCGACGGGTTTTGTTTTAGGCTCATATCTGAGAAGCCACAGACTTTGAGGAGGCCTGGGAAGTGTCTTCATTATCCACCACTCACAGTTCTCTTTCTCGCTCCTTTCCAGCCCTTGCCCAAAGAATTAATTTTCCCTTCTTCCATGTCTTATAACTACGGTCATTCTGCTGACTGGCATATTGTTTTCTTTCTTAATGAACGTACTGGTGTTCTGTCCCTATATATGTCCTCTAATGATGAAAGATGACATAAAGCTAGCTATCAACATGGAGAGAAGTGGAGAGCAGAGTAAATTTCAATTTAAGGCTGCTACTAAATTTGACTCTGCCCTTTGAAATAGTCCAGTCAGCGAATCCGTAGTACAAGGCCAGGCCTTCCTCAGAGCTGCAGATCAGAGCCTGAGCAAGGCTTTATCTTTGGTCCCGTGGTATCTAGCTTCCCGCTGGAAGTTTCAAGATGACCCTTCCAACATCCAACAATTTGATCTTTCATTTTGAGTTTCTAAGGTTTACTCCCCCCTCCCCCCCTTTGACACCAGGCTCTTAGTGTCAGAAGTTTTACTATAGTCGAGGAAGAACAACCCAAATGGACAGTTCTACCAGGATGGTGGAGAGCTGAATGAAGACGCTTTTAAGGACATGAACGTATAGAACAGAAGACGTCTTGGGGTCTATTTGCATACATTAATCTGTGTCAGTTGTGTCAGTAGTTGGGCGGGCGGTCAGATGGTTAGGACGGGGCTGGTGAGATGGCTCAGCAAGGAAAGAGATGCTCTGCCAAGACTGACAGCTTGAGTTCTGTCCTTGGGACCCACGTGGTGGAGGCCTAGAGCTGACTCCCACAGATGGTTGTCTAAGCCTTCCCTCAAGTGCTATAGCATGTGTCTACTGATTCCCTACACACACATACACACACACACACACACACACACACACACACACACACACACACACAGAGACAGACAGACAGACAGACAGACAGATAGACAGAGAGGATGGGAGGGAGGGGGAGACAGAAAACTGAATAAATTTAAAAATTACATATTTTTTTAAAAGAAAACTTTTAATCAGGTTGTTGGTGGCACACACCTTTAATCCCAGCACTCAGGAGGTAGAGGCAGACAGATCTCTGTGAGTTCAAGGCTAGCCTGGTCTACAGAGTGAGTTCCAGGACAGCCAGGAGTGCTACAGGGAAAAACCTTGTGTGGGGAAGGGGCGGGAAGAAAGAAAGAGGAAGGAAACTTTTCTGGAGTTTAGGTGTGAGGTTGGGAGGGGAGAACTGAGAGGTCGCAGCCCCCACAAGCCCCTCCTGTGCTCTTGCTGTGCAGGACTTGAAAACAGTCCAGAAGATAGGCAGCTTAGGAGAGTACTGCTCCCAGTTTCAGTCAAATCTGGGAAGATGGTCAGCCTTGGAGATGTTTCCTTGTGAAATATTTCAGACAGTCCCATCTGAGATCATGGGAAAGTAGTCCTGGACAAAGAAGACAACTGCACACCCCCAGAAAGCCCCTCCAAACAATGGCTATCTCAAATGTATGTTTAAGTGGTTTTTGTTTCTGAGACAGGGGGTTATTAGGTCTGGCTGGTTTTGGTCCCACTCCCATTGTAGAGCCAAGACTGCTTTGAACTCCGATCCTCCTGCCTCTGTCTAAAGAGTGCTGGGATTCCAGCTATGCACCAGCACAGCCGTGTGTTTAAATGTAGGTGTGAATTTCTATCAGAAACAAAGGTGTCTGTCCCCAGTTCTGTGGGATCCATCCCATAACTGATACAAAGCAGGGCTTGAAACATCCTCCTTAAGTTTTTTAAATTATATTTTTATTTACTTATTTTATGTGCATGTATGTGTGTGTTTGTGGGAATGTATATGGGTTCTGGGCCTAGAACTCAGGTTATCAGGCTTGACAGCAAGCATCTTTAACTGATTATTATGGAGTGTCCAAGAGTCTCTCTTTCTCTCTTTTTTGAGACAGGGTCTTATTGTGTGGCCCTGGCTTGCTTGGAACTCACCATCTAGACCAGACTGACTTTGAGATCACAGAGACCTGCCTGCCTGCCTCTGCCTTCCAAGTACTGTGATTTAACACATGCACCATCACACTCAGCCTGGAATATCTACTTAAATTTTCTTCCCCTTTTTATTTCATACGTGTGGGTGTTTTGCTTGCATGTTTATCTGTGTGCTATGTGCTTGCAGTGCCCGTGGAGGTCAGAAGATTGTGGGGTCTCCTGGGACTAGAGTTATACAGATGGTGGTGAGCCACCAAGTAGGTGCTGTGGATGGGATTCTGGTCCTCTGGAAGAACAGCTAGTGATCTTAAGCACTGGGCTATCTCTCCAGCCTCAGAGTATCCTTGTCTTAAGGCAGTGTGGGCATGCCAGTGGCTTGATAAACATCAAACCAATTAGCTTCCAGAAAGAAAGAAATTGTGGTTCCCAAGTAGGCTGGTTAACTTGAGAGAGTGGTAGTACATCTGCTTCATGATGTTACAACTTTTTAAAAAATTATTTTTATGCATATATTTTCCTTTTCCTGCATGAATGTCTGTGTACCCTGTATATGCCTGGTGCCTGCAGAGGTCAGAAGAGGGCGTCAGGTCCTCTAGAACCGGAGTTACAGATAGTTGTAAGCTCTCAAGGGGGAGCTGGAAAGTGAACCTGGGTCCTCTGCAAGAGCAACAAGTGCTCCTAGCTACCGAGCCATCTTTTCAGCCTCATTATTACATCTTAAAGAGATACACGGAGCAAAAATATGGTTACCAGAGTGAGGTTGCTATCCACAGGAACTTTAGCTGTGAAAGTGGCTTTTCTACACTCAATCTGGTTGATGGTTCCTGCAGGGACAATGTCACATTTCTCTATCCCAGAGGTTCTGAGTATGGCTATTTTCCATTCACAGCCAGAGTGAAGATGAGTTGATGTGAACATCAATAACATCCCAACATTGTGTCTCACGGTCTTATGTGCAAGAAAGGCAAGGCTAGATATATCTTAAAGCCCTCAGCATGTTAAGTCATACGGCAGGAGTTAAATTCTGCCCATAGCTGTCAGCTACATTATGGTTGCTGAGACCACCCTATCTTGTGCATCAGTGGATAATTTCTTGCATTTTCTTGTTGTCATGATAAGGTATCTACTTTGGAGTTGATGGCTGCTATGGGAGGGAGAGTAGGTCTTATTTAGGGATGTGGTCCTTGGCAATTATTCTGCTCCAGTGCATGGCTCCACACCCATGTTCCTATGAGCAGAGCTAATTAGACCAAATGGGTTATCGTTTTTTTTTTTTTAAGAAGATAAAAGGGAGCTGGAGAGATGCCTCAGCAGTTAAGGACACTTGTAGTTCTTGCAGAGGATCAGGGTTTAGATCCCAGCCACTACATGGGGGTTCACAACTACGTATAACTCCACTCCAGGGGATCTGACATCCTTTTCTGATTTCCATGGGCACCAGACATGTACATGGTGCACATACATACATGCAGGCAAGACACCCATATGCATAAAATAAAAACTATTTTAAAAAGTAAAAAAAAAAGACAAAACTGGGGGAGACTTGGGAGGGTCCTAGGAGGAGTTGGAGGAGGTGTGAGGGTTATATAAAATCAAAATACATTGTATACATGTATGAAATTCTCAAAGAATACACACACACATATGTTATCTAGCATGATACTTTTCTTGATGGGCTTGGGATTGGGGTGTAGCTTTTTCTTTTATAGTGTGAAACTTCCAGAAAACCTGAGGGAAGAGCTGAGGAAAAGGCCTCTATATCCCTGACCAAACCCATTGGTTCTCTACATTTTGGTTTGTTTGCTTTGTTAGTCTATGAATTTATTTGTATGTGTATAACTACACATATATAACTACATTCTTGCCTCTTTATTCCTAACCCAGTGTGTTTCCAAAGAACAGTTTTCACATGTCCTAAATACAATTATCCAGATGAGGAAGCTTAAATCTGTTATGATATATTAGTTAATCCACATTCCATATTCAAATTCCAGCAACGAGTATAGCAACACTCCCTCCAGGATTTCTTGTTTCTAGCATCATGCAATCAGAGTAGTAGCAACCTACTATTGTTCTGCTTGTGTGGCATGTGTCTTCAGTCAAAGAACCAAGAAGTCAACTGTCCTTCCATAAATTTGGGTCATCTGACACTTCCGTTTGTAAGAGGTAGGAGGCTTAGCACCCTCTTGCCTTTGTAGTGCTTGACTCTCAAGTTTCACTTTCCTGAATGTTCTCAGAGTCAACTCTGTGTACAGTTGGAGCCAGTTCTGAGCATGTCGTCACTCTTCATATCAACTTGCCACTCCTTGCAACACTGAGCATGCATTGCTGTATGCCTGTAGAGAAAGGGCCTGCTTGGACCACTGCCTGCATTAAACAGGGATCCTGGAGCAGAGTCTGCCCCATCTTTCCAGGGTCAATGGATACCTTACTCAGAAGGAGGCTTTGCCTGGCTGTCTTGGCTTTTGAACAGGTGCAGTTTGCCAGGAAAGCTTCAAGCGGCAACCGGGCAAATCCTACTGCCCATGCTCTTTGCAATTACACTGAGACCTTCTGGTAGGGTGCTCAACTTAGTACAGTGTGGCCCTCTGGTGGCAGACATCTTTACATTGTGGGAAAGAATGCGAGCAAGTGTCACAGGCCAGTGAGTTTAAACATCTGTTTACTTTTCCTGATTTAGGGGTTAGGCATCACAGGACCTCTCTCTCTGTCTTCTTCCCTGGTCTTCACTTGATCATCTCTCTTGTACGGCTGTGCTCTAATCTCTTCCCACAGGGACACTAGTCATGTAAAGGCACACCCTATTGGCATCAGTCATCCTTAATTGCCCTTTGCAAGGTCCTGATTCCAGGTGAAAATCACATTCTCAGAGGGTCAGGAGTCAAGCATGTGGGGCTTGTTGATGTGTGAGTGGGTCAGAGGAGGGACAATTTAGCCCGTAGCAAGCAAGGAGGAAATGTGAGGGATTCTTTAGATCAAATCAATTATTGAAAAAACAATAACAAAAAGGGCTAATACAAATTTAAAAAGTGTTCAACATCATTAGACATCAGAGAAATACAAATTAAAACTGCTTTGAGGGCTGGAGAGATGGCTCAGAGGTTAAGAGCACTGGCTGTTCTTCCACATGGTGACTAACAAGCATCTATAATGAGATCTGATGCCGTTTTCTGGAGTTCAGGCATACATGCAGATAGAACATTGTATATATAATAAATAAAAAAACTGCTTTGAGATGCCACCCCATTTCAGGCATAATGGTATAACCAAGAAATCAAATTTACATTTTAAAGAACACCACCCCTTTCTGTTTGTTAATGGGATGTTTCTCATCTGGAGTTTCCTGGATACTTTCTTATGGTTTCCCCCAGGGCATCCCTGAGTTATACAAGCCAGAATGCAAGCATGGAAGGGGGTGCTTCCTGTAACTGTTCAGGGGTAGAGGATATGAATGTACATGAGAAGTGTGGTGATCCAGTACCTATAAGTGGTTCGTCCCAGTTTTCACTGCTCATACTGTGACCGGGTTGGTTAAATCACTGAAGTGATGGATCCCGAATTGAACCTTGTGCCTATTTTATTCTAATAGCATTCATTTTCTACCTTCACTCACAAACTAGGGGCTTTTAATTCGATGCCTGTAGAAATTCTCTCCTAACCTGTCTCTAGGACCAACTCTTCATTCATTCATTCATTTATTCATGATTTCTTCATCATACCAGGAGCCCTGTTTCTACTGAGTGATTGCTCAGCAGCATGCTGTCTTTGGGTTGTTGATGTGTAGGACCAGCTCTTATTCCTTCTGTTAACTTAGTAGTGCACTTGGAGTTAAATGGGGCCATGTAATTTGCTTTGGCCAGTTCAATGATATTGTCCGGAAACATTCAAAGCCAGTCTTTGTGATCATTCTTTCTCTAAGATGAACAGCAGGACTCAAAAACAGTAGCTACTTCAATAGCCTGGATGTCAGAGTGGATAAGCACACAGAGCAAAGGTTAGAGCTAACCTCAGATAGATGTGTATCATGAGCAGTAAACAAACCTTTGCTGGCTATGCCCCTAACCCTGGGGTATTGTTATCACAGGCATAAAACAGCCTACAGGCGTTGGTTCTCTGTTGGTCTAGTTTGCATTCTGTCACAGGGATGGAACTTTCTGACTGAAAGCAACTTGGGAGGAAGGTTATAGTCCACTCTGGGTCTTGTATCTTGGCGGGAGGGACTTAATTTGCTCAATTATTAACTGAGTTGATGCACACACCACCATGTCTGGCTTATTAGTAGGTAGTTTAAAAAAATACTTGCTGCACTGTATGAAATGGGAACAATGCTCTCTCTTCTGTTATATTTCAGGGCTATATTTATCTTCAATGGGATTATTCTGTGGGGTAGATGGAATTGCTGTTGTTTCTAGAATGATGGAGTAATACACCCAAAACCTTGTCATAGACAGAGCAAGCCACCTGCTTCATTCATTTGCATGTGTGCATGCTCTCCTGTGTGTGCATGTATGGAGGCCAGGGCTCAACTCCAGGTGTCTTCCTCTCTCACTCTACACCTTAGTTTTTGAGACAGGGTCTCTCACTGAACCTGTAGGTCACTGGCTCAGTAACTTGCTGGCTGGAGAGGCCCCTAGATCTGCTTGTTTGTCCCCCAATCCCAGCATTGAGGTTACATAGACTAATAACAGCACATTCTACTTTCACATGGCCACTGGGGTGTGGGGGGGGCCTTAGGTGGGAGTCCTTTGTTTACTGTGCCATCTCTCCAGACCCCCATTTAATTCCTGACTTTGGTTGTCTGTGATCCTGTAATTTGACTGAACAGGAGGATGTGAGTGAACTTGCTACAAAGGAGGCCTGGATGAGCCTGTTTGGCAGGGCTTCTGACGTAGTAATGCCAGAAGGATGCGAGCTGTCTAGAGTGTGCTGTCTCAGCCGATCAAAAGACATGCAGCTAGAAGAAGCATTCATCTGAGCTGGGGAGCCAGAGAGTAGTGTCATTGCATGCCACTTACTAAGTCTGGGGTGGTTTGTGCTGGAGCAGTGACTGATTAACACATGATGTCACAGGTCGTGGGTGATTTACAGTACTCATTACATGTGGGTTTTGCTCTCTGAGAAGCAAGAAATCAATTCACCATGCAATACCCACACACCCTCTTCCAGTTGACCATGAAAATTTAAATGTCTTAGGAGGGAGGAACAGAGGAAGGGGGAGGGACGGAGGGAGGGAGAGAGAGAAAGAGAATAATCACAGCACCACACATACAGATCTTACATGGATTCGGTCCATACTGAATTCTTATGATACAGGCTTCTTGAAGTGATAATAGACTCAACAAAGACCTAAGTGATCTTCTCTATTTTTAATAGCTAGCTTTAATTTGTAGCATAATTATGTGCAAACCATATGGTTGGTAATATATAGAATTGTTAATCCTTGTTTTAGGAAACAGTCCTTTCGATAATGATTTTTTAAAAATTGTGTGCAATATACATGCAGTGTATGTGATTATACAAATGTAAGCATTAGCAGGTGCATATGCTGTGGCCAGAGGAGGACATTAGGTGTCTTCCTCTACAGCCCTCTGCATACTGTCCTGAGACAGAGTCTCTGACAGCACTGGACGTTTGCTGTTTCTCCATCAGCATCTTCTGCTCCAATGCTGGAGTTATAGGCTTGCTCAACCACACCCAACTTTGCATTGGTGCTGAGGACTTGAACTTAGGTCCTCATGAGTGTACAGCAGGTAGTCCTCTCCACTGAGCGATTTCCCCAGCCTCTGATAATACTTTTTAAATATTTCAATGTGACAAATATTTATTCAGGGATATTCTTGTTAAATGGTTAATTATTTTCAACATCACATTTTACTTTAGAAGTTTCCAAAGCCTAGCTATCAAATTGTGTGAACATATATATTTTAAAGCTTGTTATCAAGTACAACTGCTATTTCTATAATAAAAGTTAAAATGAAGCAGAATAAGACTATTTGAGAGTTGGATAGTTTATTAAATCCTCAGACTATAAGGATTTTTGTTAAGTTCAGAGCACCTACTATCAACTCTTTGGTGAAAGAACAAGGGTGATGGTTCAGAATTACTAGTCTTGTTTCCTAAGTCACTTTACATGTCATAGATTCTTCAGAAATACACACAAAAAGGTACTAGTAAGAAATTACTAGAAACACACCTCAACATTTATGTGATAGACCATTTTATCTTCATGCACAGTTAGAAACCCCTTACCTGAGACAGTCTCTACATGTTAAAATTACAATGGCTTAAATAACCCGAAAACAACAACAACAAACAAAACTGCTATTAATTAAGTTCCATAATGAAAGCAGGAAAGGACAGGAGAAAGTGCCAGGCACTCTGCTGCAGGACTCATTATAGTTTAGCAAGCTGGCCTTGGGTCACCTACACAGTGTCCAGGGGAATCAGTCAAAAGAGCATCATGCACCTCTTGTGCCCTGACCATCCATCCAGTCAGTCAGCAACAGGCCTCCACAATGGTGGAACAAAGCGGTCCTCGCCTGATGCCCCATCCACCGGGGCGCTGTATGGGCGGCTAATCCGGCGCACAAAGCGGCCTAGGCTCCCCATTGTTGGCCGCTGCCCCAGGGCACATCTGCTGACGGGCTCTGGAACGTCCCAGCTTTGCAGGCTCGGTGCTTTTTTAGCGGGCGCAGAGGGGGCCGCGGCCTCCCGGGAGCCATGTACCGTCGCAGCTTCGTTTTCCAGGCCCGCCAGGAGCGCTACGAGCACGCCCAGCCCGCGGGCCCTGCCGTCCAGCCCGGGGGAACTGCACCGGGCCTGGCGGCGCTGCAGGCTCTGGGCGAGCGCGTGGCCGCCCAGGTCCAGCGGGCCCGGGCGCTCCAACAGCGCCACGCCGCCCTGCGGCGACAGCTCGATGCCTTCCAGCGCCTGGGCGAGCAGCTGGGGCCAGAGGACGCCCTCGCCCGCCACGTCGAGGCCAATCTGCAGCGCGTCCGCGACCTGGTGGCCGAGCGCGCTCGGCTGGAGAGGCAGGAGGCCGAGGCACAGCGAGAGCTGGACGAGTTCCGGAGCAAGTAAGAGGCACTGTCAGGGAAACAGAAGCCGGACGCGGGGTGGTGGGTTGGTGGGGGCTGGTGTGTGTGTGTGTGGAGGTAATGAGGGACAGCTGCAGACTGCCCTGCAGAGAGGGGCGTGCGGATGCATGGGTCCTGAGGATACCCAACTTCCAATTCAATGGCACCTTCCGGTTCCCAGGACATAGTTTCATTTGCTTTCAATGTGGTTTGGGATGTAGGTGTAATATACCGTGAAACGCCCAGATTTTAATTGCGTAGTTCGAGTTTTCAGCGCTAAGGTGGTTTGCACCCTAGAGGTGCAGCGCCCCCCGTTTTGATTTTAATGTCAGCAGACATTGCTTCTGTTGCTTCTAGAATTTCTCTGACTTCATAAAATTTTTTCAATTTAATTTTCCTACAAGTATATATTGTACGTTAACCATATTCCTCCCTGTACCCTTCTCCCTTCCCTTTTCTCATCTCTCCCCCGTCTCATTTATCTCCCTTTTCCCCTAACAATTTCATTTCTTACATCTCATATATATGTGTCTATGATTTTATGTGACTATATAAAATCTAGGAACCACAAATGAGAACACATATTCGTCTTCTGAGACTAACTGGCTTAGTTGGCTTAATATGATCATCTCCAGTTTCAATTGGGTCCATGTTCCTGCAAACAGCCTTACTTTCTTACCTCTGTGTGTGTGTGTGTTTCACACACACAGAGGTCTGTCATCTATCTTCCTTTATCACGTTTTCTTCATCCACTCTTCTGTTGTTGGACACCTATGTTGGATTCATAATTTTGCGTTTGTAACTAGAGATTCGGTAATCATTGGTGCAGTACTAGGTTTTTGCTATGTCCCTTGTGTTGTAACCCTCACAGCCAGGTCCTTACTGAATTATTTTGCAGAGAGACTGAGGCTCAGAATGTGAAGGGATCTAGGGGGCCAGATCCATGAATGGCTGTGCTGGACATGGAATTCACATCCACATGTGCAATACCTAATAGTCTTCATGGTGTCGTGGGTGACATCTGGGAATTATGTTTGAATGTGTGGACTCTAGAGTTTGGCTAGTCGGTGTGGTCCAAGGCCCAGAGGCAGCATCTGTGGCAGCCTCAGCATCAGTGGGGAGAGTTGATGGAGCCTTTTGGGCCTGGGGCTCTTACAACTTCTAAGTCAGAGCCAGTGTTTTGGCAATAATAGTATAAGATGGTTTAGAAGGCTTTCTCTGGGGAATGCCTCCTCCCCTACAGATGCAATTAGGTATTAATAGCACCTAGCACTGTTAGGAAGAAAGAGAACAACTTACCGCCTTTCTAAGGTAGAGAAAGAGGTGTGCCTTTTGAGTCAGCAGGCCACTCCAAGGAGTTTCTCTAGGATGCGCTCTGGCTGGAATGAAATGGAGTGCCCGCACAGCTACCTGCTGCAGCTGCATCGTCACTAGAGGAAGCATGAAACCAAGCTGTATGCCAGTCAGTTGGAGGCAGGATGTAAAGTTGAGCTTCGTCTATTCAGTGGAATACTTTGCAGTGGTAAAAAGAGCAATGTGTTATTTTCATTAAAGTTTTTTAAACTGGGGAAGAATAGAGAGGTGGGTTTTATTTTTCATGCATAAGTAAAAAAAGCCCCCACACATACTGATTGCTTGGAGGGATGAGGAAGAATGAGCAGGGCAGGAGACTTCTTTCTTTTTTTACTGAAAATAGATTTTTTTTATGTTCTAGATTTTGATCAGGGCCCCCTCCCCCAATTCCTACCAGATCCTCTTCACTTTCCCACTCACCCAAAACCATACATTTTCTTTCTTTTTCGCATTAGAAAACAAGTGGGTATCTAAAAAAATAATAAAATAAAATGAGATTAAAAAAAAGCAGAAGCAAACAAAACAAGCAAATGAACAGGAAAAATGTCAAAGAAAAGGCACAAGTAACACAGAAGATGCTGAGACACACACATTTGTACACACAAAAAACCCATTGCCCTATGGAAACCATAATATGTAAGCAAAACATCTGCTTTTAAAAAACCAGACAAAGCATTACAAAACCAAAAACCTTCAAAAATATCATTGAACTGGTCTGGCGTTGTCTATCTGCAGGGCTTGGGGCCCTGCCCTGAAGTGGGGTTTGTGTATAGCCAGTGAGACTCTGTTGGAGGAAACCGATTTTAGGAGGGAGACTTTAACTTTTACTGAAATAACTTTCAAATATATTTTACATTTTAAGCCTGTGAGGAAATTATCCATCAAAAAGTTATATGAATCTTGGCTTACATCTATGGTTCCAGCCATTGGGAAGCTGAGGCAGGAGGGTTGCCATTAGCTCAAGGCCATCCTGAGCTACATGGTGAGTTCTAGACTAGTTTGGTCTACAGGGTAAGACCTGTTTTTTAAAAAAACTGAAAGATAAATAAAATTTATATAAATTAACCTAAAATGCATATGCCTAGGCTCTCTAGACTTCAAAGAGGCCGAGAGTTTTCTATTTTGAGTCTGGGTCTCACTATGTAGCTCTGGCTGACCTGGAACTCTAAACTGGTCTGGAACTCATAGAGATCTTACTGCTTCTGCCTCCTGAGTTCTGGGATTGCAAGTATTTATCCTGACACTTAGCGAGATCTTTCATTTTTCATGGTCTCCACTGGTCGCTCTAGCATCAGCTGGATTCTGGAGCCTTTGTTTTTCGGTAGGTGAAAGGTTTGCCTCTAATACGTTCTTTGAATCCTTTTGTCACCTGCACTTGAATGTATCTGCCTATTCATTGATTCATTTCCCATCAATAGAGCCACAGAAGCCAGTTTTCAAGAAGAGAATCTCTCCTGGGGAAATAAGTCTTGAAAGAGCCTATGGCAGCAGGGCTTGAACAGAGGCATTCTTGTCCTGGCTTAACACTCTGTCCAAAGCAGAGGCATGGAAGATCCATTATTGAATTCCTGTAGAGTGTGACTCAGAGATAGGCTTTCCTTCAGATGACTCTGGTGTAACATGAAGGGCCTGCTTGTTGGGGTTTCTGTCCTCCCACCAGGTCCCACAGCTGTTTAGCCCCAAAGAAAATCACACAGAGGTCTACATTAACTATAAACTGATTGGCCCATTAGCTCAGACTTCTTATTAACTCTTGTAACTTATATTAGCCCATTATTCCTATCTATGTTAGCCACATACCTTTTTCAGCGGGGCAGACACACAAGGACTTTTCTGAGGGTCAGAGCTTAGTTCTTCATTTTATTATTCTTATTGTTGCTTGTTCTGCTCTATTTCTCTGATGTTTTCCTTCCATCTCTCTTGACATCTTCCTTCTAACTTTCCTTCTACATCTTTCCTGATGTTTTCCTTCTCTCATCTCTTTATTTTTTCCCTTATAGCATATATACCCCAGTAGAATCTTTCAAGAAATATAAAAATTGCAATGTGGTTACAGTATATTTTTCAAGTTAATAATTACAATGAATATAAGTAAAAAACAGCATGTTTTCCATATCACATGATTAAAAATTTTACGTATTACAGGTGAAAAGCAAATTATCCCAACAGCCCACATACATTCATGTCCAAGCAACTTGTTATAGACTAACAGAGTGTAAGCAAGCAAGGTATTTTTCTCAGCCAGTTCTTTTACTGGAAGGCTGCATTTTGCAGTTGCAAAGAAAGGATCAATCATTTTATTACTTATCTCAAAAGGTAATCTTAGCTGGGCGGTGGTAGCACATGCCTTTAATCCCAGCACTCAGAAGGCAGAGGCAGGTGGATCTCTGTGAGTTGGAGGCCAGCCTGGGTACAAGAGCTAGTTCCAGGACAGGCTCCAAAGCTTCAGAGAAACCCTGTCTTGAAAAACCAAAAAAAAAAAAAAAAAAAAAAGAAAGAAAGAAAGAAAAAAAAAAGTTAATCTTATAAGGAATCTTAAAAGAACTAAAATCTAAACTTTTATATATGAAAAACAATCAGTCAGCTCTATTTTAAATTCTCAGGGTGCATACCCATTCATCAACAGTTTTTTGTTTTATTTTGTTTTTTTATGTCAGGAAGCTGAGGGCAGAAATGGATACAAGGAATTCATCATTTTTGATCACCAACCCATCCTAACAAAAAAGGCATGTCAGTCAATAATAATTGGACTGCTTTGTTCTTATTCCTTGACTGTAATGAGTCACTCACTCAACTGTGTGCCTTTCTAAACTTTAGATTGTTTCCCAAGGTTTTCCACCTCAAAGCTATTAACAAAACATCTTAATCTAATCTTAATGTTTTGTTTGTTTGTTTGTTCTTTGTTTTTTGAGACAGTGTTTCTCTGTAGCTTTGGAGCCTGTCCTGGAACTAGCTCTCGTAAACCAGGCTGACCTTGAACTCACAGAGATCCACCTGCTTCTGTCCCTGAGTGCTGGGATTAAAGGCGTGCGCAACCACTGCCTGGCAACCTTAAGTTATTTTTAAGGCATTGTTTCATCTGTGATGCACACCGGAACCCGTGAACACATCTCTGAACATTAAGAACTTGAGCTGACTTAGCTTCTGGAACTCAGTTGATTTTCTTAATCATTAACCTAAGCTACAGTCTATACCGCTCCTCAATAGAAACTCAAGTGTTCTAGTTGTGTGGCACTTCCTTGTTTCATTTTTCTTATCCTCTGCAGCCTCTGCTTTATCAGAGGCAGGGACAACATTTTATCCTATCTTTACCTATGCTAATTTTCCCACTAAACTAATCTCTATCATAATCTCTTACTATATTTATTAAAAGCTCTCGATCATCAAAATTCTATATAAGCTAACACTATTATTGTATAAAATTATTGCTTCAGTTAAACAGTACAGTTTAGGAGGAAATCATCTCCATAATAATCCACAGGTAAAAATGCTCAGTAGAACAGGATGTTCCATGAGATAATCATGCTACATTAAAGGCAGTGGAGATCTCCCCACACCCATTCACACCATGACAGATACCAGAGAAAAATGCATGTAAAGACACAGTGGTAGCAAGAGACATTCTGGGGCCAAGGTTCTAGGGGCCTTGACTATCCAAGATTCACCCATAGGAACTTTGCTTCCTTGTGAGCCAATTTCCTGGACCTAAACTGCCACCCCTTGCTCCTCTGACATGGTCACTGGCAGACTTGGATGAGCAGGACTTCCGTGAGACCTCACCGGACAATAACTATATTGAGTTTTGCTGGTTTTCTGAATTCATCTGGTTCCCAGTTGTATGGCCACCACACTCTGAGGTCGATTTAAATATCTCATTGACTTATTCACTACCATTGCCCCATGGAGAAGTTTTAGTATATTCTTTTAGATAATTCTTTTTGAAAATCATTATAAAAAACTACACACAAACACACACACACACACAGTGGGATTTGAAAATCATTCTAAAAAACTACACACCCACACACACACATGCACATTTGCATTCTCAAGGTGAATTGACAGCAGCCAAAACCAGGTGAGAATCACGCAGGAAGTGGAAAGCAGGAGACTCAAGGCCCACAGCATGTTAGATGCTCTCCACCTGAAACATGGATAAGCTCACAGTCGTATTTTCAGTGCATCGAAGACTAAAGAAAACAGCAAACAACAAGAGTCATAAAAACAAGGAAAAGTATCAGAATACAATGATAAATGCAGTTGATTATCCAAATTGCTGGAAACAAAACAATTTATATAAACAACTATATGATGAAAAACAAAGTATGATTTTACTTTTTGAGCTCACTGATATGAATATGGGAATTCATATTATTAATTTTGTATAATGAAATCACTTATCTTTAATATATCTAGATGGATCTTTATAGCAGGAAAATTACCCACGAGCCTGTGTTGCTGTGCTCATTACCAAACATGTTGTTAAGCTGCACAGCCTCTTGGATGTTTCCAGCAGGAAAAAGCCAGAAGAAAATTAGATTTTTGTTAACAATGCTATTTTCACCCATTAAAAAAAACAAGTTCTGGCTCCATTAGAGTCACACAAAGGAAAAGGACTATACCTATGGCGTCTTGGTATGAAATGTAAAACTAATTCAGAGATGCATAAAGAACAGCAAGCTGCTCAAGCCCATTTGGAACTGGAATGCAATTTTGATTGGGTTTGGTTGTCTTTCTGGCCTTTTTAATTCTGAGAACACAGAGGTTACACATTCCACATGGCTGTCAGTACCTGACTTTGACTCATGGGCCAAGATGTCCAGGTCGTAGACAGTTGTGCTTTCTGGGGTGGGCTCAGGGTTAATTAGAAGTGGTTCCTGTGGTGAGTGACAGAAGCTGCAAAGTGACATTGGCCTACTTCATATCTGTTAGGATGGCTATCAGAGGACAAGTGTTTGCATGGATGTGCTGCACTGGCCTCACTGAGGGTAGGTGAAGGGGTGCAGCCACCATAGAGAGCTCTCTCTCTCCGAAAGCTAGGTGCAGTATTACCGTGTGATACAGCATCTCTACTTCTCAGAATCCTCCCAAAACACTTAGCCAGGCAGTGGTGGCACACACCTTTAGTCCCAGCACTCGGGAGGCAGAGGCAGGCCAATCTCTGAGTTAGAGGCCAGCCTGGTCTACAGAGTAAGTTCTAGGACAGTCAGTCAGGGCTACCAGAGAAACCCTGTCTCAAAAAATCAAACCAAACCAAACCAAAACAAAACACAAAAATGGAAACAAACAAACAGACTTGAAAGCTGACACTGCCCACCCTGTTCATAGCAGCACTTCACAATAGCTAAACTGCATAAGCACTGAGGTGCCGTTGTCTGAGGCATGTCTAAGCAAATACAGTATAGGCAGGAAATAGATTAGCATTCGGCCTGAGAAAGCCAGGGAGTTCAGACATATTGCAACATGAATAAACCTGAGGACACAAGGCAGACACAAGAGGAAAAATACTGATTCTACCTGAGGTACTTAGAGTAGGCAGATTCCCAGAGATGGAGTAGAATGTTGATTGCTAAGGATGGGGGGGGGGCAGATGGGCGTTAGTGTTTAATGGGCACAGTCTGGGGTGTGGGGGCAGATGGGGCGTTAGTATTTAATGGGCATAGCCTGGGGTGGGGATGTATGGGGCATTAATATTTAATGGGCATGGCCTGGAGTAGTGGTGGATAGGGTGTTAGTGTTTAATGGGCATAGTCTGGGGTGGGGGTCAGAATGGGCATTAGTATTTAATGGACATAGCCTGGGGTTGGGGAGGATGAGGTGTTAGTATTTAATGGGCATAATGTTGCAAGGTGAAAGAGTTCTGGGGGTAGATGGTGCGGATTGCGTGTAACACACTGAGAATACATTTAATGCCATTTATGCTTAAAATGGCAACTCTTCACTGGGCATGGTGGCTCATACCTTTAGTCCCAATATTCGGGACTCAGAAGCAGGCAGATCTCTGAGTTTGAGGCCATCCCTATAAACACAGAGAGTTCTAGACCAGCTGGGGCTACATAGTGAGACCTTGTCTCAAACACAACAAACAAACAAACAAACAAAAAACAAAACAAAAAAAACAAAGAGGAGAAAGAGAAAAGGTGAAGAGGAGGCCAGTGTTCAGTTCCTAGCATCCTCTTCAGGAGGCTCCCCACTCCTCCAACCACTGCTTCTAACTCCAGCTCCAAAGGATCCAACTTCCTCTTGTGACTCCCATGGGCCCCGTGCTTATGTGCCCCCTCACATACACATAATTAAAAATAAAGGTAAAATCATTTAAACAGGCAGTAAATCTTATGCATGTATATTTTACCACTTGAAACATAACACTGGCTTATCCAAGATGGAAGTTCTTTTCTCTCTTGGGTAAAGTCTAGGTGTGCAGTTTAGTGTGGTGCTCTATAGTATCTGAAATTCTGAAGTTTCTGTTTGAGCTTCAAGACGGCAGCATCCATGTTTCAAACTGCAGGACACATGAGGTGATGCTGACTTACTGTTGCCTACATTACCTGGAAGGGCCCACACAGACCTATGCTTCCATCCTATTGGTTAAGACTCTGCTACAACCACTTCTGGATGAAGGGTCGGGAGGGCTGGGAAGTATAGCTTCCTTCTAAGCAGCCTGGTGCTTGCTGAACATCAGTGGAACTCCTGGAAGAAGATATGAATGCATACTGGGGGCAGATTATGTGGAATGAGGGCAGGGGTCCATTGGGAAGAGCCCATAATAATTTCTGGGATATTTGCCTATCATTTCTTAGACCTTTGGTAAGAAAGGTAGGAGAGACTAGCATATTCCTCGTGGCAGGTGAGCTGTTAACTGTGTTTGAACTGGGACTCCCTTGCCCAGCCAAGGTGGTGTGGTCATCAAACACATCAGAGTCACACTTTACTCCGAGTCCTACACCCCCTTCTATTAGTTTGGAATCTTTTAGAAACCCATTCAGTAGCTTATTTGAGAGAAGAACTCAAGGAGCGTTGATTGGCCGGGGAGTTAGGAAGGGTGACAAGAGAGGAAGGCAGCCAGTATCAAGTGTGTCCTCAAGTAGGTTAGCTCCATGGGCAGCTACCACGTGCATTAGTTAGCCAAGCTAGCGGATTTATTATTTATTAATTTAATAATATAATATTTTTATATTTATTAATTTATATTATACAAAATATAATTATATATAAAATACAATAATTTATATTTAATAATTTATATAAATTATTAATTTATCTGACCTTTGCCAGAGGCTGAGGGCTCCTCCTAGTGGGTGCTGAGTCTTTGGCTCATTCATTCATTTGCTAGGATAGGGGCATGGTGCTGGCAGCGTCTAGAGAAGCTTCCTCATCCTCCTTCTCCTCCTCATCCTCTTCATCTATTCCTTCTCTAACCCATGTGTATACAGGCTGGGGGGTGGTTTATGTGTAAGCATATGTTTGTGTGAGGGTGCGTCTTATACTTGCACTAGAATGCCAGAGGATGGTATCCAGTATCCTTCTTTATCACCCTCCCACTTACTCCTTCGAGGCAGGATCTCTCCCTGCATCTGAATCTTGAATTCTTTTCAGCTAGGCTGACAAGCACCAAGCGCCAACAATTCTCCTATCTCTGCCTCCTATAGTGCAGGTTTTCCCTGCATGTACAAAACTGTGCCTGGCTTGTTATGTGGGTGCTGGGATTGGAACTCATGATTGTGCAGTAACTATTTTACTATTGAACCATATCCCTAGCCTGGGGCACTGTTCTCCACCATGTTCTACATCTTTCCCCCAGAGGTAACAGCAATCACTTCCTTTGGTTGTAAGGATAAAGGATTAATAAAGAAACACTGACAAGTTGCAGATGTGAACGAGTAGCTCAGTTTGGGAAATCGGTCATTTGTTATAGATTGAATGGGACAGCCTTCCTGTCTCTGTTTGGAGGCTGTGCTTGGGTTACAGCTATGCTCAGATACAATTCCCTCACCCTCAGGTGCTGGGTGGGTGGCGGCTGAGGTGCTTTGAGGCTCCAGGGTGGAGAACTTCTGTTTTGCTTATCTTTTTAGGTTATCCACATTTTCTATGTGATTGATTGTATGAGAATTATTGGGAAGCAGCAGGCAAAGAAATGTGGAATGATCTATTTCTTTAAAATTGAAATTACCTTCTTGAAGAAAAGGACATGGTATTATCTGAGATAGAACTTTACACTGGTAATACGGTCTATAACCGTGAAAGCCTAGAAGCTGTCTAATTCTTCTTGTCTGTGTGTCTGATTTGCAGGTACGTAAATGAGTGTGAAAGTCAATTGGTGCTAAAAGAAATGCTGGACCGGCTTAACAAGGTGAGCAGAATACTGCCTTGACTTCAGTAGCTGCCTTACAGCATCAGACTAAATGGTAGAAGCAACTGTTTCCCACAACCCCCTTCCCATTATTTTAAGATTTGTCTGTTTCTTGTCATTTTCTTCCTTGACTTGTTAATTTCTTTTTTATTGTGCTGTACATTTTTCTCCACTTCCCAACTTCTTAATTTCAACTGAATCTTTGTGAGTGAGCTAATGTACAAATGCACCTTATGATGCTTGGTATGTGATCTCATGAGAGAAATGTCTGCCACAAAGCTGATGTGTTATGCTAGGTGTTTTAATCTGCCTTCCATTAATTTAACAAAATACCTGAGGATGGGTAATTTATAAATAAACGAGAGTTTTTAATCTCACAGTTTGGAAGTTGCAAGTACAAACCTATGCACTAGATCCTGGTTCTGGAGAAGGGGCTGATGGTTTAGTTCACTGAGAATAAAGGCATCACTGTTCGAGCATGGGAGGTGAACTTGCATGGTAAGATAGGAAGCCATAGTTGGGGTAGAGGATGTAAGGCCCTCCTTCTATGATCCCCTTGAAGGTCCTATTACTTCTTAACACCTCTGCACTGGGGACCAAGCTCTCAACACATGGGCCATAGTTCTAGGCTCTAACAATATGCCAGCATTACAATGCTCCCACTGATACACTGATCACAAGCAGCAATGTTTATTGTGCAAATTGATACCTCTGTTCTGTTGCTAGTAAATAGTCATGAGGTTGCTGTTCTGAAGCAAAGGACTCAGGGAAGAGAGGAAGAAATATCACACACACACACACATACACACACACACACACTCTCTCTCTCTCTCTCTCTCTCTCTCTCTCTCTCTCTCTCTCTGTTCAAGCATGAGGAATGGGGGAGGGGTGCCAGGGATTCTGGAACATTCTAGCTCTTTCTAGTGGGGACAGTTTCCTTTTTCTTATTGTCAAAAGGGTTGGACAGACATAGACATGGCTAATAGCTACAAGAACCATCTTTTCTGATCATTCCAGAGCTCACCTGTTGGGGTAGAAAGAGTCACGGAGATGACTTAATTGAAGGATACTGTTGAGGGCACATGGGCATCCAGCCCTCAATATCTCCATGCTAGAGCCTTGTTCTGTTTGCTGATGAGACAACAGTTGTCTGTTTTGTCAACTCAACACAAGTTAGAGTCATCTGGGAAGAGGGAATGTCATTTGAGAGATTACCTCCCACCAGATTGCCTGTAGGCAAGTCTGTAGGGCATTTTCTTCATTAATGATTGGTGTGAGCCCCCCTGGGCTGGTGGTCCTGGATGGTATAGGAAAGCAGGCTGAGCAAGCCACGAGCAAACCAGTGAGCAGCACTCCTCCATGATCTCCACTTCAGTTCTGGCCTCCAAGTTCAGGCTTTGAGTTCTTGCTCTGACTTTTATTCAGTGGCAGAGAGAGAGAGAGCGAACTGAGTGCTGTAAGCCGAAATAAATCCTTTCCTTCCCAACTTGCTTTTGCTCGCGGTGTTATGACAGCAACAGAAAGCCTGATTTAGACAAAGCTCTTTTCCCCTGAACAATTCTCTCTGTATAACTGGTAGCCACTTCAGACAGTAGGGGTTACTCAGGGTATTTGCTGCTTCCTCGTTTTGCCTAACCTCTGTTTGTCAAAGTGGCATTAAAACCGGAACTAAACATTTGAGAAGCCTAATTTTGTTTTTATCAATATTAACCTGCATCTGGTGCCCAGTCTTTGTGTGAGCAGCTTATGTGTTGTCCAAACAATGACCCTGGGAGAGGGGTGCCATTGATAACTAGTGGGAAGGCCAGCAGTTAGCATTTGGGACTGTCTCAGGCCAAAGAGAGGGCATTTGAACATGCTAGACGTAACAGGAAGATGGTGGTAAAGATATGCTTCAGCAGAGCTCCAAGGACACGGACTCAAGGTTGATGGAAAGGGGTGTGGGGTGGGGGAACGGTGGCTCCAAGCCTGTTGTAGGAGAGCTGGGAGTTTCGTTCATGAGCACCTTATAGCGCCCAGGTGTTCTGTTCACACTTTTAACTCATCCCATTTTTGGCTGTGGTTATGGTCCAAAGCTGCAGGAGGACCCACTGTCTTCTTCACTGGCCAAGGCTTTCAAGGACATAGATACCTAGCGCCCTTCACCTTGGTGGCAATTTAGGCTCTCTAGAATTTCCCTCTCAGCCCCACCATAGTGACGTCCTGCTCTTTACCCTTGATGGACACTGACAAAGGCTTTAAAAACTTTTGTCATCTCTATCTTATTACAAAAGCAATTCGCATTCTCAACAGAAAAATAAGGCAATATAGAAAGTGAACACCAAGGAAAAGATATCCCACTATTTCTCCACTCAGAGAAAACAACTCCAGGACTTTAATGTATATTGTGACTTAGAGGGTGGGTGTTTGAACTGTCAGCCCCACAAGAATAACTCTCATGATATTGCCACCAAGAGTGTAGGTGAGGGCTAGCATAGGGAGTTGATATGGTTGAGCTCTGGGCCCTGGTAAGACCCTCCTACCCACAAGTGAGCTACGCTGTCCAGAAGAGGAGAGCAGCCTGTTGGTAGACTCATAACACACTGCTGAGTATTGGTGAGACCTGGGATGAATCACCTTTCTGAGCTTCAACTTCCTTATCTGTGGAGATAATTATAGTCCAGTGGAGTGAGAGAATGTCTCCATGCCCACTGAGCATGAAATGACTTAGCAATATACATGATTCGCCTGTCAAATGGCAGTGCACAGTCTTTGTCTGTGGTGATGGCAGAACATTTGATATGACATATGCCAGCTTAGTTTCCCCTAACTGTGAAGTGCATAATCTAATAGAATAGGAGATGACTTTAACTGGTTCATGGAGGAGTAAATTTTTCATAGTTGTGAATTATGTATATTCTTATATTTCTTTTATTTTATGTGCATGGGTATTTTGTTCCATATAGTTATATGTGTGCGGCCTGGTGCTTGCAGAGGTTAGAAGAGGGAGTTGAAACCCCTAGAAATAGAGTTATCAATGGTTATGAGTTGCCTTGTGGGTGCTGAGACTTGAACCCAGGTCCTCTGTAAGAGCAACAAGTGTTCTTAACTGCTAAGCTCTCTCTCGAGCCCCAGTTATAAATACTTTTAAAAAAGGTTTTATATTGTGTGTGTGTGTGACTGTGTGAGAACATGCTGAGTGTGTGTAGGTGCCTTCACAGGTCAGAAGAGGGCATCCGATCCCCCTGGAGATGGAGTTATAGGTGGGTGTGAGCCACAAGACATGGGTACTGGAAGTGAAGCTGGGTCCTCTGGAAGAGTAGCAGGTGTTCTCAGCTGCTTAGCCATCTATCTCTCCAGCCCCCCTGAATCATGAATTTTTATGATTGCTTTTTTATTTATAGCAATATTACATAAGAAAGTTCATCTCAACATTTCAAATAAACCTAAGGAAAAGATGAATCCATCTAAAGAATCCATCTAAATCCAGAGTGAATAGCAATAGTTCTTGGGTTTAGTGAAGTCGTGTAAACACTGGATTGGGAAGGTCCTTGAATCAGGGTGTGGGAGCTCCAGATCAGCCTCTGGTTACTGATGGGGCAGATTTCACTCCTAGAGAGAAATCAGCCCAGGGCCTTCTTTCTGCAGTGAAGGAACTCACCCATGAGCTGACGGAGCTTCAGAGCTCCTTCCCTCATGCATGGCAGGCATAGACTGAAGTGTTTGCTGTCCTAGCTCGCTCTCTGTTTCCTAAGTGCAATCAGAGAAACTGAGTCCCTTAGAAGCCCAACCCAAAGTCAAGTGCTGTAGGTTAAAGATGCCGCTAGGTCTAGATGGTGGATCCTTATCCTGGGTCACTACACCTGTTACCAGATATGCAGGCTACATAGAAGACTTTCCGCGCTTTGCTGTGGGAACATGACTCACTCATTCCAGAGGTACTAGGAGTACACACCCCAGGAAATGAATCATAGTCATCCAAGATCAGCAGTGAGTGGACACGTTCCCTAGTTGTTTCCCCAGCATAGAGAGTTTCACAAGTTCCCAGAAGAATCAAGCCTTGCTCATAATGGTGACCTATCTGCCTGTCTACCCTTGTGGGCTGTGGACATCATCAGCTGAGAAAGAGGAGGCTGGAAGAGTGGAGTCTCATCCTCTTGATGCTTGGAAAAGCAATTCAATTTTTTCTTTACATTTATTTATTTATGTGTGTGTGTATGTTCACATGTGCCATTGCATGTAGTCAGAGGACAACTCGCAGGGGTGGGTTCTCCCCTTCTACCATGTGGGTCATGGGGATTGAACTCATGTCATCAGCCTTGACAGCAAGTATCTTAACCTGCTCAGCCATCTTGCCAGCCTGGACCAGAGATTTTGCTAAACAAGTCTGGAGATGTTTGCTTAGTCAAATCAACTTTTGCCTTTCCACGTAGTCTCAGGGCCAATTCCTGTAGTGTCACTTGCAGGAGGGAGTCACCCTTGGGTGTGGCTGTGGGAAGACACTGATACAGTTTTTGGCGCTTTGTTCACGTACCTACCATATAGTCACGTTGCTCATGCAATTAGACTTCCAGAACAGAACATTTTTGGTTCTCAACAGTCCACATGCCAAAGCAAGTCACTCTTTGTTACCCCCTTTGAAGGGAAATAAAACCCTCAACATAACACCTAAATAGTGTGGTCAGAGTTGGTTATATGCTCAGCCTTTTGATGGAGCAAGAACCACAGACAACTTTTAAATTCATATTCAAGTCTGTGCAACCTTTATAACTCATGGCCACATATATGTACTTGGAAGATTACTGGCTACCCTACCAATAATTTCCGAGTTTGCTTATCAGCTGAGGTGGCTCTAAGCCATGAACTTTAGAGTTTCTCTCTCCCCTTTCTTTTTTTTCCCATGATATTTATTGAGCTCTACATTTTTCTCTGCTCCCCTCCCTGCCACTCCCCTCCCTTCTTCACCCCTCCCCCAAGGTCCCTATGCTCCCAATTTATTCAGGAGATCTTGTCTTTTTATACTTTCTACTTCCCACATAGATTAGATCTATGTAAGTCTCTCTTACTGTTCGTATTGTTGTCTAAATTCTCTGGAATTGTGGTTTGTAAGATGGTTTTCTTTGCCTTATGTTTAAAACCCACCTATGAGTGAGTACATGTGATAATTGTCTTTCTGTGTCTGGGTTACTTCACTCAAAATAATGCTTTCTAGTTCCATCCATTTTCCTGCAAAATTCAAGCTGTCGTTATTTTTTTCTGCTGTGTAGTACTCCATTGTGTAAATGTACCACATTTTTTTTATCCATTCTTCGATTGAGGGGCATTTAGGTTGTTTCCAGTTTCTTGCTATGACAAACAAAGCTGCTATGAACATAGTTGAGCACATGTCCTTGTGGCACGATTGAGCATCCTTTGGATATATACCCAAAAGTGGTATTACTGGGTCTTGAGGAAGGTTGTTTCCTAATTTTCTGAGAAATTGCCAAACTGACATCCATAGGGGTTGTACCAGCTTGCATTCCCACCAGCAATGCAGAAGTGTTCCCTTTTCCCCACAACCTCTCCAGCATGAGTTGTCATCAGTGTTTTTGATCTTGGCCATTCTTACAGGTGTAAGATGGAATCTCAGAGTTGTTTTGATTTGCATTTCTCTGATGACTAAGGATGTTGAACATTTCCTTAAGTGTCTTGCAGCCATTTTAGATTCCTCTGTTGAGAGTTCTCTGTTTAGGTCTGTGCTCCATTTTTTTTTTAAATTGGATTATGTGTTCTTTTGTTGGCCAATTTCTTGAGTTCCTTGTATATTTTGGAGATCAGACCTCTGTCTGATGTGGGGTTAGTGAAGATCTTTTCCCATCCTGTAGGCTGCTGTTTTGTCTTGTTGACCGTGTCCTTTGCTTTACAGAAGCTTTTCAGTTTCAGGAGGTCCCATTTATTAATTGTTTCTCTCAGTGTCTGTGCTTCTGGGGTTCTGTTTAGGAAGTGGTTCCCTGTGCCAATACATTCAAGTGTACTTCCCACTTTCTCTTCTATAAGGCTCAGTGTGCCTGGCTTTATGTTGAGGTCTTTGATCCGTGTGGATTTGAGTTTTGTACATGGTGATAGATATGGGCCTATTTTCATTTTTCTACATGTTGATATCCAGTTATGCCAGCACCACTTGTTGAATATGCTTTCTTTTTTCCATTTGATAATTTTTGCTTCTTTATCAAATATCAGGTGTTCGAAGATGTGTGGATTGATGTCTGGGTCTTCTATTTGGTTCCATTGGTCCTCCCATCTGTTCTTATGCCATGTCTCTCCCCTTTCTTTAAAATTAATAATAATTTAGATTTATGTAGCATCTAGGTACATGTGTTTACTTAAAGGCAATGAAAACCTTCAAAGGTTGGCTCATGTGCACGTAATTCACGTGCCTCTGAAGTTCCCTGTGGGAAAGAGCAGGAGGTTCTGGGGTCCAGCGCAGAAAAGATGGGGACACGAAGCAATCACCTTCAGGATTACCAGCTTCTACATGACCAAGAATTCCTCACTCCAGAGAAGAGGAGAGGAGGGGCCCTGGGAGGGAGGCCTTTAGCAGGAGGCTGGAGTGTGGAGAGGCTGGCAGGAAAGGAACGTGGAGGAAGGGCACCCAGAGAGCAGAGAATGAGGCCAAGGAGAGAGGAGTCTCAGCCTCCTCCAGGCAGATACAGAGAGCAACTTGCAACATTTTTGAAAAGGATTTTTGATATCCAGGGTTGAAGGAAACGTGTTTTCAAATTAAATCCCAGTTTGCCAGCGGTGTTAATGACGTTGGATCTCTATTCTTTAGCAGCCGAGTCTTGATGGAAGCCTAGAATTCCTGTGAAAGAGTTGTCAAGGATGATTGTCAGGGTTTCTTGAACTTCAATTATCTCTCTGGTTCCTTTCTCAAAAAAGGCTGTAAAGGCTCGGATGTAGCGAGTAGAAAAGTGTTTTCATAGCATATGCAAAATCCTGACTTCCATTCCCAGCACAGTGGGGTTGGGGCTGTAAATATCCTGGACCACGTGGACTTCACTGTGTGTCCTCCGCACCTGGAAGGGGTGTTGGAATCCTTGAAAGCGTTTGCATTTCTAGCTAGCTCTCAGGTACTGTGATCTCTTTTGTGAACCATCTACTCTATTTCGAGCTCACACAAAGTCAGGGTGGGGTTGTTTTCTCAAATTAGACAGTTGACACAGGCAGTTGATTCTGAAAGATCTAGATGCTTCTGTTGCTGTGGCGTTTGGAAATTCAGCTGACAGCATCTCAGGCATAATGAAAACACAAGCGTCTACACATTTCTGCACTCTGGCAAAATAAAGGAACATGCTTCCAAAACAAATTCTCATCATATCAGCAACTGCACAGTCCCAAAGCGCCCGCTCACCCCTGGGATTTTTGGGGCAGTTTATTACACGATTGTCTTCCAAGCAAGACATGTGCTTACAGAGCATCTGATTAACTCCTATTTTAAAGACAGGTATTGCATTTTTATTATCACACAGGTGGCTTTGAAATATTTCTCTGTGGGAGCTAGTGTTGGTCCTGCATGATCCCCAGGGGGAGATGTGGAAGGATGGTAGGTGTCTGGTAGGATAGGCTCTCCGCTCGGCATCCCAGAAAAGCCCATGGCAGGTTCCAATCTTGTTATCACCTGTAAGTTTCCATTACCATTGGAGGGACCCACTGATCAGCCTGGTCCAAATGCCCTTGCAAAGGAAGACTTTAGACTTTGAACTGTACTTGCTGGACCCCTAAGTTCTGTGGATTTGGTTGAAGCATTACTAAGGGAATACAGCTGCTGAACATATGGGCTGTCTATGGCCTTTTTTGATCTTCAGGAAGATGATCCAATGTGCTTAGCATGTATAAGGTCCATCTCCATCCCCATCCCAGGGGCAAAAACAAATAAGCATCTTTGTTTTGATCTTATACAGTGGCTGTCTTCTGCGGTATACTTTACGCGAAGGATGGTACTAGTGGCTTTAAGAAATCGTGAGCAGACCAGTGGTTTCCAAGGTCTCGTCCGTCTATAAAATTCTGAGTTTTGATCTCTCTTAGCAAAACACGAAGGAAAAGGGGTGCTTGTAATCCCATTTCTAATTCTCCTTCAGTTTCAGTAATTATGGATCAAATATAGGTTCATTTATGGAAAAAGTGAACATCAATAAGTCTTGTCCACTGCATTCTATCCTTATAGACAGAAAAGAGACAGAGAGAAGGGAGAAAACATCCAAGAAATTGGCTCCGTGTCTTTGTATGACACTCCTTCACATCTGTGAGGGCATAACCTCAGCTCCAGGGTGATGAGCCACTCTACATCGAACTGCTTATTTCTGAAGGAGGTGGGGTACATCCAGAGTATTAATTCCTGCATAGGCCCCAGTCGCCCACAGAGCCATGAGTAGGCACCCCAAAACTCCAGCTCTCCAGCATCCTACATATAAAAACAGCACTGGCTGGGAGAGTCACTTGAGGCAGATCTGCTTATAGATTCAGAATTTTTATATACTGGCTGTCAGTATCAGACAATCAGGGCTCTTCCTACATCAATGGTCTTTTTTCTTTTTGCTTTCAAGACAGGGTTTCTCTGTGTGGCTTTGGAGCCTGTCCTGGAATTCTCTTTGTAGACCAGAGTGGCCTCAAACTCACAGAGATTTGCCTGCCTCTGTCTCCTGAGTTCTGGAATTAAAGGCGTGCGCCACCACCACCGACATCTGTTTTTTTTATAAGAACAGTTAGAGAATCAGGTGACATTCCAGAGAGTACCTTTCAAGGACTTTGCTGGATTACCAAAGTGGGGAGTGTCTCAACAAACCCTGCATCCACTTAGCTTGGCTGTCTTAACTCTCTCACCGGAGAGTAGTGTCTTTTAAATAGTTTGATTAAACCAATGTCCACTTTTATTAATGAAAAGCCATTACTAGCATTCATCATGAAAAGTTGTTAAGAGGTCAGTAAAAAAACAACAACAAACCATCTGTCAAGGTTCCAGATATTAGCAGATGTGCCTGGGCAGAATTGTCTTGTGGGGGTGGGGATTCCCGATAAACCTGTGATGTCACACTGAACACACTGAAACATTTAAGCCAATCCTAGATGCCAGCACAATCTTTAAAATATTATCATGGTGTGTGTATATGGTGTGAGTGGAGGTACATGCCATAGTGTGTGTGTATGTGTGTGTGTGTATGATGTGAGGTGGGGTGGGGTTATATGCCATGGTGTGTGTGTGTGTGTGTGTGTGTGTGTGTGTGTGTGTATGATGTGAGGTGGGATGGAGGTACATGCCATGGGGTGTGTGTGTGTGTGTGTGTGTGTGTGTGTGTGTGTGTGTGTGTAGGTCAGAGGACAACTTTGTGCAGTCAGTTCTCTCCTTCCACCTTTATATAGGTTCGATCTTGAAACTCAAGTTACTGATGAAAAGATACGGAACAAATATGGATTTTCTGTAAATCTTAAAGTCATTTGGTACATGAACATATCTAAACTATTAACTTTGTCTAGATAAGGCTCCTCAAGCCTGGCCCTGTGGACATTTGGGCTACAATATTCTTTGTTGTGTGAGTGTGGTGGGGAGCAGAGGGCTGGCTGTGTATTGTAGGATACTTAAGCAGTCTTCTGGCCTCTACCATTCAAGTAGCGACAACAATAAGTATCTCTAGACATTGTCAAATGTCCCCTCGAGTGCAAAATCACCCTGTAATGAGAACTGTTGCTCTCAACAGTGACTAGCTTAGTGTTTGTTTAGAATGCAGCATCTAGGGCCAGCAAGATGGCACAAGGGGGCAAAAACACTTGCTGTGTGTGACTGGTGACCTAAGTAGGATCCTATGGTGGAAGGAGAGAATCAACTCCTGAAAGTTGTCTTCTGACCTCCACAAATGCAAGCTGATGTACTTGTACACACCTCAAGCCTGAACGCACACACACACACACACACACACACACACACACACACACACACACACACACACACACACAGGGGCCATGGTGGGAGGAGAGAATATGCAGTATTCTAGATCCGCTGAACAAGACTCTGTGTTTTAGTAAGTCCCCATGCAGTCCCTGTGTTCGCACGCTGGTTCCCAGTACACCCAAGTGTGACCCTGGTGTGACTCTTTTTGTTGCAGAAAGCTGATGAAGCCTTATTGCGTAACCTGCACCTTCAGTTGGAAGCACAGTTTCTGCAGGCAGACATCAGTGTGGCCAAGGACAGGTACAAAAAGGTAACCAGCACATGTGGGAAGGAAACCCTTTCTTCTAGAAAACCCAGTTTGGGTTTGGTTGGACAGAAGATTGCTAGAGTGAGCAACCTGAGATTACATTCCCCTGAACCAGCACTAGTCGGCCACTGGACAGCACTTACCCAGCCTGGGGTGTATAGAGAGCATCAATGGGCGAGGCCAAGGTATGCTGGGGACTGCGGAGCAGGTCTTAGTGCCCATACTGCACATTGCAATCTCCAAAATTATCTAGACAGCTGTATCTCTGCTAAGCAGGCAACTGTTTCATCTCAGAAAAATGCAGAAAGGAAGAGTGTTTCTATTTTAAGGTATTGTTTGACAACCCTTAGCTGTGCTTTCGAGGCAGCCAGTTGACACCTTTATTTAGGAGCCCCCTCTTTCAGAGTGTCCTGATCTTTCCTCTTCCCTCTCAGACTCTCACAGGTGTGATGCTGGGGGGCTTGACATGCTGGAAGATCAAATCCTAGCACTGGGGAATCGGGAGTGAGCAGTCTGGCCTCTCAAAATGCGAGTGGCATCCTGGCGCCACTGTGGCTAACCATGGGTTAATGGAGAAGGAATGCCTACACTCCCTGGGCGCTGGTCTCCTTCTGTAACCCGAATCTTAGGTCTGTGGAGCCTTGACTTAGCAGGAGAAACCTGGAGATAGGAAGGGGCTATTTACTGGCGAGGCCAGAATTCATAGTTTCCTTCAATTTTCCTTGTTATTTTGAAGAAACGAGGTTAAAAAAAAAAACAACCCAGGAAATGAACCTGCGTAGGTTTAGCTGCAAGTTGCTATGGCTGTGAGGATCCTTCTCCTAGGGTGAATGGGGGAATTTCTTAATTGGCCTTAGGACCCCTACCTGTTCTCACTCCAGGCTGGAATTTCTTGGAGACGCTTTCCTTCTGTGGGGTTCATTTTTTTTTTTTGAGTCCTTGTTTCACTGATACGGTATCTGCACCTCTTTGCCAAGGACCTTACTGTAGCAGGTGGAAGCTGCTTTGTCTCATAGGAAATCCGGGGGGACTTCCATATGCCTGGAGCAGCCGCAGCCAGTGGCTGGTGGGATGTATGATGTAAACTCCCTGGGCTCCTCTTGTCTGGGTAGCAGGACTTGGATGAGCTCCTCAGCAGCATGAGCTCCGTGCCCATAGGAACGCAACAGATGGCATGCCCTGCTCGGCCAGTGTCCTTCCCTGGTCACTTCTCTGTCTTGTTAGCCACATGGCCCTGTTTCATTGCCCAGTTCAGCTGTCCACACCCAGATCCTTCCCTGGGGAACCACTCCTAGGACCCAGCAAGCCTTGAGTTCCTCTTCACTCTCTCCACCCCTACTGTGTGTGCTCTGCACCCTGCACTGAAGAACTCTCTCTGGCATCCTTCCAGCCTCTCTCCAGGCCCTTGCCAGCTTCCTCCTCCACACCTTGCAGCTTCCTTGTATTTAGCTTCCTTGTGTGTATCCTGAGAGCAATGCCTGGGGGCAGTCCCAAAGCAGCTCAAGGTACTCTGAAGGCATTTAAAACAATAATTAGGGTGGGAAGCTCCCATTCACTGTCCATTGGACCCCAGCCTGGTTTGGAGGGACTCAGGTCAGCCCCTATGGGCAGGGCCTGAAATGGTGACCCATGGACCCCAGTTATGTGAGTGGAGGGCTATGGGGATAGAGTGAGGGGGGCGGAACATTGCCTCACCTGGAGGCCAGAGGTTTGCCTTTTTCACTCATGGGCTAGGACTCATGTAGCTTTTCGGACAAGTTGACCAGTAGTTGGTCAAGGCTGTTTTCTGTAGAGGGGCTGTGTTGTCAGCCATTGCTCATATCTGGGAAAGGTGCATTGGCTGGTAAAGGTCACCAGGCCACCCTGCAGATAGTTGGCCCTGTTTCATAAAAGGACTCCTATTCTAGGAGACCTCAAAAGCTTGCCTGAGAACATGCACATCCAGGAAGCTATTTAGTCCCAGCATGGCTGGCTAAAACTGCCCCTTCAATGAAACACCGTTCTGTACTGTCAGAATCCTTTGCAGCTTCCAGGACTTGTCTGGTCCCCTTTCCTCTCATGCACTTGCCATCCAGGTCTCTGTGAAGCCAGAGGCAATGTGGGAAGGTAGCCGAAAAGACGTGGCAAAATAAGCCAAGCCTCGGTTTACTCTTCCGCCCCGTGGGATGCCCACTCCATGGCGCCCTCCCCGCAGCACAGCTGACCTGTCTGTCATTCCCAAGTGTGCTCCCAGCTGTGGGAGAACGTGTGAAGGCACTCATTTCTGGGCTCACTCAGGACAGGAGGGACAGATCAGGCAGCTTGACTTGTAATGAAAAATCTTTCCCTCCACAACAGAATCTTCTGGAAATTCAGACCTACATCAGCATCCTGCAACAGATCGTTCAGGCCACTCCTCAAGTGTGCCCGGCTACTGGTGGGATGAGGGAGGTAAGCACTGGAGCTATGGCTGCAGGAAAAGCTGTCCAGGCCTGGGGGAGGCCATACTCTGGGTCTTTACTCACAGTCTTGTGGACCGAGTTGACCTTCTCAGAGGTTCAGGAGCAAGCACTGGGTCAGATGGCTAGAACCATAGTAAGTTAACCCCTAGCTACTTCTGAGTGATGTTCAGGTTAGAGGTTTAGTCTTCTGTACTTTGTTCTGACTGTAATTGCTGGTAGACTGTAGAGGACATAAGCTATCTATGCCCCTTAACATTGCCTTAGGTATCTTCTCCTAGGAAGTGTGAGCTGTTCTCTCTTTAAAAGTGACTGCCAAGATGATATTCAAAATGGTGTGCCGTGTTAGTCTCTTTGCCAACAATACAATAATAGACTGGGCAAGCTAGAAATAAAAAAGGATTACTTTGACTTATGGTTCTGGAGATTCAGGGTCAAGGGACTTTTGTCTAGTTACAGTGTTTTTGCTGGTGGTGTCCAGAGATAGTGCAGAACACAACAAAGCAACAAGTCCTGTGTGTGTGTCCTTGCGTCCGTGTGTCTTTTAATTTCTCTCTTCCCATAAAGCTAGCAGGATTCATCAAGGGAAATGGACCCTGATAACCTTATCCAACTCTAACTATTTTCTAATGATCCCTTCATAGTCTTGACTAAGCGCCCCCTATTTTTCTTTTGAGATAGTCTTCCTCTGTAATCCCAGCTGGCCTGGTGCTTGCGATCTTCTTGCCTCGGCCTCCTGAGTGCTGGGATTATAGGCATGTGTTTCTATCTTCTCAGTGCTTCACAAAAGGGATTAAAATCTAATATGAATTCTCAGAGGGCACAGACCATATTTCTGTTGTATCAGGTCATTTTCACACTCCCTGTAGTTATGAATGAGTTCCTGTTTTGCATTCCTGCCAGTGCTAGCTATCTCAACCATCGCTTTGGTTCTTATTTTATTCCCCTGCTAGGTATGTAGTGAGTCTGGTTGTGGTTTGACTTTGTGCCACCCCCACCCATAACTACTGATGTTAAGCATCATTGTATGTGTTAATTTACCATCCATGGATCTACTTTGTTGAGATTTCTGTTCACCTCTTTTGCTCATTCCTAAAGTAGAGAAGTGCAAAAGCCTGTTTGTGCTGCCATAGTACAATGCCACAGGCTGAATTATATATAAAGCACAGAAATTAGTTTATCACAGTCTGGAGTTTGGGAAATCCAAGATCAAAGCACCAGTTTCTGGTTAGGGGCTGACTTGGGCTACCTTAGTTGGTGGCAGGTGGAAAGGGGAAGAAGGGACAAGTTCCTAGTCCTCACTGTCAGAAGATCGGAAGAGGGAGAAGCCACTCCTACAAGCTTGTTCCTAGAGGCTCAAGTCCATTCCTGAGGACAGAGAACCTTCAACTAGACTCCCTGCTCTCAACTCTGCTTTGTTGGGGATTCCTTTGGGAGGACCTACAAACTGTAGTAGGCTGTTTGTTTTCTTATTCTCTTTAGCAGTTTGGCCATACAGTTGAAACTTCAGGACACTTAATGAATACGTTGGCAAGGGCCAGCTCTGTCCACGGTTGTGTGAGCCTATGGCACATGTGAGAGATGTGACATCCTGTTCTAGTCCAAAACTCCCATGTCCTTTTATAGTTAGTCCTCCAGCTGCTTGGCAGGATAGTGGGCATTTTTGTACATGTAAGCATAGACAGAGGGATGCAATTAACATTGATATGTGGGCTGGATGTGCAGCTCAGTGGATGAGGGTGTGCTTTAAATGTTCAAGGCCTGGGTTTGGTCCTTGGCATCAAATATAACGAAAGAAATAAAATGCTGCCATGTCCTTTCCTTGGTGGTTAGGGTAGGCAGACCAAAGTTTGGTTGGAGTGATTCAGATTCCAACAGGGATTTTTGTTGTTTGTTTGTTTTTTAAGAATGACCTAAGACAGTGACTCTCAGCCCTGGTGCCTATGCGGTTTCCTAGAAGTGTGCTCAGGCTATGCCCTGAACCAATGACTGGACTCCTCAGAGCGGAGCTGTGCTCTTCGGGGCATGCAGACGGCAGACTGCAGAGCAGAGAAATAGGCTTGCCGGACACTTTAACTTAATTAAAAAACAAACTGAAAACCTCAAGGCTGAAAGATCCCCCACCCCAATGCCTTTGATAATGGCTGTTGATCTCAGGAACGTACAGCTTCCCTGGTTACCTGCATAGGGTTTGCTCAAGACTGTGCTGGTCAGCATAGTCACGGATGGGGTGGAGCTCCTGAGGTCTAATCTTTCCCTAAGAGCTATTGACTGTTGATGGCAGAGGAGGGGGATACTTATTGTCACCAGCATTGTCCACCTATACACAGGAAAGACAGAGAGGCACAGATTCAGAAAGTATTCTGTTCTTTGTGAATCCTAACTTAAGAATTCTACACACTGGCTAGTTAGGTAGATACTGGTTAGTTAGGTAGACACTGGTTATTAGGTAGATGCTGACTAGTTAGGTAGACACTGGCTAGCTAGATACTGGTTAGTTGTTAGGTAGACACTGGTTAGTGTTAGGTAGACACTGACTGCTTAGACAGACATTGACTAGTTAGGTAGACACTGTTTAGTTAGGTAGACACTGTTTAGTTAAGAAGACACTGGTTAGATGTTAGGTAGACACTGGTTAGTTGGGTAGATACTGGTTAGACAGACATTGACTAGTTAGGTAGACACTAGATAGTTAGGTAGACATTGTTTAGTTAAGTAGACACTAGTTAGTTAAGTAGCTAACACTAGTTAGATAGGCACTGGTTAGGTAGACACTAGTTAGTTAGGTAGGCATTTGTTAGTTAAATAGACACTAGTTAGCTAGGTAGACACTAGTTAGTTAGGTAGACACTGGTTCATTAGGTAGACAACATTGGTTAGTTAGGTAGACACTGGTTAGTTAGTTAGATGACACTAGTTAGTTAGGTATATGACACTAGTTAGTTAGGTAGACACTGGTTAGGTAGACACTAGTTAGTTAAGTAGACACTGGTTAGTTAGGTAGACGACACTAGTTATTTAGGTAGACACTGGTTAGGTACACACTTTCAGGTTTGTTTCGTTGACTCTTCCTTTTTTTCTTTCTGGAAATTTGTGGAAGTCACCTTTGCACTAATGAACATTGTTAGGGTTTGAACATGAAATGTCTCTTAGAGGCTCACGTGTTTGAATGCTTGGTCCCTAGGTGGTAGCTTGCTTTTGGGAGCTGTGATAGTTTGAGTGTAATTGGCCCCCATAATCTCATAGGAAGTATCACTATTAGGAGGTGTGGCCTTGTTGAAGTAGGTGTGACCTTGTTGGAGGAAATGTGTCACTGTAGGGGTGGGCTTTGAGGTCTCCTCTGCTCAAGCTACTCCCAGTAAGACAGGCCCCTCCTTGTTGCCTGCAAGATGTAGGAATCTCAGTTACTTCTTCAGTACCATGTCTGCCCGCACACTGCCATGTCCCACCATGATGATAAAGGACTGAACCTCTGAACTGTAAGACAGCCACCCCAATGAAATGTTTTCTTTTTTTAAGAGTTATTGTGGTCATGGTGTCTCTTCACAGCAACAGAAACCCTGACTAAGACAGGAGCTTAGGGAACCCAGCTAGGGGAAGTGGGCCAGGCCTTAAGTGTTTCAGTCAGTGGTTAGTGGGCCCTCTTGCTTTGAGCCTGTGGCAGTACAGTGCATCATATTAGGAGCAGAAGGAGAGAGAAAAAGGAGACATGGGACTCAGTGTCTCTTTCAAGGGCTCCCTTCTAAGGCTCCGTAGGTCAGTGGTCAACCCTTCAACATGTGAACCTTTGATAGCCACACCGTAGCAGCTCCTTGTGAGGTGTCTGTGAGCAGGGGCTGCCTTCTATACATGGCTTACACTTAGTGTAGACCCAGCTTTGAGTTGATGGGGTTTTGAGGGAGTGTTCTCTGGGTTGAAGGCAGGGTTTCTAAACAATCAGCCTTTGTGAATCACTGGTATTTTAGAATAAGTGGAGAGGCAAGTCAGGACAGACTGTGAACAGATTAGAAGAGGACTTCCAGACTTCTGGATCATCCATAGGCCTGTGCAGTGGCCTTCTCAGAGCCCTACTTCCCTTTCACTTTTTGGGGCAGGATGACTCCTGCGTGGTACTGTGGCATAGCTCATGGCTCAGAGCACAGAATGATTTTCATCTTCATAGGCACAGAACCCAGAGCCAAATGAGCATCTGCACTCCACAGTTTTCTTTTCACAAAAGGGAAAACGAAGCCTTTGAAAGTCAAATGTCCATCTGACTAGTCAATCTGGGGCACTAAGAGGTCTATGGCTGTGTCTCCCCATCTTGGCTGTCTGAGCTTTACTTTTTAGTAGTTCACGGTTCAGACAGTGGCCACCGTGGGCTGTTTGTTGTCACAGGACCCCTTAGTTTACTGCTCACAGCTCTGGGGGCTGGAACTCCAAGATCAAGCTGCCAGCAGAGCTGGCACCTGTTCAGGCTCTCCCCCATTGTGCGCCCACATGGTGGTGGCTGGGAGGGTGAACCTCCTGTTAACTCTTTCTTTTCTCATAAGTACGAGCTCCTAATGGAGCCCCACATTCACGACCTCACCTGACCCTAGTCACCTTCCAAAGGTTTCCACTCACCAATGCCTTGGCAAATCCGGCATTGGCACATGAACTTGGGGGATACAAAGAAGGGACCCCACTCTTCCTCTTGCCCCTCTCATCTTTGTATTTCTTCGTTGTGTGAGCCTGAGTCTGGTCTCCTCATGCAGGAGAAGCTGTTGACAGAACGGGAAGTGGCTGCCCTGCGGAGCCAGCTGGAGGAGGGCAAGGACGCACTCACCCACCTGCAGGCGCAGAAAGCTGAGCTGCAGGCCCAGGTATGTTCCACATCCCTAGCAGGGTCCTCTGCACATTTTATAGGAATGGAACACGCAGGCATAGGTATCCATTTCTGTGATTGTTGCAGACTCAACACACCTGCATGCCCTGAACTGTAGTATTCTGAGCAGGTGACCAAACGTCTTGCTTTGCCCTGGTCTGAGGCTTCCCAGGCTGTGTGTTTTAGCACGTAGCTAAGAAGAGTCCTGGGGAAATGGAGCTAGGAACACATGGACACCCAACCTCATGGTAGTTCTAGTGTCTCCATTGAGTCGTGCCTTTTCCTACTAAGGGCAACTCCCCATTTCATGGGGTCACATTGCCTATGTCAAACCTGTTAGAGGCAGACACATATCGGGTTTTAATCCCACATTCACCCAAATCTGGGTGTTCCTGTTTCTTCTTTTCTGATGGTCTCTTCTTTGGAATTGGTAATGGTCCAAGAAGAATGCCCACATGGCAGCCGGTAGGTGGTTTGTGCCAGTGTTTGCCTCTCGTTAGATATCTGCTAACACGAGGCTCCCATGTCTATTTCTTTTTAGTTGTGGCTTTTATGGTTCACAGTCTTGATTCCTTCATGTTTTCTTTCTCGTTTCCATGCAGCTGGGCACAGTGATGGAGAATATTGGGTTTAAATGCTGCACTTCCTACAGCTGGGTAGCCACATGTCCTAAACCAATCAAGTTATATTTAGTAGATAAGTACACCCAAGGAACAAAGAGAGTAAGATCTAGAATTCTGACTATAAAACCTGGGACATCTAGATGGACATGTCACTCAGGTCCTGCCTAATAATTCCATGTGTTATATACCTACCCTTGACTTGTGAGGTCATGTTTTGATGAGTCCATGGCAAGTTGAAATAGGCTGAGGTGAAAATGGATTCTGCCCATCTATCTAGTGCATATCCTGACCTAACAGCACAGCACCCTATAGATGGTCTCGTGTCCTCTTCTAGCCGACTCAACTATGGCTGGCTGCCACCACTGTGCTCTGCAAGAGGACAAAGTGCAGAAGCAGAAGCATGGCCTCTGCAGATGCACACTGCTTTCACGTATCAGCAAGTGGGCCAGCACAAGCCTGAGACTGTCTGCAGGGGCGTGGACAGCCGCTCATCAGTTTCCAAGGGGAACTAGTCTTTACATCCCCGCAGATCCTAAAGCTCATGCATGCTCAAGTCTGTGAAGTGTTTTGGTATTTGTATACAACCTATGCAATTCTCCCATATACTTTAACTCAGCTCTAGAGACTTACACCACCCACTATAGTGTGAGTGGAGTGTAAGTAGTTTCATCTTTTATTTAGAGAAGAATGACAAAAAAGGCTGTATATATTCAGGAGAGACACAATTAAAAATACTTTCAATTTCCAGTTGGTCAAGTCCATGGATGTGGACTCCTTGGACTTGAGGGTGATTGTATTCGGTAACAAAAGACAGCTGTGGGTCTATTGAAACCCAGGTTTGCAGCCTTTACAAGTTGCCACAACCCAGGTACATGAAGTACCTCTTGCATGTGTTCTCACTGCTTGGTAAGTCAGACAGAGGGACGAGCATGGTTGGTCTCTATGCTCTGGGTCTCCCAGGAGGAAGTAAAGGAGTGGGCACACCGGGGTCCCATTGGGAGGATCTTATGGGAGAACTTGCTTCCGGGTCACTCATCACTCATGTTGTTGGTAGATGTCACTTCTGCCAGCCTGTAGCAGGGAGGACCCGTTTCCTTGCTGACCTTGGTAGTAGAGGTGGTGCATTCCTTGGCCCAAGGCTGTACCATCTTCAAAGCCAGCAGCTGCACGTGAAGTCCTCCAAGTCCTCCAGTGTCTAATCTTTTGGCTCCAACTTCACTTACCTGGCTCCTTCCTCTTGTATGGGCTTACATGGTTAGGATTAATTTAAATAACTTGCATTTTAAGAAAGACTAATTAAGAACTTAACACTTACAAAGTCTGTTGCCATCTAGTATAGCCATGGTATAACACTGGGACTGAGAGCTTGTCTAATTGGCTGAAATTGAAAGCAATGGTTTCTGATCGCCACTGGGTGTAACAGTAGACACTAGGTGGATATGTATCATGAATTTGCAAGTTTCCAGGTCACAGTGGTGATCCTGGTTCAGGAATCATGGTTTGAGAACCACAGGTGTAAATATGGGTCACTGGGGACGTGAGGGGTGTGGCGGGTGGGGGTGGGGTGGGGTCGATCAGAATCTTGTGAGTTCCAGACTTGCGCTCTCTACAGTGTCATTCAAAATGGTCACCTTTGGAGTTTTGCTGGGTTAAGAGCCTTTGTGCTCCCACAGCGAGTAGCTGACCTCTAAGGGAGATCTGGTTGCATAGCCTTTTAGCCAAGCCAAGGCTAGGAGTGGGGACAGGACATTTGACAGGGCTGCAGCAGATGGTTCTATCTCTGGTTAGGGTTTTGATACTTCCAGAATACTCCACGATTGGGGTCTTCAGAGTAAGGCCCCTGGCCCAGCAGCACCAGCATCATCTGGGAACTTGTTAGGTCCCAAGATGCAGACGCGTGCAAACTCATGGGTACATCCGGACCAGCCTTGGCCTGTCGGTGCCTGTTTTAACAAGTCCTCCAGCCGATTCCACAGGCATTTGAGAGACTCTAGATTCCGCATAAAAGAACAGAGTCTGAGAACAGAGCTGGGGACCCCTCCTTCAAGATGCCCAAGTCTCCAGGAGATGCCACTTCTTCCAGGCGGAGGAGGAATGACAGGCAATTTGGTGTCTTGAGGGGACCTAGTTCTATTGATTGCCAAGCAGGACGCTCCCAGGCCTCTTTTTCATTAAGGTTCTCATTGCCATCTAGTGGTCAGATTTGGAAGTTAGCGCTCAATCCGTGCAGAATACAGTTTTCTTTCCTAAAACAAAACACATTTATTTGCTGGTTTTGTGCGTGTGCTCGTGCGTGTGTGCGTGCGTGTGTGCGTGCTCGTTTGTGCATGTGTGGAGTTCTTAGACAACTTAGGACTACTCTTAGAACTCAATTCTTTCTTTTATCATTTGGGTCCTGGGTCTCAAACTCAGGCTTGGTAACAAGCACCTTTACCAACAAAGCCATCTTACTGGCTGTATTATTATATCATTATTTTGCATAAACTGTCCCATTTATTGTTAGATGTCTCAAATAGTAATGCTTCTGTTGGTCTTTTAGTTCCTTCTGTCCCCTGATGGCTGACTTGTAGGTCAGAAGTGGCCTTGTAGGTCCTGGCCCTTCCAGCCACTGTTTTTCTATAGTGCCAGATGCCTGTGGCCCATCTCTTCATCTTCATTTTGTCACGCAAGGAACAAGTGAACAGGTGTGCTGCCTGATTTCACTTTTCTCCACCATCTTCTAGAGGGAGGCACCTTGGCTGGTCCCTCATTTACCAGCAATTGTGACCTTCTTGATGCAGTAAGCCATGCCACGTGACCTAGGACTGACCCCTGACAGCCTCTTCCCCCTTTTAAATAAAGGTCCTACACCCAAGGACATCCTGGTCTTAAGAGGGCTGGGGCTGGTGTTCACTGCACAGATGGGGCATGTTGTCCAGCTCCTGCATGGCCTTCTGCTGCCCTGTGCTGCTCTATGAAGAGACAGGAAGAGGCAGACCATCCAATGTGCCAAGTGGAAAACATTCAGCTCACTTACAATGTGAGACACAAGCTTCCGCATGCCTCAGGCATTCCACCTGCTTCTCTCTCCTGGGCCATGCTGCCCCACTCCAGGTAACCCTGGTTGCTCTTCTTTTCTTCGGACTCCTCCCATGGCGCCTGCCTTTTAGGAATACGTTCTTTCTGGAAATCTCTTTCAGTGGCAGGGACAGGTGTTTGAGGTGCAGCTGGTTTCAGTGCCAGTGGTTGAATCACCTGTGTGATTCCGTGTCTCACTCTCTAATAGCCGGGTCAGTGGTGGCTGGTCCCCAACACAGTGCAGAGATGCACATGCTAAGCGGCTCCTGTTAGCCACATCCAAGCTTGTGAAAGTGAGGATCAGTTAAAAAATATTTTTTCAGATGCATACTTTTTGTTGTTGAGTTATAAAAGCCACATTGGTATAGACAAAAGTCTAGATTCATAAACAGATGTCACACCGTTGGACACCAGGGAAGCTGGATGTGGAAGTCAGAAGAATTCCATGGAGTATTAGCTGCCTGTTAAGGTTGGAAGGTTAGACACATGCATGGACATCATGCTACCTGAGAACATAACCTCTAAAACGCACGTATTTCTTCAAATGAACAACCAACCAGCAAACTATCTGCCACCAAAACAAAATTAGCAGACCATTAAATCATAAATTATAAAAAAGATCACACTTGTTTTGTAGGGTAAAAGCCTGTGGAGGACATTCCAAGTCCCTAACTTTATTCTTGTGACAACCCCTTGCTATCAGGTTTACAGTTTAGAAATTTTCTAAATGAAAGCACACAAGGAGATCTTTGTATGTGGTCACATTGAGTCCCATGTGTGTTCAGTGGGGAGAGCTGGTGTGCCTGATGGGTAATAGATGGCAGTGTACTATGGCCCTGTAGTGGATACACACACACACACGCACACACACACACACACGCGCGTGCACACGTGTGCAAGTGTGCACATGTTTGTGTGTGCGTCTGCTGCCCACTGCTCACCTGTAGCCTGGAGGAGGATGGGATAGAGAAACCACAGTTTCAGGAAGTGTCTCACACCCTATACAGTTGGGTTTGCATTTTGTTGGTGTTGATGGGAAAGTCTCTTCACAGGTATGCCTCAGTTTCCTGATCTGTAGCAAAGGGAATAAAAGCAGCCCCACCCTGATGAGACCGTAATGAACTTGGTGAGTTGATCCATTTCTAGGATAAGCACTTTCCTACACATCAGGACTCCCACTCTGTACAGGGAAGCCATACCCAAGAAGGACATAGGTTCTTTTCATACCTCCCTTTTCCTTCTTTCCTTGATTGAGGACTGTTTCATGCACATGCAAAAGATGAACAAAGATGCTCTCAAGTTTTGTGTCTCCATCCCCTGACACGTCACACATTCCCTTGATGTCACCCTGAATCAGCTCTGACATTCAAGCCCCAGAAGCTTGACTTACAATCCCCTTGTTTTTGAAAGCGTTTCCTGGAGTATGTGACCACTGTGTATGAGCAAGAGCATGTGGCTGCCCCAGCAGGTGGCAGTGTTACTTGGCACTTGACATTACAGGTGATGGATGGAGATTGATTTTGGAGTACTAGAAACCCCGCAGTGACTGGCCTAAACAGGAAGTTGTAGTTTGAAATAAGTTTAGATTTCTACAAGGTTGAAGTTTCTACCACATTCTGTAATCCTCTGTCCCAGCCTCCCCCAAGTTCACGTGTTATAACCACCTAGGACAATGAAGAAATCCAGCAAATTCACAAGGATGTCACACTTCCCAAGTGATGATAGTACCCATGTTGAGGCCCTGTGCCTTCCTGAGCTCCTGCCGTGGAGGACAGTGTCTTAGTGTCTGCCTTGCGAACCCTGGTGATTTGGGGAGTTCTGACAACCCGTCCCCTCCTCATTTGGGTTCCTCTGATGTATTGTCAGGGTCTGATTGAGGGTCCTTGTTTTGGGGAAGAGCCTGTGAGAGGTACCATTTCTCCTGACAGTGCTAACTTCAGTGTCTTGGTTAAAGTGATTCATGCTGTGTTCTCTGCTGGGAAGGTCTCCCCAAACCCCCAAGGAACTGGTTGTAACAGGAAGCTTATGAAATTTGAGAGCAGGTATGCAGCGGGGGCCAGGAACCAGTATCCAAGGCACTGGCTCGCTGTCTCTCTCCTTTATCTTCCTTCTCTTGGCACAGGCTCCTACATCTCTGCTTATCTTCCCTCTTCGGTTCCATCTCTCTGTCTGAAGACACATCTCTCTCAGCTTCTCTGTGTACATTACAAAATGCCATGGCTTCAGAATGGCAGTCTCAGGCCCCCACTTGCATGTCCTCATGGTAGCCTGGAATCTGCCACCACTTCATTGCTTTTGAGATAGCTCTTTCTGGCCTGGCGGTGGTGGCACACACCTTTAATCCCAGCACTCGGGAGGCAGAGGCAGGTGGATCTTTGTGAGTTTGAGGACAGCCTGGTCTACAAGAGATAGCCTTTTCTGAAACCCCAGGCAAGAAGGCATATGATAGGCTCTCCCAAGTTGGCTTCAACTCTGGTTCAAGGACAGCCTGGACAAGAGATAGCCTTTTCTGAACCTCAGGCAAGAAGGCATATGATAGGCTCTCCCAAGTTGGCTTCAACTCTGGTTCGAGGACAGCCTGGACAAGAGATAGCCTTTTCTGAACCTCAGGCAAGAAGGCATATGATAGGCTCTCCCAAGTTGACTTCAACTCTGGTTCCAAGCTCTCTATATTGCAGGTTGGAGGCAGGCAGATCCCAAGAGCTTGCTAGCCAGCTAACCTCATCAGTATGATGAGCTTCCAGTTCAATGAGATATTTTTCAAGACAATAAGGTAGAGAATGATGGAGGGAGACACCTGTTATCCTGTTCTGGTCTCAGCATTTGTTCATGAGCCCACACACCCACACACTCAGTACATACATCACACCTTCTACCGCACACCTCACCCCACCCACCCCACACATATACACATACAACATACATACTCTCATATATACACATCATACATACCATACACACACACCAAACACTTACACACACATTATACACATCACACACATATGTCATACACCCACACACATCACACACACAACAACATATAGACACATGTACATACTCCTCACATATACACCCATACACATATCACATACATCCACATACAAATATCACACCCACACATTGGTATACTACACTCATTTCCCACATCTTCACACCATACATATATATATATATATATATATATATACCCATACATACCTTCCAACACCATACACGATACACATATATACAAATATCCTTCCTGCACCACACATGCACATTCATAAAAGAGTTCAATCCATGTACCTACTTCCTTACCCATTCATCCTTCCAATGCAATGGATATTTTCCTAAACACCTTTATATGCTAAATTTCCAAATATTACCACTGATGGAAGAGTCCATTTGTCTTAGCAATGATTGTCACCAGGCTATCCAGTGTGGACACAAGGGCTTGGATATAGAAAGCACCTTGAAATGTACAAGCCTGGAGTTGGATATATATGTCTGTCTAGTCTTCTGTAGCTTCAGTCATAATCCATGGACAATGACTGTCAGCATCTCATGGGAAGTGGTTAGAGATGTAGTTTGCTAGATCCTCAGAATCCCTGTATTCCCATGCCTGGCAGCACTAATGCATGGAGCAGTTTGAGAAGTGTTGCTCTTGGTAGAAGTAGTTTTGTTTAGTTTTTTTTTTTTAAAGACACATACATACAGGCTGGAGAGATGGCTCAGAGGTTAAGAGCATTGCCTGCTCTTCCAAAGGTCCTGAGTTCAATTCCTAGCAACCACATGGTGGCTCATAACTATCTGTAATGGGGTCTGGTGTCCTTTTCTGGCCTGCAGGCATACACACAGACAGAATATTGTATACATAATAAATAAATATTAAAAAAAGACACATACATACCACATCCTTTTCTTCTTGAGATGAGATTTTGTCTTATTGTATATAGTAAGCTTGTCTCTAAGTTCATGTGCAGGCTGTTCACACTTCCAGCAACAATGTAAAATGACCTTCTTCTGTATTTCCACCACATCTTTAAAACCTTAATTTACATTTGTATGGTGTGTGTGTGTGTGTTATGCATGTGTCTGGGGGCATGCATGGAAAAGCTAGAAAAGGATGCTAAGTGTCTTTCTCTACCACTCTTGACTTTATTCTTGGAGACTGGGTCTCCTGCTGGTCCTGAAAATAACCACTTCGAGTAGGCTGGCTCATCAACAAGCTCCCAGGATCTTCCTGTGTCTCATCCCCCTGACACTGAACTTATTAGCATGTGGGGGCTATGCCTGGCTTTTGCATTGGTGCTGGAGATTTGAACTCAGGTCCTTTTGCTTGCTCAGCAACACTCATACTCACTGCACCATCTTGCTAGTCCCACATTGATTTTTCTCTGTCTTGGGGAGAAGATGTGAGGAGTTTCATGCGGTTTGTGTTTGCCCACAGACAGCATCCCTCGAACAAGCCATTAAACACGCTCATGAGTGTTACGACGATGAGATACAGCTTTACAACGAACAGATCGAACACCTACGGAAGGAGACAGAGGGGGCCGAGCGGTCCCTGGAAAGGTCATCCTATGACTGCAGGCAGCTGGCTGTGGCTCAGCAGACCCTGAGGAACGAGCTAGACCGGTATCATCGGATCATTGAGAGCGAAGGCAACAGGTATGGTCATGTATCTGTACGTGTGGCTCCTTGCTCTATCTACATCTCCATTCTACAAATCTCTGTCGAGTGCCCACTGTGTGCTAGGCACAGTTGGAGGGACTAGTGATGTGGTGGGCCAGGAAACACAAACACCGTTGACTTGAAGATGGCTGACTCTGTGGCAGAGGGAGTGTGGCAGGGCACTGGAGAAGGTTTGGGCAGAGAGCATGGGAGGGATGGTGGGGATGGTTGCAGGTATGCATGCTATTTTAAGTAGATTGACCAGAAACAGCAGATTTCAGGGGGCTGCTTTGTGCCCCCTGGGAACTGATGGTCTAGCAGGTGAGATCACAGGTTTGTGTCTCCTCCACTACACAGCACTGAGGAGTGCTTAGAGCTGCTGCTATTGCTGAGAATGCTACCCTTGTGATTACTGTCTGGCGTGATCAGTGCAGGTCTCCATAACAGAACTGCGATAACCCCACTTACTGCTGACAATTTCCTCCTTCTCTAGGCTGTGTGGATAGCCATCTGTAGATAAGCTTCAGAGAATAGGTCGGGCATCAAGTTGTGCTTTTCAACATCAGTCCTCCCAATGTTTTGAATTTAGGTTGCAGGAGACCAGGAGTAGTCCTCCTTCCCTCACAGCAGAGTTCCGTCTGCTCCCAGTGCTCTAGCTTGGCTGTGTGTGCCTGGCATGAACACTTGGCAGGAAAGCAAACTTTTGTCTGTTCTCTCTTTAGCAGGAGCCATGTGTCCTAGGGTAGCCCCACATTATGCTCCCATTTCTGTGACTGCTTTAGCACACCTGTGAGAAGAACTGGAGAACTGCATCTTGTGCCCTTTTGACAGCTTTTGTGATAGGGAAAGCGCATCCCCAAAAGTTAATAGTGTACTCCCTTGGCTGGCTTGTTAATATCACCTTTGAAGTAGATGAAAAGAGATAAGCATGGTACAGTATGGAATAAGCAACTACAGACCACTCTACCTAGGTCCAGTGATTTCTTACATCTTCCCTCAATTTCTTTAAACAGTTTTATATTTGTGTATTATATGTTATTTAAAAATGTTATATATTATTTATCCTAGTTATTATTTTATGTCCTATATTCTATGTATTAAATCCTATATATAACATATATGTATATTATATGCATCCTAATTATATATGTATATTTAAATATCCTAAATATATATGTATCCCATATATCATATATCCTATATAGAATATCTTGCTTGCCATATATATTTCAGCCTCGATTGGCTATTCTTTAACTGAAAAATGAAAGCCCACAGGCTCCATCTGATAAAGAAATGGTGCTTTAGATTCTAAGTAGTCACTGTATAGTGCCCTTGGCCTTTTCATCGTTTATGACTTGAGCTTAAAGAAATGAGGACATCTTCAGTGTCCTTGTCCAGTGTGTTAATATTGATGAGGTTAGCAGTTTGTAATGTGCAATTCATGCACACTTTCATAAGGAGAAATCTCTCTCTCCCTCTCTCTCTCATTCTCCTCTCTCTCCTCTCAGTCTCCTCTCTCTCTCTCCTTTCGTTCTTCCCCTCTCTCTCCTCTCATTCTCCTTCCCCCCTCTCTCTTTCTCTCTCTCTCCATTTTCCATTTTTGCTCAAGAGTTGAGATTTGATCTTGTCTCTCACTCTGTTTGTTTTGCTGACTTAAAGATGGTGCCATCTTTTTTTCTGGTTCTTTCTGCCAGGTTGAGCTCAGCTTTTATGGAGACTCCCATCTCTCTCATCACCCCGAGCCACGGGGCCTTTCTCAGCCTCGGGTCCAGTGTGAAAGGTAACGTGTCTTAAGCTCGGCTCTGCCTTCCAACCCTGGCTTCCTCTGCGTTCTTCTTCTGTCTAGGCAAAGCCAAGTGATTGCTGTCCTGCTTGCCATCCATGCTCCCTTCTGACCCGTCTGGAAATTCTACATGTGCATGTGTGTGTGCAGGTGCATGTGACTGTGTGTGTGTATTGTTCCATAGGTGATACTCACTCTGTTTTGTTTTGCTTTTTTTATTTGTTTGTTTTTGTGATAGGGTCTCACTAGGTAACTCTGGCTGACCTGGAACTTGCAATGTAGACCAGGCTGACCTCAAACTCTATGGAGATCTGCCTTCCGAGTGCTGGAATTAATGGCACATACTACCTTTATTTATTTGGACATTGTCTTTTATTGGCCTGGAACTTGCCTGCTAAACCATCTGCCCACTCACTCCTCATTCTCCTGCCTCTGTTCTCCTAACACTGGAGCATACCACCACACCTCTTTTTTTTTTCTCCTCTCATGGGTTCTGAGAGTCAAACTCAGATCCTCATGCATGTGAAACAAGTATTTTTTAGACTGAGCTACCTCCATAGCCCAGAAATTGCTTGCATGTGAGGGAGATTGCCTTTCCTCTCTCTTTGATATGCTCCCTTGAATAGAATGTATAACTGAGCCAAGAAGTTATGAAGAGAAGAGTTCATGAGGGGTAGCCCACCCAGGAACGCCAGCCTCAACATGAGACATTTAACTGCAGAAGAAATACAGATATGTATCCGTTTCTGAATTTGATACCATCAATTCCTCTCTCAGCTCCAAATGAAGGGAATGGCAATCAAGGGATAATCACAATTAGGTTGTAGGGACACTGTAGGTAGATGCTGTCTCCAAGCCTAAAGCCACCTGAACCTGACATAGGTAGGCCCAGCAGTCTTGCCTTGTGCTTCTTTTGAGAGAGGTAGAGAGATGGCTGTGTGGAGCGAGTTCCCACTGTGAGCTCTGTATTTGGGTGCCCCGCTATGACTACAGAGGGGGAATGGAACCCAGACTGGAGTTATTCTTGTTGGTGTCATGGTACAGTACACGTGTCCGTGTGTTATGCCAGCTGAGGGTGACAAGTGAGTGTCAGAGAAAGTGTCATCTTCCTTCTCTTTGGGGAAATCCAGAGGGATCGTATGACTCATGCGAAGTTTCCCAGCTGGTTGAGCTGAGACCTCAGCACAGGTGAGAGATCTGTAGCTGCTTTCCGTTGTTTGTGGCTAAGCCTGTTGCTGGACACTCACCTGCTGTGGGACACCCACCTTCAGTACTGCTGTCCTGTTTTCCAGTGGCAGCCATCATTCCCTCTCATTGACACATGTGTTGGCTCACTGCCCGTGTGCTTTTCCTTAGATCTCACCAGGGCTGTGCAGGATATCACGGCGGCTAAACCGAGACAGAAGGTCCTCCCCAAGAGCCTCCCGAAAAGAAAGGAGCTTATAGCTCAAGACAAAGTGGGCGAAACTCTGGAAGATGCACAGTTAAAAACTCTGCAAGAACCAAACCCAGGGAAGGTGGGACTTAAAGCCGACAGTGATTCTCAGCTGGGACCAGGGGGTGGACAGGAAGGAAGTCCAACCCAGGAGGGGGGTCCCGAGGATGTACCAGATGGGGGCCAGATAAGCAAAGCCTTTGGGAAGCTGTGTAAAGTAATCAAAGAGAGAGTGAGTGGCCCCAAAGAGCCTGTGCCAGAGCCACCCACTGACCTCTTCACCAAAGGGCGGCATATACTGGTCACGGGGGATGCCAGTTTTGTGGACCCTGAGTTTTACTCCTCCTCCATCCCAGCTAGAGGAGGGGTGGTGGTTTCCATTGAGGAAGACTCTATGCCTCATGATGGCCATGTGGAGCCCTCTCCTGGGCAGCCCATGCCACCTGTGGAGAATGGACAGGGGGTTCCCCAGGGCAGGGAAGGTGACCACTCAAAACACCAGCAGGTTACAGATAGGAATGGGATAGGGGCCAAGGAACCAAAAGACTTGGACGCAAAAGACCTGGATGGCCAGAAGGAAGATGAGGGGCCCAGTCAACCCTGTCCCGTGATCATACCTGGTCCTCATGGACCATCTACATCCCATTCACAAATGTCTGGGTCCAGTCAGGGTGGACCAGAGGGGCCTGGGAGTAAGAGTAGTAGCCTGCTGGCAAAAAGCCCTTCTAAGCCTTTAGCTTTTAAGAAGGTAGAGGTGGTGGAATCTATTGAGAAGATTTCAACAGAAAGTATTCAGACGTACGAAGAAACCTCTGTCATTGTGGAGACTGTGATTGGAAAGACAAAGGCCAACAAGAAACCGGGTGAGAAGGGCTCTTAAAATGCCAGGGCTCGATGGAATGAAAGAATCTGGGGCCAGTGGAGGTGAAGTGCCTCGAGATGGGTTCCTGTTTGGATTAGATCATAGTTGACCTGTCTGGCATTGCCAATGACCATCATTAAAATGCTTTTTTTTTTCTGCTTGCACCATATCCCTTGTCTATTTAATAGGGCCTTGGGCCAGCCGTGCTGAGAACAAGGATGCACTCTTAATGGTCACCACACCACCATCTTTTAGGAAGGGACGTGCTCTTCAGCATGCTTCTTTACTGGTTTGTTTTCGAGACAGGGTCTGTGGAGCACAGTGTGTCCTTGAGCTTTTTATCCGCTTGCCTCAGCCTTCTAAGTGTGCAGATTAGAGGCGTGGTCCACCATTCCGGACTCATTCCGGAAATGTCAAGGGCAAAGAGGACATAGGCAGAGCAGATGCCATCTGCCACAGTATGTGCACCAAGTGTTCTTAGGTGTAAGATGCTTAAAACTTTCTCACTCAGGAAGTACAATTTTCCGTCCAGTTTCCAGAAGCAAACTTTCATATAATAGATTCATTATGGGCCCAGATGGAGCCGGGTGGTGGTAGCACACACCTTTAATCCTAGCACGCAGGAGGCAGAGGCAGCTGGATCTCTGTGAGTTCGAGGTCTACAAGAGCTAGTTCCAGGACAGGCTCCAAAGCTACAGAGAACTCCTGTCTCAAAAAACCAAACCAAACCAAACCAAAACAAAGCAAAACAAAAAAAACCCAAAAAAAGATCTCAAATGGTGTTTGGGTTTCACACAGAAATAAAAAGCTAGTTGATGTTAATGGGTCATTCATTCCATTCCAAGCACAAGTGTATGTTCAGTCAGCTGAGGGTTTTGTTCGACATGAATTGATGAGAAATTGTAAGTTTGGGATTCCTCAAAAGTCAGTCCTGAAGTAAATGTGTGTTTGTTTGGGTACATGAGCATGTGTGTGAGTGTTCATGTGTGTGCAGTTGTACTAATGTTTTGGATATGTGTGTATGTATGCTTGTGTGTGTATGTGGACACCAGAGGACAATATTGTTGTTCAGGTGCTGTCTGCCTTGTGTTTTTGATAGGGCCTCTCACTGGACTAGAGTTTACAGTCAGGCTAGCCTGGCTGGTCAGCAAGTCCCAGGGACCCATCTGTCTGCCTCTCCAGCATACAGATGCCTGACTTCCTATGTGGTCTTTGGATAATTGAACTGAGGCTTGTGCTTGCATAACTGAATCATTCTTGTAGCCACTGCCCACCAAGTAGACATTTGAATATAGAAAGTTTCTTTGTAATAGGACCTTAGGAAGAGCCAGGTGGGAAATGGAAAGGGAGTCATGAAGTCAGCCAATGGGAGGGTGCTCTTCCATCTGTTCCAAGGCAGGGCCAGTGGAGCTGAATTTCACTGAACAGCTTTGGGGGTGAGAACAGAGCGCATGCCTGAGTTAGCCTAGGCCTGGTGGTACTGACTCACCAACTGTTTGTTGTCAGGCAGTGGGAGGTGGCTACTCTGAGTGTTAACTTTGGAGGCCAAGGATGTCCTCAGGAAAGAAGTACTTGTGATTTTTGGAAGTCAGTCACAGAAACCACGGAAATGTCAAGGGCAAAGAGGACATAGGCAGAGCAGACGCCATCTGCCACAGTATGTGCACCAAATGTTCTTAGGTGTAAGATGCTTAAAACTTTCTCACCCAGGAAGTACAATTTTCTGTCCAGTTTCCAGAAGCAAACTCGCATGCTACTTTGTAAAGGCGGGTTTAGAAGTTCACTAACTTCTAAAGGAACGGGCGGGGGGCGGGGGGAGTGATGCAAACCTGAAGACCTGAGCCCCGGCCGTGTGAGAAGCTGGGCACAGTGGTGCACTGCAACCCCAGCGCTGGGGAGGAGTGTGGGGGCGCTCGCGGCCTGGCTTCTGGGGCTCACTGGCCAGTCTAGCCAGGTGGCGAGCTCTAGGTTCGGTGAGAGACCCTGCCTCCAGAACATTGTGGAGAAGCCATCGAAGAACTCACCCACTTTCTACTCTACCCCCATGCATGCATGCACATCAACATGAATGTATACAAACATGCATGTAAGAAGCTAGTGAAGTAGCTCAACAGGCACTTATTGACTAAATACTGCATGCCAGACACTGTAAGGGGGAGAGTTTTCAGATTTGTTATGACTTCAAGTAATAGCATAGCCTTGTCACATTTAAGCATGTAATGTCTTTTGTACAAATTCTATAAAATAGAAACTATCAGCCATGGAAGTTTATAAAAAGTGTGTGTGTGTGTGTGTGTGTCTGGGGCTGAACCCAGGACTTTATACCTGGCTAACTGTACTCAGCCCACAGAAATTTCTAAGTTACCTGCATATGTCTAGTATTCTATTAACAGTCTAGAAACAGCTTTTAACTTACAACATTTAAAAGGTTGCTTCCTGACATGGATGCTCCAGAATACATGAGGGACCCAGTAAATGGGGTGAAGTAGATCGTTGTGCTGGCCTAAAAGGGGAAAACGAGCGGCTGGCAAGACAGCCAGGGCCGTGGCTGCCGCTGTGGCGCTGCTTTGTTAGACACAACAGCCGACCACAGAGCCACCTTTCATCCTGAGGCAGAGCCTTAAACAGTCTTGTTCCAAATTCATTTGAGGCTTTGTTTTCAAGAAAGAAATATGCTTTTGTTGTCCTTTCTAAAAGATGAATGGAGAAGCCAGTCCATTCTGCAGTTTGAAATATTTATAGCTTAAAAGTGTAAGAGAGAATGATATGAGCCACTGGCTGGACCCTGGCTTGCAGTACTGTGGCCCATGTGTCTATTATATTAGACACTAACAGCCACCAAAAGGCCTTTCTTTTCCCCACTAAGCTTTTTTTTTTTTAATTGTCCAGATTGTGTGTTCAGTGACTATCCTTACACAAGAAGTCATGGGGTATCACTTTGGAATGAAAGGCCATTTTATATTATATTTAATCAGCCAGGAAAAGTAGACTGGGAGTCTATCCTAACAGGTTTTGTAAAGACTGTAGGGAGGGGACCAGATGTGGCCCTGCTCCCCAACCCTGTTGTTCTGGTGTGGGGAAGAAGAGAATACAGAAGCAGACAGATAGCGCATGGGAAAATCAGATACGGTGCAATGGGGGGAGTCCCTAGGGTGGGCTGGTGGAATGACGGGTGGCATCTACCTGGGACTGAGTAGTAAAGAGAAGACCCCGTGGGGATGTGACCCGTGATCAGAATGATAAAGTGGGGCACCCTGTGCAGACCTGAGGGAAGAGCATTTCAGGCAGTGAGAATTTTAAGTGCAAAGGCCCTGGGGCGGGAATGGACTTGGTCTGTTTGAAGAGGAGAAATGAGGAGGACTTCAGGGATATAATGGAAGAAGAAGAGGTCAGAGAGGGAGGCGGAGACCAGTGAGCACCATTTCCTGTTAGGCTGCCTTGGTCTGAAGGCAGGGACCATGCTGTGCAAAGTGGAAGAGGTGTCAGTGGGCTCTTGGGTGTATGGCTGAGCTCTTGGTCTCACCTACCCTGAGACCAGCCTCACTTGCTCATCTTGTTGGGTCTACTGCTGGCTGCCTTTGTTCTGTTTTGCCCTGGAAAGCTGCAGAACTGGCTTAGGTCTTGGCCCTTCTCCTCCGGATCTCCAAACTGTTTGTTTCCATTTCTCATTAGTAAGAAGGGGCACTCGGAAGCAGCCTCCCCATTGTGTCCAGCACAGGGTCTTCAACTTTTCTCACTCTTTCTTCGGACTGAGATATCCCGAAATTGCCTCTTCCCTGAGCAAGCTGCATGGCAGTTCCCACTCCAGTCCAATTCCAAACATCCCAGGCCAGTATCTGCATGCCTGTGGTACTGGTTCATGTCTGCACCCAAAGGTCTCAAATCCAGCTACAGGCACATAGAACTCTCCAACTTAGGATATCCAAAGGCTATTGGAGAGTGCTTTATCCATACACTGAGAAGGCTGGGAGCTTTGTGGAGCTTATGTTTTTGGGCAGCCTCAACTGAGGATGGATAGGACCCAGAGTGGAAAACCCAACCCTCTCTTCCTCTTCTGGTACAACTGAGGAATATGCAACATTAGCTCTTGTAGGTCCATGATGGGTCCCAATGCCCAGGAGGAAACCCACCTATCAACTGCCCTCTATTAGCCTCCTTCCTTTCCTATTTCAAGGCTCAACACAGATGCTTCTTTTTAACTAAGCCACTTTGTCTTGACCTCTGTTCTTAGGGTTGGCTTCTAGGAAAATAAACAATCTAAGATAATAATTGACGTTGGTTATTCTTCCTTTCCCAGCCTGGGTTTGTAATGAGCTGCTCTTCTCACTCTGGATACAACCCCGATCATACTGTCAGTCAAGGTATTCTGCCTTCACTGGTGTAGGGCTGAGTGAATCACCCAGTCTAGACCCATAAGACACTCTCTCATTGCTATCAGTTAGTGAACCGAAGACTGAACATGCTACAACCTTTCTCTAATGGGTGTGGTCTCCTGAAGTCACCCCCTGATTCCTGCTCTGTATCCAGGTTCTTAGACTCTCTGTGATCTCTGTCCCTTTGCTAGGATGGTTTTGGTCAAGTTCTTCCAGGTTTTTTTTTTTTTTTTGTTGGTGTTTTCGAGACAGGGTTTCTCTGTGGCTTTGGAGCCTGTCCTGGAACTAGCTCTGTAGACCAGGCTGGCCTCGAACTCACAGAGATCCGCCTGCCTCTGCCTCCCGAGTGCTGGGATTAAAGGTGTGCGCCACCACTGCCCGGAAAGTTCTTCCAGTTTTACTTCTGAGGTTTATCCCACCTTCTTTTGTTTCATGAGTTAGAGTTGGTTTCTGCTGTGCAATCCCAAAGGTCCTAAAGCTAATTGCTAGTTAGCAAGAGTGTGGGTCAACAGAGAACCAGAGAGGTGTGAATTCTATTGGCTTTCAACAAAGCAGACCCTAAACAAGGTCTGGGCTCTGGTGGCTTGCTGTGATGACAGCTCGGTGTGCTAATTCATGAACTCCTGCCTCTTATTCCCAATTCTCTTTTCTCTGGGATCACCAGGGTGGAACTCTCCAAACCAAGCTTATTCTGGCATTGCCAGCTGTGTTCTGTAAAGCACTGTTAGAGGGGGGGTCTTAGGATTTCTGTTGCTGTGAAGTGTTACAAGGAGAGCAGGCCCTTTGTTTGTCCCGGCTGCCTGGCTAGCTTACACCCAAAATAACCACACAGAAACTGTATTAATTTAAACACTGCCTGGCCCATTAGCTCTAACTTCTTATTGGCTAATTCTTATATCTTGATTTAACCCATTTCTGTTAATCTGTGTATTGCCATGTGACTGTGGCTTACCAGCAAAATTCTAACCGGCGTCCCTCTCAGGCAGGAGATCCATGGCGTCTCCCACTCTGCTCTTCTTCCCAGCATTCAGTTCTGTCTTCTCTGCCTACCTAAGTTCTGCCCTATCAGGCCCAAAGCAGTTTCTTTATTCATTAACCAATGAAAGCAATACATGAACAGAAGAACCTCCTACACCAGTGAAGAGATACCATGACCATGGCAACTCTTATAAAGGAAAACATTTAATTGGGGCTGGCTTACAGTTTCAGAGGTTTAGTTCATTGTCATCATGGTAAGAAGTATGGCGGCATGCAGGCAGACATGGTGCTGGGGAGGGAGCTGAGAGTTCTACATCTTGATCTGCAGGCAGCAGAAGGAGACTATGTGCCACACTGGGAGCAGCTTGGGCATATAAGAACTCAAAGCCCAACTCTGCAGTGACATACTTCCTCCAACAAGGCCACACCCACTCCAACAAGTCCTTACCTTTTAATGGTGGCATTCACTATGGACATTCAAACACATGAGTCTATGGGGGCCATACTCATTCAAACCACCAGAGGGCGATGGGGGAGGGTAATGGGGGAGAGTGCAGGGCTACAAGAGGGAGAAAGACCCACTTCTTGGCTTTGCTTGTGGTTTCTGTCCACACCACTCTGGCAATGCTTCTGCTGTTGTCTGAGTGTCCCAGAGCCTCGAGATTCATACCCCTAAATTGGTGGCACCAGGAGGATCAACCGTCATGAATGGGCTTAATATTCCTAAAACATTAAGAGTTCCCAGGGGTGCCCCATCTATCAGGTGAGGATAAATTAGAAGGTGCTATCTAAAAACTGGGATGCAGCCCTTCATTGGACCCCCAAATCTGCCATCATCTCCATCTCGAGCTCTCCATCTACAGAAGTGTGGGGGAGCAGTTGTTCTCCAGAAGCACCCTGGTCTGTGATATTCTGTTTCAGCAGCCTGGATGGATGCCTTCTCCCTCAGCCTGTTCCCTCATGCAGTCTTGTTTTCAGTTGCTGCAGCATTTGCGTAAATTTGCCTCATTTCAGTGACCTTGGAGGAACTCATACTAACCTGTTTAGCCCTCCTTAGAAGTCTGGGGGTCCTAGTGACATGAATTCCGTATTCTATGTATACCTGAATTCCTTGTCTAGTGCTACCCTGGCTATGTGGGCTTCCCCTGCTCCCGGAGTTTGAGAATAGGTTGAAAGCACCAAGTAGTCCTCAAAAGGCTTCTAAGCATTGTTTTCCCTCTGTTTCTAATGGGGATTCATATTCAGGGACTCAGGGATGCTGGGCAAACACTCTACTAGCGAGCAATAGGCCCAGTTCCTATGCATTGCTTTTATATGTAAAATGGTTGGGGTTCATGTTTGAGAAACATCAGCCATCCTGAGGAAGAACTGAAGCTTGAACCCCTAATTCACTGCACTGATTAATAGAGATGTGTTAGTTTAGGATGTAAGAGCTAGCTAGCAATATGCTTAAGCTATTGGCCAAACAATACTGAAAAAATATAGTTTCTGAGTGATTATTTCAGGATTCTGGGTGGCTGGGAAACAAACAAGCAGTCTCTGCCGACACAAGTATGTATCCTGTGGCCACGGTACTTACCTGTCACCTGTGGCCAGTCAGTGATCTGAGGCCTGGGATCGCAAGGGAAAACAGTCAGTTTTAGCCTCCACCTGGGAATGAATAGTTGGTGGGATATTCTCTTGGGTGCAGGATTTTGATAAGGCAGTGAGTGAGACACTCCTTACTAGGGTGGAAAGGCCAAAGGGTCAGAAGATTCGTTGATATATATAGGTGATAGGCGACATTAGATTTAGGGGATTGGCAACTTCTTTATTGAACTCTGCGGGCTGAGATTTCTAACTACCCTTTCACCCTAACTCTGCCCCAGCCCAGCCAGGCTGAGAATTAGAAGTTCAGTAACATAGAGCCTTCACCTCCTTGGGCTGAGTTAGCAGCCTGGCGTCAGGAATTTACCTCCAGATCAGATTTTGCTTCTTGATTCCTTAGAAATCTGAAATAAGATCTGATCAGTTTTTTAAAATTTATTTTTCCATTCAAAAATTTCCACTTCCTCCCCTCCTCCCATTCCATTCCCACTCCCCCACTCATCCTCCTCCCTCCCCCTCCATCCTTAAGAGAGGACAGGCTACCCTGCCCTGTGGGAAGTCCAAGGCCCTCCCCCCTCCATCCAGGCCTAGGAAGGTGTGCATCCAAACAGACTAGGGTCCCAAAAAGCCAGTACATGGAGTTTTTTTAAATGAAAGGAAAGGGTTAAACTAAATGAACAAGAGACTAAAGGGAAAACTCAGGTGCTCACTGACTAACTGTAGTAGAGTGAGCTCTTCTGGATCTAGGTGTGGTGTGTCCATCCTTAAGATGCAGTTAATGACTCCAGAAGGACCTGGACTGGGGTCATTGGCAGGGGGTGGTATTCAGTGTGCTGCATCTCGATGTGGCTCACCCACTGCACTGGTCTCTGTTCTCAACAGACTTTCATTCTTCAGAGGCTGTGATTCTCCTGCATGCTGGTCTCTCTCTGCCTACTCCCAATAGCCTGTCTCTCCATGTATTTAAGCCCCCATAGGCAGAGTGTTCTTTCTCCCACCCTTTCTATCAACTCATTTTTTTTATTTGCACTGACCCATGAGATATTTGCTGATGTTATTTTAAGCATATATTCACTTTTTCTAAAATTGTTGTGGTTTTATATTTATTATTTTAAAAAATCAAATTAGATTCTTGCATCTACAAACACTCTGGCTATTAAATGTTTCAACATAAGAGTTCAACACATCTTTTTAGCATTTCTCTTTCTATCTAAATATAAAGTACTCTGTTATATGGTTTTGCACCGTGTGGTTTCCATACAATCCCTTGAATCAATGAATGTATCCACCACATTGAAGTCTATTGTTAATTTATAATGACAAGGGTAATGATGGCATGGAGTAATAACTGTAAGAATTTAAAAAATGGGGCTGGAGAGATGCCTCAGCTGTTAAAAGCACTTGTTGCTCTTGCAGAGGATCAGACTCAATTCCCAGCATCTACATTGTGGCTTACAACCATCTGTAAGCCCAGTTCAAAAGGATCCAATAGGTACACAGGTAAAATATGCATACACATAAAACAAATTAAGAAAAAGAGTGAGCAGAGAAAACACACACACACACACACACACCAAACCTTAATATTTAGGTATCAATGCCTGAACAAAAGTATTGGCTTATAGTGTTTCAATGTCCCAAGACCAAATTTTGGGCCTTATTTCTTTCCACGTCTGTTTTTAGTCATAGGCTCACTTGAAGCTTTAATAATTGAGTTTAATAAATATAGGATCAGAGAACATTATAAATGGTTTATAATGAATTACTTTAAAACAATATTTAGAATAATATATGGTCACATGGTGGTGAGATACAGTACCCCCCATGAGGAGAGGTTATCGTGTGAATCAGAATTGGAAGCTTGCTTTACAGGATCAGGCACTATGGTGGGGGTCCACTGCCCACGAAGTGTCTCAGTTGTTCTACACTTCCCAGCTGTCCGGTGTTCATGTCAGTTCATTGGTGAGAACAGGCTGCTACTTTGGGCAGGCATGTATGGATGTCTTGTGAACATAGAAGGAGGATGAGAAGCAACCTCATGTTCAGATAGCAAAGCATGAGACTGACATGGCCTAGATCCCTTCTCAGGGCACGGAGATCTGTAGCTTTGGAAAGTCACCTAAAACCCTCATTTGAACTCATGGGAATGACAAATAAACCTTCATATTAAGCCACTGAGATTATGAGTCTCTTTGTTATTATAGTATAGCTTGATCTAGCTGAGTGTGTTCTAGAATCCTGTTTCCACAAGATTTTTTTTTTTTCTGAGACAGAGAGTCTCTTATATAGTTCTAGCTGTCCTGGAACTCACTATGCAGACCAGGCTGGCCTCAAACTCACAGAGGTGTCTGCCTATCTTTGCTTTGCAAATGCTGGGATTAAAGGCAGGTGCTACCATGTCCCGCTCTAAAAGAGGTTTGATTGTGACCCACAATAAGACATACATTTTGCATCATGGGCCTGTACACATTCTCAGGCAGGCAGAAAGACAGATGCTCACTTGTACACACAAACACACACTCTCCTTCTCCCTCTCATTCTCTGGCCACCTCCCCCACACACTGGGATCATGTACCTCAAGAAACAGTACTTAATATACATGATTGACCCACGCTCCCCTGTTAGAAGTTCTGGTATTGAGTACCGACACTGAATTTACAGCCCACTACCAACTGTAAGTGGAGTCTCAGAAATGCTGTTGTTGATCATAATTTGCTTATCTGCTAATTATGCATCTGTCAGCATTTTTGCTAAAGCAGACTTTTAAGATCTGTCTTTGGCTCCTGCAATGGGTGGAAGTGTTTTGCATAAGATACAGCACACCCCACATATTTTCTGGAAGGTATATTTTATTGTTTAGCCTCCTAATTTACAACATATTTTTAAAATTTCCTTAAAAATTTTTTGTCACGGAGTAACAATATTAACCTGATTGTTATTTACTTATTTTCAGTTTTGAAAATAAATAACTGTCTCTTGCATTAAAATCCCAAGGGCATCATTAAAAACATCACTGTCTAGACATAGTTTTGTGTTAATACTGATGCCAAAAATGAAATAGAGACCAAATATTATATTTAGCATTATATACCTTTATATACTATATACTCATATCAAAACTTGCCATTTATATTAAGAAGCTGATAAGTTACTCTCTAATTTCATAAATTATACCACAAATGTGAAAATATGGACAACTATGTTATATTTCTGCTGCTTATATAAGACATTAATGTTTATACAGAGAGCTTCAAAATTACAGAGGTGTCATATTGGGAAGAGATGAACAGACATTTCACCTGAATATCCGCCGGCCTTTTATTCAGCCAGAATCATTATGATATTTTCTGAATACTCTTTTAGAGATGTATATGGTGGCTATTTCTTCAGTACATACAGAATACACACATATTTAGGTATATGTGTGTATGTACATTTTTACAAGTATATATACACACATATACACATGTATATAGTCTACATATGTATATATAGTTTTGTGTGCACTTATGCATACATGCACACATAATGTCCTTTGGTTTATTTCCAGACCATTAATGTGAAATGAATTTTCAGTGATTACCATTTTTTTCTTTAAATATAAGGTGGTTGAAAAGACCTTTGCAAAAAGTAATAAATTTCTTTAAAAAAATCATAAATATTATTACACTGAAAAGCATGATACAGGGAAAGTTACAAGGTGTCAGAGAAGACAAGATTCTTGCTAATAAGGTAGAGAAAAGGAATGAAACAAGCTTTTCAGGATTGTCTCTTAAAGCTGCTGCCCTCAAGGAATGGAACTCCAGTGCTTCTACATAGCTGGCTTCAGTAAAGGAACTCCAGATTATGTGTGTGCTTCAGGGAAGGGAGGGTGGGAGCCTGGGAGGCTGGGGGACTGAGATTTGAGCAAGAAGCCAATCCTTGGGTGGGGACACCAAGTGACAATGAGTTACTTTGGTAATAATTGTTCAGAAATGAAATGGTGTCATTTAAGGTTGACAACTCTCCCCTTGTTAGTTATTCTCAAGGGTTTGAGTTGCCAAGATGACATGTGCTTCCCTAAAAGAGGCTGTCGCTTGGTTCCTTCTGGCCTCCAGTTATGGGGAATGAGGTGGCACATGTCCCTCTTAGTGGAACAGGCTCCTTGCAAGTCTAGGTCCATTTGAATATGGACACTTGTGTCTTCTGATGTACCCCTTTCATCTACCGGCTACATCTGGGACAGTGGCCTGTTTGCCCGGCACATCAATGAAAGCACAATTTGAGGGAAGAAGACACTGCACTCCCGTGATGCTTTTGGGAAATCCAAGCTCAAGTGGATGTGGGTAAAGCTATCAACAATAAACGAAAACGCAACACAAAACAAAACAGAAAACCTCTTGCATCTTGGTTGTGTCACATCAAGGAAGTCTAAAACCCCTCAGGAGATGGAATGCTCCTGTTTCTAAAACTGGTGAACTGCTCTTTGTCAGACAGCTGCGTGACCTGTCTTGCCTCTTTCCCCGTTGGATGCTTGTGTAAAGGGTACCAGGGAACTGAGGGTGTGTGGATGAGCTCGGTGCAAGACAGGCATTTTTGGCTGCTCCGGTTCTAGGCCAACGCAGAGCAGCAGCTGGGGATAGAAGAGCCACATGTTTCAGTTTTATGTCACCACAGCAGGGTGGAAGGAACACGATTTGGGTATTGGTGGTGATTTTCGACGTGCATGTCTTTTAAGTTTCCTCACCCTGCCCAGTGTTTAGGGTTCCCTAGAGATATCATCTATTTCATCATGCAACCTCAGTTTACATCCCAGAATAGTTTTGCTTTGTTCAAGCCACCGCCCACCCCTGTGCTGGAGCTGCGGAGCTCACCCTGCCAGCTTGCACTTCCATGCTGTGTAACAGCACTTCGGCTGGGACCACAAGTGTTCCTGAGTCACCAAGTGTGGCTTTTAGATGCATTCTCTTTTCTTCTCAGATAAGGGAAAAAAAATTGAGGGCAAAGATGTCCCTGTTTTGTTTACAGTATATCACCCACTTCGGTGACAGAAATAAAGGTCGAGTCACACATAGGACATAGATGTTGGTAGGAATGCTATATTTGGGCTACAGAATTAAAAACGATTGCTTCCATTGGGGTGAAAATCATCATTGACAGTGAGCAAAGCTGCAGACCAGGCTGGGGTTGCTTGTGTGGGGTAACAGGAATTGCTGGGTGGCTGGTGGAGCAAGGACAGAGGCAGAGACAGGGAGGAGGGGCGGTGGCGATGGGAGCATGGCCCTAGTGCTGCCTCAGGATGCTCTGCAGACTCCTCTCCACGGCTTCGTCCAGCTCCTCCTCCAGCTCTTGCTTCTTGGACATGGCCAGCTTAGATTGGTAGTCCCTCACCACCTGATCGATGTAGGGGGCACTCTGGGTGCCATGCAACATCAGGGTCCATTCCTTCAGCAACCCCTTCTGTGGCGCACTGCCCACAAACCCCAGCTCCAGGGTCCAGGTCCCTCGGGCATCCTCCCCCCAGGTGTGGGTGGTCATGAAAGGCCACTTGTCAAAGCCCACCTTGGAGTCGTCGTCTCTTGGACGCCGGCTCAGCAAAATGGACTTGGTGCCCATGGGGGAGGTCATGTTGATGTTCAGGTCTCCTCTCCTGGTCGCGTTGACCGTGATGACAGCTTGGACATGCTCGAGGTAGCGGACGAAGTTTTCTTTCCCCTCACATGCATCCGTTTGGAGGGTCAGTACCAACTTGCCAGTGGGCGGTATTTTTCTGAGGGCAGAGAGAGGAGGAGATTTGGTAAGAGAAGGGATGCATGCCATGAGAAGGGGTATCAAGACACTGTCTGAAGCAGGAAGAGAAAGTGCTTTGGGGATTATTTGTTGAGACTGACTTGGGTTTTGGTTTTCACATTGGCTGTGAGCTTGAACATAGAATCTTCCCTGTAAAGGGAAGGCAGCCACTGCTGGTGTCCCCACATCTAAGCGCCCTCTGGGTCACCTGTGACTACAGCTCTCACGTAGCCTGACCACCTTCCTCTTCAGCTACCTCCCAGCTTCTCCCCTGAGAAATCACGGGCATCTACTCGGTCTGTGTGCAGGACACCTGACAGTATCAGGGATTGAGTTCCTCGGGGAGAGTCCTCGACCAACGACCGACAAGATGAGTTCCATAAATGTTCTCTGGCATCCCTGTTTCTTAGTGGAATGACTCAGTGTCCCAAATTGGCAAGGTCTCATCTTAGGGCTAGCTAGGAGCAACTCAGATGGAGGCAAAATTTCATAATGACTTACTTTTTTTTAAAAAAAGAATATTTAAAATTTGTCCTTTGACAACTTCCTACATGTATACAATGAATTTTGATCATATCTACTCCTCCACTTCCTACCCCACTTCCCCTGGACTCTCAATAAGTCCCCCTCTTTATGTGAGAGAAGAATTAAAAATAAAAGAAAAAAGAGAATCCTAGATAGGAGAGCCACCTTCGCTCATTGCCATTGTTCCCTAAACAGCACAGTATAAAAACTATCTATTTAACATTTATTTAATTTATATACATATCTGGAGATGAGGCAGGGCACACAGGGAGTGTGTCACAGGTATGGTAGGACACTGTTTTACAGGAGGAATATTCATTGATGTCCTGAACATCTGTGGTCCTGGAGCAAAGTCTCCACACACGCTGTGGGATAACTATTTTTTCAGGGGTTTCTTATTTATTTGGTTTTTTTCTTCTTCTCCTCATTTGTGTTTTGTTTTTTTTACCATAATGACTGCATCTTGTTTTTATAAAAAGAAAATAGGAAAAAAAGTTAATTTTATATGAAAAAAATGAGGTCTGTGCTTAGGAAGAGTTAGCTTATTAGAAGGTAAAGTAGGTGGTTGTGGGGCAGATCTTTTGAATGGTCATAGAGCGCCCACTCTTAGGCTGTGTTCTGGACCGCCTTTGGTGCAGACGTGCTCCAAGACACTTCAGAGCAGCTGTCCTTACAGAAGGAGGTGCACAAAAGCCTGGTGCTCAAGTCCTATAAAGAAAACCCTGGGGTTGTGTGGGTGGCTCATCTCTTTATCTTGTTGTATATTGCTTTAAGCAAGCAATCGGTTGATTCCTGCCTAGAAGCAGCATTTCTTAGTGTGCCCCGTGGAGTGCCTGTGCCATGGATCCTCAACTGGGTAATTGTGACTGTTTAGTTAATCATAGGCAACAAACACTCCTTTCAAGTGCATAAAATGCCTACAGTGTTGCATTTGTGAGCACTCCCAGTGGGATACCCATTCCTGCACAGACCCTCTGGTTTGCTGCCCAGTGACCCGCACAGGAAGACACTGGGGGTCAGAAGTCCTGTGCAGAGTTCCGCAGCTTTTAGAGAGCAAAGCACATTCTCTCTCTCCTCCACGCCTCTTCCGGAGTTCATATCAGGTTTTAACACGTTTTTCCAAATTTGCCTGGAATTCAGTTGGAACACACTCAGTTACAGGAGCTGCATCAGTGGTTCCCTTGGAATGCACAGAGGTTGGGAGGTGTGAGTGTTCTGAACTCAGCGCTCCCCTCCGCCCGGGGTGATGGGGCAGTGGAGTTCATCTTGTTCTTTGCACATGACTGGCACAGCTGGTCACAGCCGGTTTTCTTTTCCGTTTGATCCTCCTTGAGCACCCTTCACTGAGTCTCTTGATAAAGTTCTTTAGAAAATTGCTTCTCAAATTGCCTCCTTCTCCGGGAAGATAACTGCCGAGGAAGCCCATATACCTGACAATCACCGCTCTTAGCGTTCTCTCTGCCGTCTGAGCTGTTTGTGTGCAGCCCGAGTGTTGTGGGGGAGTGGCGGCTGTGGAGGCTGTTCATCCCTCTATCAAAGCTCCTTGGAAGTGTGATTCCAGGTCAGCAGGGTCTTCTCTGCCGAGTGGCACGGTCAGCCCTATGCTGCCCACTCAGCCCTCCTGTCCGGCCTTTGGGTTCTCTGAAACCATGACGCTACGCTGTCTGCATGTGAGGAATGGGTAGTGGCTTTTCCAGCGCGAGTCCAGGGCTGTCACGTGGGCTGGCCAGGCACGCTCCTAACGTCAAATTCTTGGAGCTGATATTACTAAATTGCCATGTCCCATTCCGTTTGCCCTGGTCAGCACCTCTCCTGCCAAGGAGGAACTGCAGATGAGCCTTAGCGCCGACACTAGGCACTAGCTATTGGGGGCCACCTCTGCATAAACTACTGGGACTCAGACGAGTGAAACTGGAGCTGCTCGGTTGTGCTTCTACCCGCTGGTGCTCAATAGCCATTCACTATTATTTTGGATGGTGCAGATGTAAAGCCCCACAGCCTACACGTTTCTCAAGAAATTCTTTTAAATTCTACCCAGAGACCCAATGTTCTGTAACTGACTTCAGGTTGAATAGGGTGGAGCCCTCAGTGCCCCAGGCAGACATGTGTCCCAGTGTCTCTGTTCAGTTATTTCTAAAGGATGAGCCACAGTGACGAAGTCTCAACAATAGCAATTATGGATTTTGCGGCGGGGGGGGGAGCAGGGAGGAACCACTCCATAGGTAGGTTTTCAAAGTCTTCAGTAGACTTATTGGAAAAATCCTCCAGACATCACTTCCTTCAGTGCAGACTCACGGAGACACATAAGGAAGGGCCTGCATGGCCTCCTCTCAATTACAATCTCGGCCACTCAGTAGCTAGGAGACCATCAGCATGCCCTCGACCTTCTCCAGTCTCATCTCCTGATCCATGAAGACCCCACTGAACTCACAGCAGGACTGCCGCAGGGCCTGATACAGGGCCCAAGTGCACAGGAGGTCATTTGGTCAGTGAACTAAGGTCAGAGTCATATAGTGGAAAGAGCCTGGGCCTTGCCCTTTCCTTTAGTTCTGGTTTGGTCTCTCTTGACCTTGAATATATTTCTCATGCCTTCTGCATCTCAGCCTTCTCATCTGTAAAAGGTAACAGTGATAGAACACATCTCCCAGGCTAATACTGGTTATATACACTATATGTAAAAGCTTCCAGGAACTCTCTAGAGTAGCCATTTTTATCTCCTATTTTCTAAGAGATTGGAATTTTTTTTTTTTTTTTTTACTGGATCTTACAGCCAAGTTAGGAATAAACAACATGAGGCCACTTAAGATTTAGCCTGATATTCTGCTGTGTACTCAGCCTGTTTGTTTAACAGTGTACAACCAATCTTACTTGCCTTGGATTTCCCACATACTCTGCCTTTACCACTTAAGCTAACTGATAGCTTTAATCTTAAATTATTCATGCCTCAGGCCCAGAGAGCAATGCATGTGTGCTATGATAATCATTTGTTGAAAACAGCAAACAGGTCAAAAGCAACATTATATAACAAATATCTGCAATAAATGTTGGAAGTAGCATGCAGATATTTGATAGAGGCATGCTTGCAGTATTGAATGTTTTAGGGTCAGTTGAAGCAAATAACTTAATTCCCTGAAAAACTGCTGAAGATTTCTATAAAGCATCCCTCATCCCTTCCTCATATGATGCTGACTAATGAATACAGACCAAAGTCTTTTGCTAGGGACACTTAGACATCAGGCAGGCATAGGTACACACACAGCAATAGTAACAGTCACAGACAGGACACAGACACAACCACAGACAGGCCAGTAACTATAATGGCAGACAGATGAAACACACAGGGAGAGAAGTGGAAAATTCAAACTTGGGCTCACTCCTGGTTAAATCAATCCCAGGGAGAAGTGCCGACCTTTCTTTCCTTAAACACCAATGCATTTTGGTGCCTTTGCTGTCTTTAATGCATTTACCTGATGCAGGTATCTATAAAATTACTTGGAGCTTGTGCTTTTCTATGGTCATAGTTCCTGATCTGAATCTTTGCTTTCCTCTTGTATGGATTGAAGTGATGCTTTATGAGATAATGGAATGGTTTATGGGGAAAGTGTGGGGGTTCTGCAAGGAGGTGTTTTATGCCACATTCTTGGACTCAGCGAGTAAACAGTGAGGATGCTCATCCAGGGAGGATGCTTATCCAGGGAGAAGGCTCAATTAGGGAAGATGTTCATCCATGGAGGATGCTCACTGATGACTGTTCAACTAGGGACAATGCTTACTCATGAGGGAATGCTCATTTAGGGAGAATTCTCATCAGTGGAAGGATGCTCACCTATGAGAGGATGCCTGCTCACAGGTGGATTGTCCCCCATGAGAATATGCTAGTTCACTGGACGATGAACATCCAAACATTCCCATCAGAGGATGCTTTAGGTATAAAGTACAAATTGGAATCCACACAAGAAGCAGACAGTTATTTCTTCCTGAGTCTTAAGAGATTATTATCTTACTTTTTCCTAAAGTGTGAACTAGGACTGCTTGAAATCACGGGTGAAAGGGAGAGACAAAGCTGCACTGATTAGGTGCCCACCATGAGCCAGCTTTCTATCCTGTGTTACTAATACCTCCCAGAAGCCTGTTAAGGAAAGAGGCACCAGTGCCATTGTGCTGGTAAAGGACAAAAGAAGATGCCCTTCTGGAGCCCAAAGAACTCAAGAAGCGTGTTCATTCACACGGGGAAAAAAGCCTGCATCTTAGCTTTCACTAATGTATAAGGGAGACTTTGCTTTGTTCACGCATGTGGACCTGATACAGACCTTTCTCATATCCTGTTGTGAGAGCCTGTTCACATCCTACATTGCATATGTCTTACAGTAATCTTTAAAAAAGACGGGGTCTTGCTATGTAACCTAGGCGTTGTAATTCTCTGGCCTCAGTTTCTCCAGTGCTGAGATTACAGGTGTGTGGAACTAAGCCTGGCTTTGCGGTGACATTTCCCCAGTCACTGCTCAGAATTTATTGTGTACATTAGATACATACAGTAAATTAGATGCACATTAGAACTTCTTGTCTAATTTGTTTACAGGAAAGAACAGGCACTGCTTTATCACAAATTGACTTTTAAAAACACTGTTGAGTTTTCAATACAATTGACTTTCTTTGTAACGCTTTGTATTTTCTCCAATGAGTTCAAAACCATTATATTGAGATGGAGTTTGTAGATTACATACTGCCAACAGGGTCAGATCACAAAGACTGGAAACTGGTAAAATAGGGGTGTAAGGAAGGCCAAAAGCTTGGTGGGGAGGTCTAAATTGGTGAAGTTCAGATTTGAATTCACGTCTGGGTAACTGACTACCACAACTGCAGAGCAGACAAGAAGAAAGGGAAACAGAAGAGAGGACACCTTTTAGTGTGATCAAGTCTCATTGAGCTCAGATGGTCATCAGAAAAGGCAGGAGTAGGAGGTGCCTGAAAGGGACAGGGAGGTGGATTTTTACTACCATTAAATGACATGCTTCACAGAGAAGAATTCTCACAACACAAAACTCGGCAGTGAGCGTGAAAGAGAGATTACTACATGCAACACTGTAGTTGCAGTTCACACATTTAATGTTGAGCAAAATAAACCAGAAACGGGAGCACCCATGTTGTCTGATTCTAGCTAAGATCACAAACTGGTAGAAGGAAGTTACAGCGCGAGGATAAGAGCAGTGGCTGTGGCCATCAAAACTCAAATAATACTGTTGGACACGTCTGTAATCCCAGCACTCTGGAGGCTGAGGCAGGAGAACTGTGAGCTCAAGTCAGCCTAAACTACACTGTGATATCTTATTTTAATTCTGCTTTTGCAAACAAATACTTGCATTCTGTGATTTTCATGCTCTATATGCAATACAGAAGTTATTTGCTTCATCTTACTGACAGACCAATAAGGCTAGAAAGAAATTAAATGAAGTAGTCTCTTTACTGATCAGTTCTCTTGCCACACAAGAGAAATGGATGGAAAGTAGCTATACTTGACCCAATCAGTGGCTTCTGTGTGAAAAACTCACTCAAACCCCTCTAAATCACAGCCCACCTCATGCAGAATGAAATCGAGTCTTTCCTTTGTTCCACAGATAAGAGTTAACAATAGTGGTAGTCCCACAATGGATCATTTTTCAACAGCCAAGATAAATTACATACATTGAATGTGGTCAAATTCACAAATGAAAATTTCCACATAAGACTATAGATATAAAAGAGAGCATAATCTAGGTTCCATTTATATTAAATATAGAATAGGCAAATCAAACTATGGAGTTAGAAGAGTGATTGCTTGGCCTAGTGGGCGTGGCTCACACCTTTAATCTTAGCACTCGGGAGACAGAGACGGGCAGATCTCTGTGAGTTCAAGGCCAGCCTGGTCTACAGAGCAAGTTCCAGGACAGGTTCCAAAGTTACAGAGAAATCCTGTCTTGAAAAACAAAAACAAAAACAAAGACAAACAAACAAACAAAGACTAGTGATTTAGTGATTGCTCTTGGGGAGAGTGATTGCTCTTCGGGAGATGATGATGGAAGAAATTGCAGGGGACATTAGTCATGTTTTATTACTGATCTGCCTGGTTGCTATATTAGTTGATCAACCTGTGTACCGAAACATAATGCTATAAACTATGGGAATAGTTACAGTATAGCTTCTGAGTTGCACAACTGTGTTCTGGAGTTGTGCATCTCCATAGCTTTTCCCAGGAGCTGGTTGTCTCAAATGAAGCCCAGAATGATTCCTGCCATGCAGAGGGAGCCTGGGATGATCACCAACGGGGATACCTTCCACATGCCCTACTTACTCAGGGTTCTGGACGGAGCCTCCCACACAGTGGAATCTCTCAGGGACAGTTTTCCAGTCTTTAGCCATTTTCACCATGGCACCCGCATCAAGGACACCGTAGCCAAAGAGGTGATTAAATTCCAGGCCAACCCCATTCCGTCGCCATTGATGGACTTCGTCGTGGAGCTGGTTCCGCTTGGAGGTGAGCACAGTCAGATGCTGCATGTCTCTCCAGGTCAGATCCAGGCTGTTACAGGAGGCAGAGTACAGAGCAAAGGTAAGAGTGAGAAAGGAGCAGGATACAAGATTAACTCAGAAACTCAGTAGCCCTCTAAACAGATGATAAATGGACTGAGAAAGAAATCAGAGAAACATCACCCTTCACAACAGCCACAAATAGCATAAAATATCTTGGAGCAACTCTAACCGAGCAAGTGGGAAGACCTGTATGATAAGAACTTTAAATATTTGAAGAAAGAAATTGAAGAAGACATCAGAAATTGGAAAGATCGTCTATGCTTTGGGGTAGGTAGAATTAACATAATAAAAATGGCAATTTTACCAAAAGCAATCTACAGATTCAATGCAATGCCCATCCAAATCCCAGCAAAATGAAGAACGAGGTCTGTGAAGACAGACCTCAAAAGAACAGTACTCAACCCAGAATAGCCAAAACAATCCTGTGCAATAAGGGAACTTCTGGAGGCGTCACAATCCCTGACTTCAAACTCTACTACAGAGCTACCGTGCTGAAAACAGCCTTGTATTGGCATAAAAACAGACAGGAGGACCAATGGAACCGATTCGAAGACCCAGATATTAATTCACATACCTACAAACATCTGATTTTTGACAAAGAAGCAAAAAAATATCAAGTGGAAAAAAGAAAGCATATCCAAAAAATGGTGCTGGCATAACTGGATATAAACATGTAGAAGAATGAAATAAATCCATTGTCTGTCACCGTGCACAAAACTCAAGTCCAAATGGATCAAAGACCTCAACATAAAGCCAACCACACTGAACCTCATAGAAGAGAAAGTGGGAGGTACGCTTGAACACATTGGCACAGGAGACCACTTCCTAAATATAACCCCAGAAGCACAGACACTGAGAGAAACAATTAATAAATGGGACATTCTGAAACTGAAAAGCTTCTGTAAAGCAAAGGACATGGTCAACAAGTCAAAACAACAGTCTACAGAATGGGAAAAGATCTTCACCAACCCCACAACAGACAGTGGTCTGATCTCCAAAATATATAAAGAACTCAAGAAATTGGTCATCAAAAGAACAAATAACCCAATAAAAAATGAGGTACAGACCTAAACAGAGAACTCTCAACAGAGGAATCTAAAATACACTTAAGGAAATACTCAGCATCTTTAGCCATCAGAGAAATGCAAATCAAAACAACTCTGAGATTCCATCTTACACCTATAAGAATGGCCAAGATCAAAATCACTGATGACAACTTATGCTGGAGAGGATGTGGGGTAAAGGGAGCACTCCTGCATTGCTGGTGGAAATGCAAACTGGTTCAGCCCCTTTGGATATCAGTATGGCAATTTCTCAGAATATTAGGAAACAACCTTCCTCAAGACCCAGCAATACCAATTTTGGGTATATACCCAAAGGATACTCAATCGTGCCACAAGGACATGTGCTCAACTATGTTCATAGTAGCATTGTTTGTCATAGCCAGAACCTGGAAACAATCTAAATGCCCCTCGGCCAAAGAATGGATAAGGAAAATGTGGTACATTTACACAATGGAGTACTACACAGCAGAAAAAAATGAGGACATCTTGAAATTTGTGGGCAAATGGATGGATCTAGAAAACATCATATTGAGTGAGGCAACCCAGACCCAGAAAGACAAATATCATATGTACTCATTCATAAGTGGCTTTTAGACATAAAGCAAAGAAAAACCAGCCTACAGTTCACAATCCCAGAGAACCTAGACAAGAATGAGGACCCTAAGAGGGACATACATGGATCTAATCTACATGGGAAATAGAAAAAGACAAGATCTCCTGAGTAAATGGGGAGCATGGGGACCTTGGGAGAGAGTTGAAGGGGAGGGGAGAAAAAGGGAGGGGAGCAGAGAAAAATGTAGAGCTCAATAAAATCAATAAAAAAAAGAGTGAGAAAGGAAGAGGCACAATGACTAAGGTGAGAAACACTCAGGACATGTCCCCTTAGGAGCGTTTAGAACAAGTCAACTTTTAACTCAAGGAAGGTGTTCACGTACTCTCGAGAACCATTGTATATGTCACTTACAATATTGTTGCTGTTCTTACTTTTAAAATGTATTTCAAAAGAGCATTTTACACATACACGAGAGTGGCTAAGATGAAAAAGATTGGTAATACCAAGTGTTGACAAAGATGTGGAAAAACTGGAACTCATAGACTTTGCTGATATATGTGTAAATCATTGAAAAAAATTAGACTATATCTACTAAGGTTGCCCATGAGGCTGACATAGCCTAGGAATTCCATTCTTAGATATGTATCTGGCAAAATATGTGCATATTCACAGATATGTACATCACTCTAAATTGTGGCTCTTGTAAACATTTATCTTAGTAGAATGAATTTTTGAGGCATAATTTGGAGAATGTGGAATAATAAACCAAAATGAAAATGAATGGATTGTGATTATTTCTAATAATATATAGAAATATCTTTTTCTTTTGGAGACAGGGTCTCTTGTAACTCAGACTGACCTCAAGCTCTCTGTACCGCTTATGGTGACCTTGAACTCTTGATTTTCCTGCCTCTGCCTCCTGAGTACTGGGATTATAGGCACGTGCTACCACATCTGATTTATGCGGTACTGGGGTTTGAACTCAGGGACTTGTGTATGCTTGGCCAGTATTCTACTCACTGAGATACCTCTCCAGCCTGCAATGGACGAATCTTATCAACATAACACTGAACTGAAGAAGTCAGTCAGAAAAGAAAGCTCTGGTTCAGATATGGTTGAATGCATCCCTAAGAGATTGTGTGACGGAAGCTTGGTCCTCAGTGGGTCGTTGCTGGAAGATGGCAGAAGCTTTAAGAAGTTTTGTGGGAGAGGGGTGGGTCATTGGGGGCACTGCTCTCTGGAAGCATTGACAGAATTCTTGGGGCTCTGGTTAGTTCTGGACAGAGGTGGGTACAAAAAAGCAAGCCTAGCTTTTCCCCATTCCTGTTCAGTCACGTGATTCCTTCCTCAACCACTTGCTCCTGCCGTAACTAGAGTGACCTTCACAAGAGGCTTAACAAAGGGGGCACATGGTCTTGGGCTTATAGCTCCAAATTGTGAGATAAATAAACCCCTTTTCTTCATTAAGTACCCAACATCAGGCATCTTATTATAACAAGAGAAAAATGACATAATATAGGGAAATACTATATGATACCATTTGTTTAAAGCATAAAACCAGAAACAACTCATTGATGCTGTTGGGAATTGGGTAAAGGTTAGTTTTGAGAGTCACAATCTTAGGTGAATGAGGGGTGCATTTTCTAGTGTTTGCAGCACATGATTTCTTAATCTGGGTGCTCACTGCTTGGTGTACTACATGTGTAAAATGAGGCAGGAACAATACATTCAACATGTTTGTATGGCCAAGGCGTAGGACAACCCCTGGGCAATGTTCATGGAAGTCTTTGGATACCGGAGTCCGTTATTACTCTCGGCCAGTTTTTAAATGAGCAAAGTCGTGACCCGTGTGTGGTCTAGGAAAGTAGTACTGCACAGGCAATCTACCTGGGCCGCAGGCTAAAAATCTCTCTGGGGGCATTTGAGATTCCCCCCCTCCCCAGTCCGCACCACAGACAGATTAGGTCACAGTCTCTGGGTGGGAGAAGTTAACATTCCCAGGGTGTTCTAATAGACAAGACCAAGACGGGTGAGAGAGTAACTGATGTTTGAGACCAACTTGGGATACCTAATGAGACTGTCTCAAAAATTAATAATTATTAATTGATCAAATAGATTAGAATAGAAAAGAAAGACAATGGACAGATGTAAAATGATCCTAGTATTTTGATAAAACATTTGGGGTTGGTGTGTTGGGTTATAATGCAGAGTTAGTTTTTTACCGAGAGTCATGGGAGGAGAGGTAGGGAGGCCACCCTGTGAACTACTGTTCTCTTCAGAAGCCACCCAATCAAAAGGATGAGGATTCTTTTCAAGAACCAAACAATCGAAAGGACAAGGAATGATACAATTCATTTGGTAAAATTTTGATACATTCAAAGTTCATTGGTTTGAAACTTTGAATAAGAAGCAAAGTGCTTCAGTGGGCCACATGCTTCCCAAAATCTGAGCTGTGGCTTCAAGGAGAGAAGGTTCCAAGGCAGGTCAACACATCTGGGAAGATTCTGAACACATCCAGCACACCCAGATGCTGCTTGTGGCTAACTTTCCAGGTCTTGCTAGAATGGGATTCTGAGTTTACAAATCCCAGAAGTGTTGACAAATGATAATTCGAGGGACCCAGAGGCTGGCCAGTAGGAGGGGATTTCATATCCACCAGACAGAGGTATTGTGTACCCAGTGCCTGGGGAGAATCATCTCACATGCTCTTCTGAAGTTTTCCTCATGAGTGGGTTCGTGGGGCTGGAGCAGAACAGAGAGCTTGTCTTTCTGAGATAGATGAGAACAATCTATACTCATTTAACTCTCTCTGTGACATTGTCTGGGCTAGCTGTTCATGTGCATGTGTGAAGTCAAATTGGGTTCCCCCTAATTGCCTCTCTGAGAAGTTTCAGGATTGACAGGATTATACTATTCTACAATATAGATATTTCACTAACTTTCCCTGAACTTTAACCCTACTATATCAGCTCAAGACTCACAGGCAACAGCTATTAAATAATGGCAAAATAAAATTGTAGAATATCTGCAGTATTAAAGGCTGCTGTGTTGGAGGCTATAGGAGAACTAACCTGACACATTCTTCCCTGTTCTATGTAACAGTTGGGCTACTAGGTCTGTAAAAAGGTACAGCAAATGACATATTGCATATATGTCTATTACGTGTCTCTCATATCCAGGCACTGGGCTATTTATAGCCTTGTCATGGGAAGTTCCTTGCCTTCATAGAGTGTATAGCTTAGGGGGCAGGTGGGCATTTCAATATTGAAACAGTGAACATTGTCATGATACAGGAGCTCAGACTGCTGCTGCAGCCATCAGTGTAAGCCCTGAGATGTCCCAGACAGAGAGCTTCATTGTGGTCCTCGAGTCTCTGAAACAGAACCATTTGGGCACTAGTGTCAGTGACCAAGATTTGAATCAGCATCCGGGAAGCTAGAAGTCTGAGAATCAGATGACATCCCAGATGCCTCCTGCACACACTGTAGTAGAGACCATGGGCTTAAGACGGTGGTTTTGATCTTGGCAGCATCTTGTAATCAATAAGGTCTGGTAAAAGGAATACTCCAGGACAGAGAGGTTTGAATACCATACAATTGCTCCTGATTCTATGCTGGCATTGCCCCTTCCAGGTCCAGTAGTCAGACTGAGAAAAACTCCAGTTTTAGACTCAAGCACCGAAGGGAGTAAATCCCATTGTGTGAATTTGGGTAAATTATTTCAACATCTGAGCTCCAACTTCACATGTTTGCTATGGGGAAGAGGTCTTGAAGGCTTGTTGAGGGGTAAACATAGATTATGTGTGTAACATAGATCATGTGTGTAAAGTATCTCATGCAGTATGGGCACTCAAGAAAGAGCTTGCTATCAGTAACTGAAGCAAGCAAAGAAAAATAGCTAAAGTATTGACAATGATATTTAGAAAGTCATTTGAACTTTGGGGATGGCCTGATTTTGAATATTTTGCAGATAATATAACAGACACAATATCCAAGACAAGACATTGCCCACATGAACACTGGCCAATACCAGGAATTGTCTTTTTCCTTTCATTTCTTCTTTATTCCTCTTGGCAACAGATGGAGACTGCTACAGAAAAATACAACCAATCAAAATGCAGAGTTGTGGCGCCCAGTTTCAGTGGTTACATCTACAGAACACTCCCACAGCTAAGGCTCAGGGAACATTGTGGAAAAGGGGGTTAAAAGACTGTAAGAGCCAGAGGGTGAGGGCATCTGCCATGAATGTGTCTTCTAGCTATGTCAGAAGTGACACCCATAAAGCCTCACCAGCGCGACTGACCAAACATGAGCTGGACAAGGATGCCAACCCAGACAGGGAAAAGTCCATGAGGCCTCAACCTTACACAAGGAACTATAGGCAATGGAGGGAAGCTGGGAGAAGTAGAGGTGCCAGGGAAGAGCACACCAATTGGCTGTCCAATGCCAAATGGTTAGTCCTGGAATCATACATACAAATAATATTATGCAGACCAAATAGTTTATATTTAGGAATATGTATGTATATATGTATGCAATGATAATAATGAAAAAAGAGGTCATGTATTTGGAGGAGAGTTGGGATGGGTGTATGAGAAGGTTTGGAGGGAGGAAAAGGAAGAGAGAGATAGTGTAATTATATTCTAACCTCAAAAATTAAAAGGAAAAAAATAGAACTCAGTTTTATTCAGAATGGCAACATGCTCAGTGACAGTACATTTATCAGCCTCCTTTGAAGCATGGGGTGGTCTTGTGACTAGGTCTGGCCAATGAGAAATAAGTAGCAGCTCTGGGTGGGGTTTCTTGGAAAGTTCATGCAGTAAAGCATGTGTGCAGAAAGAATGGTGATTGCTCAGTGCAGAACCGTGCATCTCTTTAGGACTCCAGTAGGCTCATCCCTCCTCACTCCAGCTTATTGTGACTGTCCATTTTGTGTGTGTAGGGTCCAGGCAAGTGACATTTTGCTCACCCAAATCCCAAGGAACTGAGTTAAGCCTTGCCCACAGAGGTTGAAAGGCTGAAGAGAGACACTTATGTAGGCTTGCTGCCGAGTGAGTAAAGGCAGACTAGACCCCAGGATCTGTGCAGACCGTGTGATGAACGGTTTCAGCTTCTGATAATGCCTGTCATACATGAATGAGTTTTGGTTTCTGTGCTTAGAAGGGCAGAGGTATGTGTCCTTCATAGTCAAGTTTTGAACAGTGTTCCTCTCCTGGTCTCCTAAACTTTCCCCCTGACTTTTGTTGGAAGAATCAACCTTTAGACTGGTACAGAGAGGGGAGAATGAATGCTTGCCTCTTTGGTCTGTTTTTGTTTTTTGAAACAGGGTCTCTCTCTATGTAGCTCAGGCTGGCCTCAAATTCCATCTTCTTCTACTCAGTCTCCTGAGAGCTGAGAGTTCAAGCCTGTACCACTGTGCCTGCTCTTTTGCGGGTCAAAGAATGTACTGAATATGCGGAGACAGACAAGCAAGTCTTCCTGGATACTGATGCTGGAAACTGTGGTTACCTAGCAACTTATGACAAGATGGGAACTTAAATCCCCTACCTGGGAAGCCTAAATCCGACTTCTTGATAGTAGCTGGCTAATCCAATCTCTGAATTCCCTATGTAACCTGTGTGCATAGTAGCATAATTTCTGGAGGCCAAAGTGTATTCCTTGAGTATAACTCCAGCCTCTGATTTCCCACAGAAGATGAGCAGTACCCTGGCAGGTATTGCCACTGATGCTTAAATCTGACCTACACACAGGAGGAGCCACATATGGTCGCTCATAGGAAATGATCTCTGATCTTCTACATAGAGGGCTTCCCAGTAAAATCTATTTCTTGGTCTATTCTGTACAACTTCACCTTGTTTGGCTTGGTGCAGAGAAATGGATTCTTCTCATATAAAAACAATCTCAATAGTTCTTCATTTAGTGACTAAGCATTAGTGCAGTAAAACAGTTGTGTAACTTACAGAAGCTAAAGGGGGATTTCATGAAGGAAGACATATTTGTCTGCTGCAGTTTGGTGTGTAAATAAATTGCTGGTTTGTATTGTGGATGTTGGAACCTTCTGCTCTTTCAGGTATACAGTTTTACGATGGCTGTGTATGACTGTGTGCTATTTAATGAACCATTTAAAAAATATCTAGCAGAATTCATTAGCTCTGACTTTTTAGGCTCTCACGTCCACTTCTGTCTCTGTAGACACCTGGCATGTGAGTAGAGAGGCACACACTAGTCTGCCCTTCAGAGCTGGCCTCCAGCTCAAACATGAGAGGTCTTGATACTCTCTCAGGGTCCAGGAAGAAGTCTACAGCCAGTGGAAGGCGAGGGATCTGAGGGTGAGAACTGAATCTCTCACGCTGTACTTCTCCAGGCTAGTTTCTTTATTGTTCTTCCCCTATTCTAATTCTCCTTCCTAGTTCTACTTCCTTCTAGCTTCTTCTCCTGTCCTCAAAACTCTCTTTTTCTTGAAGTGATAAAGAAAATACAAAAATTGTCTCCATTGGTCAGAAGCACATTACTAGGGCAAGCCATTGCCATGGCCACACAAGGGTCCAAGGTTACAGAAGTGAGACCCTGACCAGAGGGCGGAGGAGTACAGTGTCCTCTGCGATAAGCTTTGAGACATAGGTCTTTTCTTAACAGACTTGGCAAGCAAAGAACAGACATGCTTTTCTTTAGTAACCTTGGTTGGATATCTGCGGCTCTGACCTTGTGCATAGCTGTAAAGTTTTACACTTGTGATCTATTTACAAAAAGCCTTTAGTCTAGTTTGAACTTGCTTTGAGGTGAAAGAGAGCTAATTTTGTGCAGTTAGTCTGAGCAAAAGAACAAGGCAGGCTTTTAAGTGTCCACAATCCTTGTGGGACAAATATATCTAGTTATGAAGTTTGTCCTAGTATATATATTTGATATATATTCTATATATCAAAACTATATAGCTAAATGAAAAGTCATCTTCCTGACCACCTACAGGTATGTGTTCCCATAAGACTGAGGTGCAACCATGAGATTACATATATACATCACATGAGATTACACACTACAATGCAGGTATTGGGTGACACTAAACTTTCTTTAACAAAAGCAAGCAACAGTTTCCAGAGTTGATGGTCCTGCAGACCTGTCTGGACAGGATTAACCTCCACCAGAGAAGCACTCCTCAGGTAGGCTGACATCTGAACACTAGCTGTCACCTCCTGTAACTCTCATGGCCCTCGACAAGAACATACTTAGCCTCTAACGCCAGGGCGAACACGCCGGCCGCCTCAGGAGCGGCTGCAGATGTCCCAGAATGTCTCAGAGTGCAGTTGCCATACAAGTCTGTGGTGGCCTGGAAAAGAGGATGTTGAGTAATGAATGAACGAGCTACACTGTTTGAGCCCTAGACGCTGAGGATCAGGGTAGCATCTATTTATCTTATTTAAGCTGTTCTGAAGAGTCAATGCAGTGGTGGGTTGAGTTGCGCTGAGCTTGGCTTTTGGACTCATCATCACGAGTTCATCATAAAATACCATGACCTGCATCAGCATTTCGTTTCTCTTCCAGAAGGAAAAGGTGGGATTCCCAAAGTGGGAAGACTCAAGTTTCCAGAGACAGGGCAAGTTATTCTACCTGGAAAGGGCAGGTCATTCAAAACAAATATTCTTTTCTACCTAAAATTTACAAAGGTATTTTGAGACACGCCAAGAAACCCTGGTGTGTGCTGGTTTCCTCCTTAGCTTCAGTTAGGGGATACATGGTATAAAGTGTTAAGGGCTAATAGATTGTTAAAGGACTTTTCAATGAGAACACTTTCATTTTCAATATTTGTGAGAGCTGGGTTTTCATTGAGATCATGATAAAGCACAGAAATTCTTCTCCCTCTACAGGGTTCTCAGGAGAGCTTATTATTTTAGGGAGGCTTAAAAGTGGTCTATTGGGAAATTTACAATATTCAAAAGAAGGGCCCTTCCCAAACCAAGTACAGTGAAAGTCATAGATGAGGGCTGACGACAAAAATCTCATCACTTGGGGCCTATGGATAGGGACTGGGTTCCCAGAAGGTGGAGCAAGGTACCACAAACAGAATGGGGTGGAAGTTGCCCTCCATTGTTCCTTTCTGCTAGGCTCTGGATGGATCAGAGGGGCTAAGGTCCCGTTCTGTTTAGCAGTTGCCATGTCTTCTCTAATCTCAGAAGGCCATTCAGGAGGGCCACAGAGGGATGGGTAGTTGTTAAGGGCAGCATCTCTTGTAGCCAAAAGTTCTTTCCCTCTTTGCTCATTTTTAAGACTGACTGTATGGCCAAGGATGAGAACACAGAGGGCAATGTGGAGTTCAAGTGTTACATGGTAATAACGAGTTTGTTCCAAGCTCTCGTCCTTGTGTGTGTGGAAATCCCAACAGCAGAGGGTGGCCAGTCAGGGTGGAGTTTATCCATGACTTCAAGTCATGTGCCACATGTCTGGCTTGAAGGACTAAAGAAACACTGGAATGTGAGCACAGTCACCAGAAAGGCAGAAATCCTGGAAGAGCTACTGTGCTCTGCAGGGGAAGCAAAGTTCACTGTGATACCTGGCTGCCTAGGTAGGAAGAGGATTTCCTCAGGCAAGACAGAGACAGAGGATCCATTTTATAATATGAGGGAATCACACTTTTTTCCCTGAGAAAATACACAGCTGAGCTCTCCTTTAGGAGAGCTAAGGAGACACAGAAGTTCACCCATGGATTATTATTATTTATTATTATTATTATTATTATTATTATTATTATTATTATTATTATTTTGCTGTACTGGGGATCCAACCCAGGGTCGAGTATATGCTAAGGCAAGAGTTCTACCCCTTGCAGCCTCATTCCTAGCCTGGTGGTGTTTCTAGCTGCTGTAATGCAGGGGTGCTTTCTTAGTGCTTGTGGTTGGATGTAATGTCTCAGTTCTTATACTTATTCCTCTTTTTGTAAGTGACATGCCGGGAAACCTATTGGTAAACCAGAGCTCGTCATTACTTGTATGCCAAAGCAAGATGCCACACCAGGAAGTCTACAGAAAATGAACTGGAAAAGGTTCGCCGCAGGATCTTACTTCCTACCTGCAGAGGGTCGGTCTCCACCTTGGTTAAGCTCAACTAGACATGGAGAAATTGGATGTTCTCCTCAGAAGCTGTGCTAACTTATAAAGAGAAGGGAGTGTGGTTGAGAGATCAGTCTGTCACAGGGGCCCCTGGCGCGAACAAACCAGACAGGAAGTAGCTTGCACGTACCACGCCAGCCTCGGGATTCCTCTTCCTTCCGTTGCTGAAGGTGGATGCCAAGGTGGAAGAACAGCTCTCGTCATACAAGGCGGTCCTGCCGTCGTTGATGGCTGAGTTGATGGAGATCGTCCACATGCTTGACGCATAACCATCGCAATTGCAGTCGTCGTAGCTGCCGCCATCCCCGGAAGCCCACACGTAGATGCTGCCTTTGCCCCCACGGCCCTGGTAGAGCAAGGAAGATGTGGTGCCAGGTCCCAACATAGAGCAAACAGGAGCACCGGGGTCCTGGCTTGGAGCTTGGGGTTGGGGGAGGGTTTCCTTTCCGGGTAAGATCCTGGTCTAGGGAGGGTCAGGATGTGAGCCAATGCTGCTATGCAGTCAAATAACTGAAGCTTCATTTCATCTGGGATGGAAATTCTCATCCGGTGGGAGATAGTAGAAATGATCTCTGCCCAAAGACTGATAAATATAAGCTCACCAGAATTTGTGATTTTAGCTGAGACTAGCAGGTTAACAAAGGCTAGAAGCATTGCTTTAAAATTTACCAATAAATGGATTTTTAAAAAGCCTTAATATTTGCCAATGAACTGATTTTCAAAATGCCTCAAAGGTAGTACATGCTCATTATAAAACGTATCAAAGTATATAGAAAAGAAAAGTTAAAATCCCCCAGGAGCAATCATTGTGATCCTATTCTTATATGCAAGTGTTCAGTGAAATTTAAGTGTACATGTCTATGCTTATATTAAACTACATAAGATGTATATGTAGATATAAAAATGAAGTATATGTTTAACCAGTATGACATAAAAATCTTACATATGTGTATATAGCTTTAAAAAATCCAGTTGGATAATAAGAGAATCCTATTGGAAATGCTACATGCCATTTGACCTGTGTAAGGGTCCAACTCTAGGAATAAAGCCTAATGTGGGGAAGTAACACAATAGCCAATGAAATCTGAGCTCTAGAGGATAGCCTGGTAGTTATCCCATTTGGCCATCAGTTACAGAAGACAAACTGTGTTATAAGTGACTCAAGTCAGTATTGCTCCTGTCCAGTCTTTGCCCTTAGTGGTTTTTTTAATCTTTCCTTGCCTCTATGAGTAGTCACCTGTCTGCCTTAACCAGGATTAGGCATTTGTTTGTTGCTTTCTTCTCTGTTGTCCTCAAGGCAGTGGAACTGGGTGGGGAGTGGAGAGGAGGGTAGCCATGAAGTGTGGGAAGTGAGGGGCAAGTGTACAAGCTCCCCTTTCTCTACAGCTTGGTTCAGAGTGGCTGGGGGACCCTCTGAAGCAGTGGTTCTCAACCTGTGGGTCTTGACCCCTTGGGGAGGTCATGTATCAAATATCCTGCATATCAGATATTTACATTGCAATTCATAACAGTAGCAAAATTACAGCTATGATGTACCAATGAAAATAATTTTATGCTTGGGGGGTCACCACATCATGAGGAACTGTATTAAAGGGTTGCAGCATTAGGAAGGTTGAGAACCACTGCTCTAAAGGGAGGGGTGGAAGAGAAGAGGAAAGGGGGTGGGAGAGGGAGGGTGGGAAAGAGAGGGAAGAAGAAAGAAAGTAAAGGGGTAGGGGAAGACAGAGAAAACCCCCGTGTGGCCACCAGGGGTCTGTGGTTCTGGTTCAGTGGTTTAAGGTGGAGATGTCATTAGAAAACGAGGGACCAGATCACCTCCAAGGTCTATATGCCTCTTTACAAGGAGAAGTAGCATTCTGAATTCCTTCTAACAGGACCGGGAACTAATTAGCCTGTGACTGAGTGAGTTGAAAAGTTCACTAATAATTGTTTTACCACAAACTGGGAATTGTCTTCAGATTTTTGGTAAATCTATGCTGCTGAAAGACTCCATCAAAATAAGCAACTGCTCTTGGAAATCAGGGTAAAGAGGAAAAAGATGGTTTCTGATGTTGACATATTCTCAGGTTCAGATTTGGGCGTAATACCTGGATGACCCTCCCTTGCAAGTTCCTGAGCAGGCTGCCAGTGAGTGAAGAGAGAAGCAACCTTAATACAAGGAAGCACCTTGGTGTAGGGGGTGTGTCACTGTGACCTCTACTTGTATAATTCCGTGTATCAATACCCTTTGTAATATGACTTTGAAGCTTTGCCTAAAAAGAGAAGGAGGGGGGTCTCTTTCCTACTCCTTGGTTCCTGACTGACTTCATGTCTTGATCTGACCACCAAAATGTGAGAGATGTCAAGTGGGAAAAGATTCTAAACACAAGACTTAAGGAACCTTCTACATTCCTGCTATGTTTTAGAACTTGGTTATACAGGGCAAAGAATCTGACTTAGCATGTCAAGAAGCCAGTCAGATTCATGGCCCTAGTTGACAGTCAATGCAAGAGCTTCCTTAGACCAGCCAGTCTCTAGCTTGTCTTTCACAAAATGCATGAATGACGATGTAGAGGACGCTGGGTTGCAGAGCAGCTGCCACTGAATGGAAATGAAGGCCTTGCTTTGTAGCTCACCCTGGCCTTGTAGCCTTGAACTCACAGAATCCCTCCTGCCCCAGCCTCTCAAATGCTGGAATCACACGTGTGCCCTACCATGTCTGGTTTTCACCTTGACATCTTATGATGTTAACATGCTTTAAAAAATTATTTAGCTTTTTATTGTGAAAATTACATGCCATGTAGAACAATTGAAATGCATAGACTGTGGAGCGGAAAATAGAAATTCTTTATAACCTGTGAATAAATGATTCCTAGGGTGATTCTGTGGTTCCTGACAGCTTTATATAGAGAGGCAAAGTATTAGACTAGCTTCCGCAATGAACCTGGGATAATAAAATAGATTCACTTTACTTGACCTGCTTAAAAATGCGTTTTTTACTATTATATAATTAACATTTGTTCATGTAATTAAGGCTATTTTATATTATGTTTTACTATATAGACATTTTACAATTCATTCTCTTCTTTTTAGATATACATGGAGAATTATTTCTAAAATCATTTCTAAAAATATGCCTAATTTTTAAAATTAGCGTAATTTTGTATATGTCTTTTTATCTCTGTTTACTTAGGTGGGGTTACTAAAAGAAGGATTTTTTGATGAGAAGGAATGCACTTTTGAAGATTCTTCATCCACATAGCTGTATTATTGCTCTTTACAATGACTCTAGTGTCAATGTCTATAAATAATAAATGCCAATATAAACTAGTTTTGTTGTTATGGTGCTGGGAATTGAGCAGGGCTTCGTACATGCTAGGCAGACCTCTCCTTCCTGACTGGGGCTCGCGTGGCCCAGGCAGGCTTTGAACTCCTTCTGTTGTCGAAAATGACTGTGAACCCCTGATCCTACACCCTCTGCCTTCTTCCACTTCTTTTTGTCCCCGATAAGAAGGGAAGAATTGTAATAGTGTGTGAACAGTTCCAGAGGCTGGGTTGCAGGCTGTAGGCCAAGCATCCTTTGGGCTTCAGAGGCTAACTCAGGACTGGTGTCCTGAGTGCTCTGGGCAGGAGGCATCCATCGCCTGCTGAGGCCCTGGCACTGCCGCCTCTGTATCTGACCCACACTCTGATTAGATTTCATCAAGCAGCACCAGGGCTTTGCCTGACCCACACCTGATTAATCACTTTCTCCTCAGTCAGCCCTCCACTCCCTCATCCTGGGCGGTGGTGTTTGAGCCACTCTTTTGCAAGTGGCTGATCGTCTTCATATCTTCTAGTGCAGAAACCTGACACCTGTGCTGTGCCCTCTGTCCTTCCATCCTCCATCTGCCCCGAGGACAATCTATCAGCCTGCAGTCTCATTAGGACCACAGAGAATTCCTGCAGCTTGTCTTTAACTACTCATAACTTATTTGCTCTCTTTAGCAGCTGTCCTGAAAAGAGATTAATCAGGGACTGGAATCTAGTCATTAGAGCCAGCCCCAATGTTCCAGGCTGTCCTGGGTGGCTCTGTTCCCTTTATGCAGGACAAGAGCATCATGAGTCCTCTGTCATCACCAAGCTTCTCTCATGCTGTATGAATTCTTCTTCCGAGTGTCAGAGCAAAACAAGGTATGGGAAGATGAGATGCCGTGTTCTCTGGTGGCCTGTCTGTTGCCTCATCCGTCTCCTCACAGGGGCCACACTTGTCCATCCACACAGTGAACGTATGCTCTCCAGCGCTGTCTGGAGAGTGATGACTCCACTCTCTGGCGAGATTGCTCCTGTGACTGTAACAGATGGCGGCCGGTGGCTCTCAGGACCTCTGGTGCTTGGGAATTTCCAAATGCCAATGTGGGCATCTCTTTGTCTTAGTGCTGTTTCCCAAGAGGCCGAAGGCTTCTCTGTGTACCTGCCCTCTGACTTCGACTGCTAAAGCTTTGTCACCCCTGGGAGTAAATCTCGTCCAGTGGTTTCTGTCTTAGCTCTCTTGCACCTGACCGGTATAGTTTTACTGTGGGTCTACATGTATTTCTGGTAATCTATGATTTTCATTGCTCGTGGGGATAGCTAGTTTGAGCACGCAGCCTGAGCTGGCCCTTTCTGCTTCTCAGCACAAGTCCATACTCACTCCTGGTGCTACCTTTGCCTCCAAAATAGCATCAACTCCAATCCCTAACTTGAGTTGGACTCAAGTTCAGCTCAGATCTTAAACTTAAGCCTTGTCTCAGGGTTTGCTTTTGGGAGATCTCAAAGTAAAGACTGTCCCTGTTCAGTTTCTATTGCTGTGAGCTGAAGCAACTAGGGGAGGAAAGAGTTTGTTTCAGCTTACAGTTAATAGTCTAGTCTCCGGAGAAGTCGGGGCAGGAGCCTGGAGGCCGTGGAGGAGTGCTGCTTCCTGGCTTGCTCTCCATGAGTTGCTCAGGCTGCTTTTGTAGAGCCCCTACAATGGGCTGGGTCCTCCCTCATCAGTAACTAATTAAGAAAACGCAGCAAGGGCCTTCCTACAGGCCAGTCTGGAAGGGGGCATTTTCTTGATTGAAGTTCTCTCTTTCTTAATGACTCTAGCTCATGCCAAGGTGACATAAAACTAGCCAGCACAGGTAGGGATTAGTTACTGGCTACCTCATCATTCAGGATCTCTGTTACCAGTTCCCCAGTGTACTGTGGAAAATGCCTTAATTCTAAACCAAACATATTTACCACCAAGTTAAAGAGGCAAGACTGCCATACGGCACTGGGGAAAATGATTTATTCTTTTCCTTTGATGTGGGGGAATCAAACCCAGAGCACGGTGCATGCCTGGAGGACATTTGAGCACCAACACAGGTTGTCAGTTCCCTTCCTTCCATCTTGCCTGTTCTTTGAAAAAAAAACTTACAAGAGGCAAACTGACATTTATAAAGATCCAGATAAATGAGGTTTATGTGTGAAGTGTGTTAGGCACTTGGGAATGGTAAAATCTATGGCAAACAGTGTGCGTACTGTTAAGGATCTCTTACCCACTTCTTCATCCTCCCCCCATTTTATGGTTATTATATTGGTCAAACAAAACCTATATGCAGGGTGTTAATATTAAAAGGCAAATGTAAGAGTTGCCACTGTGTGTAACAGTCAGACTTCCGTGAGTGAATGGACACCGTCTCTCCTAGGTAGGCTTGTCTTTAGAGTAAATCAGATAGCTGAATGAATGAGGAGCCCTTCGCTTCTGTATGATATGCTGTCACTTACAAAATTCTCCAAACTGTCTAAAAAGTGTGACCTTGAAACAAAGCCTTGTTCCCACAGCCTGGGGAGAAGCCAGACGACAGGATACATCTTTCCCACCTGACTGCGCGCTTTCCTCTGCAAAATATTTGCATGCTGTTGTCGGAAGGTAAGTCATGAAGATTTTCTCTTGCTTTTTAGCAATCTTGGCATGTTTTGCAGAAGCACTGTGCTTGAAAAGGTGCTCCACCTTTCAGGTGGAGACAGGGAGGTTACAGATGGAGCAGAAGAGCGATCCAGCTCTGAGATGTGACATTCGGAAGCACATTAAATGACAGGAGCCACCCAGGGATGCCTTGTTTCAAATGCATCTGCATTACAAATGTGGACAGAGGGCACTTGTCACACACTTGCCTGATTCTTCCAGCTTCAGGTGCCAAAACGTACCATGTCTGCTGGAGAAATGGACACCTGCCAAATACCCCCTAGGTTCCTGCTGTCTGGCCCTGGGTTGGATGTCTGCTTTTTTCCAACCATGCAGTGAGTCACGTGTTAAGAAAGCAAGCTGGTGATGTGTCAAGAGTTCCAGCCTTGAGTCTGTGAAGCAGACACCACATCCACCAACCAGGTCCCATTGGTAGGCCTTTGGCTTGTGCTGTTCTAATGCCACGGACTTCCACACGGATTCGGACTGGCTCCATTTCAACAGCAGATTGCCACAAACCTTGGAGCAGGACATTTTGCTAGCTTCCCAGCAGGCCCCACCCAAGTGTAGGATGTTTAGTTAAAGGCACAAAGCTGTTCACTTTCAGGACTTTGTGTTTCTTGAAACTTGTATTGAATGTAAGGGAGACAACTCTTCTATAGAGTGAGGTCACGGCTTACTTAGCAAAGCTGTCCTCCATGGTCACAGGATGGAGAACTTGTCATTTGCAGAAACACGTGACTCAGGGTTTCAGGTGCTTTTATTCCATTCCAGTCCCCCAAAGGGAACATTCAGCCACACTAGGACAAGGCTGTTTCTATTTACAGGGGGAGCGTGGAGTATAAACTTCTAAGACTGAAGGAAACCAAGGTGGTGTGGGTGAACAGCAAGTTCTCTGGAAGGAAGTCAAAGCTCTATTTGCCAACTTCCGTCCCTGATTTCAAGCTCTCAGTGTGACATCATCAGGAGCAGCTCCATCATGGCACCAACTATGCAGGGACACTTCTGTCATTAAGATTAACCCCCCACAGTCCCATATCCACTTTAGCAATTCTATTGGGTGTCATTCTTGGTCAGCTCATGTTTAGGCAGTCATGTTGGTGAGACTTTGTGGGTGTAGGTTCTAATGTTACTAGGTGACGAATCTCACAGCAAACTCCCTGGTCCTCCACGATCTTTCCAGCCCCTCTTCCACAGTGATCTTTGAACTGTGGGAGTGTTTTGTAGATGCATCCTTCAGGACTAGTCTCCTCAACTCTGCATTTGGATTGGTTTTGGCTTTCTGTGAATTTTTGTGTGCTTGCTCTTGAGCTATGGTATAGAATGAAGGAAGATGGTCTTTTGAGTTTGCAAAAGAGAAGAAAAAAATACTGTCATTGGACTAGTGATCGACCATCTTGCCTATGAAGGAGAGAGCCAGGGGATATCAAGGTGACCTGGAATAGTGACCAGATCTCTCCACAGTTACAGAGTCTGGCTCAGTCTCCTTTCTGATGGCTTGTTCTAAGATTGGAAGGGTGCATTAATTTTCTAGCACTACCATAACAAAGTACTACAAGCCAGGTGTTCTAAACAGCAGAAATAATGCTGAGCTGCGCTGGAATCCCCTGGAATTTTGTTGTCTGAGACTGAAGTGTCGACTGAATTGCTTCCCCCCCTCAGACCTTGGAGGAAGGCTCTCACACACCCTCCTCAGTCTCTGGTGATCTCCTGGCATCTTGGTATTCCTTGGCTTGCACATGGGTCCTGGGACCTCTGTCTTCATTTTTGTGCAACATTCTCCCTCTGAGCATGTCTGTGGGCAAACACTACCATTTTAATTAATAACTAAGGATTTTTATCCTTATTATACTGGCTTAGGGTCCTGACCCACTCACCATGCCTTCATCTTAACTAATTATTTCTTCAGTGACCTGAATCTCAAATTAGGCTATATTCTGAAGCTAAGACTTCAAGAGGATGAATGGGGCACACTATTCAACCCTGTACAGAGTGACATATGGTCTTATAATTCTGTTCAGATCTTTGGCAGAATTCAACAGTACACAAGAGATTTCTCCGTTAGAGGGCAGGGGAGGCTGAATATTCACCATTGTGAGAAGTCCCAAGAAGAAGAGAAAAAGAAGGTATTAGAAATGTCACTGCCCTTGGTCCCTTCAGATTCTGAGTCTTCCAGACAGAACCACATTATTTTTGGCACCTAAGCTTGGGGAGATGCATCTCCTAATCTGGGTCCAAGTTTTCCCTGAGAGCAGTGGAGACAAGTGGAACAGAGGCTGCCAGGCTGTGACAAGAGAGGATAGGAAGGGTCTTTCCACTACCTGAACAAATGTCCCAAGGAAGACCAAGGGACTGAAGAGAAGGAGTTCTGAAGCTAGAGAAAACAGGGATGAGGTGGCCTAGCATCCGGGTGGAAGAGCCCTAGTGTGGGTTTCCGTACATCTCACAGCTATCTGGGATCCAGGAGGCCTAACTCTCCCTTAGCTATGTGAGGACCTGCCTGAATCAGCCCACTGCCCTTGTCACTCCTGTGCCTCCTCAAAAGATGTCCTTCAGCTCAGCTACCGGGATGTCTGCTCCTGTAGCACAGAGATTAATCAGGACATACAGCTTGGTCACCAGACATCCATAAGACACTGTCACTTCCAGAATGTAAGCTGTTGTCATGCCCTTTCTGCTTAGCGTGGGTGTTTAAGGTGCTATTTTAGGGTCTTAGTATCTCAGGGTTATGAGACATGGAGTCCCAAGTCATTGATAGCATCACTCCTCAGCCCTTGAGAGAATCTTGTTAAAATGAAGTCTCAGCCACAGCAGGCAGGCTTGGCTGAGCCATGGCATTTCCCACTACTTTTCTCTCCAAGGCTTGCCAGGGTACATGCTTTAAGTTCAGCGATGCAAAAACAGCTTGTGAAGACGGTTTGGGAACTGATGCTCAAATCACAAGTACTGTGGTATTTCAGGCCCCAGGAATCCGGAGAAGAGGCAGGGTACCCCCAATGTGCCCTCTCTGAATTCTTGATCCATGGGACCCACAATATCTATAGAGGCTGTGTTCATGCTGTGAGGTCTTAGAGTACTTGACTAATGGTCAGCAGTGCATGGGACTGTGGGCGTTTCCCAGTGCCATGACCGTATTGTACCAAATTTACACCTCATAATGATCCCAGTCCCTTGAAGGATTCTACATATGACTGTTCTTTAGGCAACAAAGCAGGATAGGCTGGGTGCAATCACTTGCTGAAAGGCTCTCAGGTACAAGGGATTGGAATGGGGTCTTGGCCCAGGAGTTCTTTGCTCCCTAAACCTGGCTCATGTCCTGTCTAGGTGACCCCTGCTCTGCAATATGAGGCAGCATTGCTTCATTAAATATGAAGCTGTGTCTCCTGGTTGCCCTCCCATTGGAGACTCCAACTTGGTGCCTTATCTTTGGCTCTGTCCATTGCTGAGCTAATATCAGGAATCAATGGTCACAAAATTCATTGCTCAGACCTCCTACCATAGAAACACTGGGGCTTTGCTTGGAAGCTGCTGCCCCTGGATGCACCATCCAGTGTGGGCTGAGACCCCCACCCCCAGCTTGTAGGCTGTTCCTGACTTTCCACTGAGCATGTCACGAAGAGGCCAGTGCTGGCCCATTTCTGGAATGCATGGGTGACATCACATGGGGACAACCTGTCAGCTCAGCAGAAACTCCTTCAGAGTAGGACGACAGTCTCAGAGTCTTCTGCAAATTTTCTCCTCTGTCCCCATCACACAGGTCAGGCCTTGTTCCTGACTAATCATCTCTGACTCCATTGCCTCTCATCCACATATGATTGCTTGGAATTCACTCCCATGTACCTCTTCCACTGCTAAACCCGACTTCGTGCCTACTTTCCACAGGATCTAAATTGACATGCAGAGTTAGAGACCCACTTCAACCCCACCCTGCCACTTTGTCCACTGTATTATCATGATCACTTCACCCTCCGTCTCCTACCTCATGGGTGGCCTGGAGCCTTGTGGGGACAGGAATTTCTTTACCTTATTAACACCGTCAGCCATGGCCTGGAGTGTGAGCTCCCGGGGTCCATCAACCGTCTTCCCATTGTCTGTGGGGCCCCAGCTGGCACTGTAGATGTCTATCATTTGAGGCATGTGACTGATGGAGGAGGCCTCGATGATGTCTGTCATAAAAGGCTGGTCCAGCATCCGGATACCTGTGCACAGGGGTGAACAGAGAAACAAGACGTTGGTACCCCAGCTCTCAGAAGACATGGGGGTAGAGAAAAGCTTGGGCCCTGGGAGAAGATGGGGACCTTCAGTGCCTCAGAACATCATGGAGTCTGAGGGTCAAAATGGTGTTCAGATCACCCTACCCACTTCTTTCCAGACCTTACTCATGTCTGTTTTTTAATGATTTTATTGAGCTATACATTTTTCTCTCTTCCCCCACTTCTCTCCACGTCCCTTCAACCCTCTCCCATGGTCTCCATGCTCCCCATTTACTCAGAAAGTTCTTGTCTTTTTCTACTTCCCATGTAGATTAGATCCATGTATGTCTCTCTTAGGGTCCTCATTTTTTTTTTTGTTTTTGTTTTTCGAGACAGGGTTTCTCTGTGGCTTTGGAGCCTGTCCTGGAACTAGCTCTTGTAGAGCAGGCTGGGCTCGAACTCAGAGATCCACCTGCCTCTGCCTCCCGAGTGCTGGGATTAAAGGCGTGCACCACTACCGCCCAGCTCTTAGGGTCCTCATTCTTGTCTAGGTTCTCTGGGATTGTGAATTGTAGGCTGGTTTTCTTTGCTTTATGTCTAAAAGCCACTTATGAGTGAGTACATGTGATAATTGTCTTTCTGGGTCTGGGTTGCCTCACTCAATATGATGTTTTTTAGCTCCATCCATTTGTCTACAAATTTCAAAATGTCATTATTTTTTTCTGCTGTGTAGTACTCCATTGTGTAAATGTATCACAGTTTCCTTATCCATTCTTCAGTCGAGGGGCATTTAGGTTGTTTCTAGGTTCTGGCTATGACAAATAATGCTGCTATGAACATAGTTGAGCACATGTCCTTGTAGCACGATTGATCATCCTTTGGATATATACCTAAAAGTGGTATGCTGGGTCTTGAGGAAGGTTGCTTTCTAATATTCTGAGAAATCACTATGCTGATATCCAAAGGGGCTGTACCAGCTTGCATTCCCACCAGCAATGCAGAAGTGTTCCCTTTTCCCCACATCCTCTCCAGCATAAGTTGTCATCAGTGTTTTTGATCTTGGCCATTCTTATAGGTGTAAGATGGAATCTCAGAGTTGTTTTGATTTGCATTTCTCTGATGGCTAAGGATGCTGAGCATTTCCTTAAGTGTCTTTCAGCCACTTTAGATTCCTCTAAATTGAGAGTTTTCTGTTTAGGTCTGTACTCCATTTTTAAAATTGGATTATTTGTTCTTTTGATGACCAATTTCTTGAGTTCATTGTATATTTTGGAGATAAGTCCTCTGTTTGTTGTGGGGTTCTATAGGCTGCTGTTTTGTCTTGTTGACCGTGTCCTTTGCTTTACAGAAGATTTTCAGTTTTAGGAGGTCCCATTTATTAATTGTTTCTCTCAGTGTCTGTGCTGCTGGGGTTATATTTAGGAAGTGGTCTCCTGTGCCAATGCATTCAAGTGTACTTCCCGCTTTCTCTTCCATGAGGTTCAGTGCCTCACTCACATCTTACTTGAGTAATTATTTGAAGAAAATATATTCTCTAAACAAAATTTATTTGAATTCTTGTTGGGGAGACACAGTATGAAAGGGCATCCTTACTAAGCCTCTAAGTGGGAACCCAGCCTCCAATGGTGCAGAATTGACCTTTGTTCATGAGGCCAGGTTTCTAGATGCAGCTGGGACTAGAAAGATGCAGCTGGGACTGGAAAGACGCTACTGACACTTAGCAAGAAGCTCCAGGGTGCAGAGAGCAGGGGACAGGGGTGGTACAAGAGGTGCGGCACCGCCAGTTCATCACAGCTTAGAAGAAATGTGGAGGAAGAAAGAGATGGCACAGGTTAGTATAAATGGTCAGCAATGGGGTGCATGGTACACTGTGGTATCTCCGCGAGCCTGTTATTCTTTGATGTCTTTTGGGCATCATCTTGACAGGAGGGAGCAGAGCTTGATGCTCAGGATTGAACTGGGCAAATCAGAGCTGCACACAAGGACACAAGGAGAAAGGACAAAGAGGACATGGATCATGTGACTGGCTGGCTGACCCCAAGGCTGCTTCCAAGTTAACTCACCAGCAGCCAGTGAGATGAGCCAGCTGAATCTGGTCTATACTGCTCTCTGCAAGGCTTTGCCATGTGGGATGTGCCAGCTGCACCCTAGAGTGTTGGGAAGCTGAGCTGGCTTTACCCATGGGAACCGCTGTGATTTGAGTGTGTTTCCTAAAGATTTGTGCTGGGTCCTGGATACTCAGTAGCAATATGAGAGTTGAGGTAATTACGTCATTGTGGGAGTACTGTTATTGGAAGGGATTAATGTAGTTCACTTATTATGAATGAGTTGTTAAAATATGAGCAACACTGAAGCTCCTGTTCTCTGGCTTCCTGTAACCAGATAATCACTGCTGTATGTATCTTCTAGGGCATGAGGAGTTGATATGATATTGCTTTCTTGCTTTGGGCCTATCCTTACTTTCTTTTCTTTTCTTTTTCTTTTTTTTTTGAGACAAGGTTCCTCAGTATGGCTTTGGTGCCTGCCCTGAAACTAGCTCTTGTAATGAACTCACAGTGATATGCCTGCGTCTGCCTCCTGAGTGCTGGTATTAAAGGCGTGCATCACCACTGCATGGCAAGACTGATGAATTCTTAAGAATGAATGTCTGTGTCTGATGTCATTACTTCCTTTAGTGTATTTTCTTCTCCAACAGAAATAACAGGTTCAGAAGAACAAGCAATAAAGGCCAAAGATGGTCATTAATCCCTCTGCCTTTGCCATAACCCCTAAGTCAGGTCACCCATTTATGCCGACTCATATTCAATTATGAATTGGAATCTTTTCTTTGGGACGAATCTTATTTGGATTAAGAATTGTTCCGAACTTTTTAGAAGTTACATTTTAAGGAAGCTTAAAAGTACATTTTGCTGTGGACCTATGTCTGCTCTATTTACTTATGAAATGTAGCCTGTGCACAGCGGTGATGCCTGTAATTTTCTTGCTTTAAGGAGAAAGAACATGTGCTTTCAGATTCGCTCAGTGCTAGACCCTCAGGCCTGGGTTCAGCCAGCAACAATTTGACACCGAGACCACTGGGCTATAGGATAAACTGAACAGAATGCATTTCAAGTGAAATCGTTCCTGCGCTGTAGGTGGCAAAGAAACAGAGAGACAAACATTTTTTTTTTTGTTTTAAGGAGAACACTCATATGCTTTTGGATTTATCTGGTACTAGTGACCCAGGCTTGAGCAGTCAACCTCAAAAAGAAGAAAGGCGAGGGAAACTTAACAATGGTCAAAGTAGCCCTTGCCTGTCCCGCCAGCTGCCTGATGGCAGCCCTGCATTTGTCAGAGTCAGTGTGGGGCAGATGGCTGCACCTTGAACCCTCTTTCTCTTTACAACTGTGGTTCTATAGTGTCCTTCCTTCTTCATCCTGTCATGCACTCTCTCTGTGTTGAACGGGAATGCAATTGCTGATATGTATTCATTTGACTGCTTCAGCACTGAGGGTGGGGCAGGGGTGGCCGCAGGCTGAGAGCTGAGTTTGTTCGTATTCTTGGGGCCAGACTCTTGGCATTTCTTTGAATTATGTTAACCGCAGGAGGACTGAAGCACGCATTCATTGAATGAGATGCAGTATTAATTCTGCAAATGGCAGAACTATTTAGCGACCAAGGCACAGGCTCAGGGTGACCTGAAGGCTTTTTTTGGGGGGGCAGCATCTCCCCAAAGGCTGGACATGGCCTTGAGTTTTCAGCAGCGTTAGGCTGACAAACCAGCAAGTCATGTTGTTGGGAAGGTTTTTTAATTTTTGTACATTTACGTATTTATGACTGATAGATTTTAAATTTCAGTTTTTTCCAATCTCCCCCTTTTAGTGTGTGCATGTGAGTGTACCTATGTGTGTGCATGATATCTGCATGTATGATGTACGTACGTGTGTATACACACGGCATGACATGCATTTGGAGGTCAGAGGACAACTTTCAGGAGTTGGTTTCCCCCTTCTCCTCTAGGTTCTGAAGACTGAACTCAGGCCAATGGGCTTGTGTGGCAAGCGTTTTCATCTCCGGAATCATCTCTCAAGCCCAACCCTTTTGCTGAATAGGTGAAATATGGTTTAAGAGTGAAAATTAAAAATAAGAAAAGAAGCCAGGCGGTGGTGGTGCATGCCTTTAATCCCAGCACTCAGGACGCAGAGGTAGACAGATCTCTGTGAGTTCTAGGCCAGCCTGGTCTACAAGAGCGAGTTCCAGGACAGGCTCCAAAGCTACAGAGAAACCCTGTCTCAAAACCCCCCCAAAAAAAAAGAAAGAAAGTAATTGGGTCTCCTGTTTACATAATTACTCCCAAGAAAGACACTTTCAAAGTAAATTAGTCTTTCTTTCCAAGATTCATAAAACTAATGAAATCGTTACAGGAATATCAATAATTAAATTATCAGACACCTTTTGAAATAATTAAAACTTCCTGACTATAACAGCAAGCCTGGGACACCAGTCTCCATGTTTGACAATTACTCTTATAGATAACCTGGTTGTAATTTTTCCTCCCTCCTTTCTTGGCTATGTGGAGAAACAGTAGTAACAACTGTGTCCTTAAAAATAGATGCCAGAAACCAGAGAGTGCCTAGTTTTTTTAGGTGTCCCTTTAAGGGGACTTTTAAGGGTCATACAAGCCCCTAAGTGGAAAAAATGATACAGTCATACAGGCTTGCAATTCCATCCCGATTCAGCTTCATCAGTAGAGATGGAGTTTCCTAAGCAGGGACAACAAGTGCAAAAGAATCTCACAGTTTAATAGAGATACGAAAATGTGATATAATTGCAGAGTGCATTAAATGAGCAAAGAGTTTTTCATTGGGCCTGGCAGGTAATATGTTGATGGTTATTATTAGTTTTATAGTTGTCATTATTCAAGTACCCATGGATATTTGGACTTTAAGAGTATTTCTGGGTACCAATATTTTTGAGACCCTGAAAATGAGAACCCAGGAATAGTTACACACTGTATTTTCAACACCTGAACAGCAGGAGATATTGGCAGATGGTCTTGAACTCTGTTCTGCCAGGAGGTTCCCAAAGCACTGTGCAAAGGGTCACTAGACGGGCATCTTTGCTACACTCTGGGAAGTTCCAACCGATGTCTGGTACCCAGACATTCCTACAGTATATTTGAGAAGCAATGAGCTAGGAGTGTCTGGAGAAGGCTTCTGATTGCTAGGAACTGATCTGATGCAGGAAAAGTTGCAAAGGTTGATGAATCTGGTAGGAGGGCCTCTTTTACCTCCTGGGGTGACATTCCACTGGCTTTGTGCCTTTATGTCTGTCCCCAGTCTCTCAGTTCTACTGATCTACTCATTCTTCCATTAAGTGATCGTTGATATCTTAGTGAGTTTATTCCTTGACTCCCTCCCTTTACTTCCCTCCATTTCCTTTTCATTCTTTTCTCGTATTCAGAAAATAGGATTTGCACTCAGACTGTGAGCCGGAATCTGATCTGGATTCTGCAGTGCTAATGTAAGATCAAGTAGACAGACGCTCTCTTTGTGGAGACCGTGGTCGACAAGGGAGAAGCAGCAATCGAATGGCCATGTGCGACACAGATGGCTTTAGGTGTCAACTTGCTTGATGAAGGGATCCCTTGGGAATTGTCAAAGCATCGTTTTGGATGTGTCTATGAGACTGATTCCAGAAGTGACTGATTGAGCCTGAGTGGCATAAATGGGGAAGATCTGTCCTCAATGGTAGCAGCCGATCCTAGCCATACTTTCTAATTCATACTTTACGAGGTTTTACCTAAGTTGCATTTACCCAGAGATTGACTCATATGTGTTTGGGAAGTTAGCATACAACACATAGTATGCACATGACTGTTAGCGGGTGTCAGCTACTGTACAGACAGTGTTGGGAGTACTGGTTAACTGTAGAAAAACAGAACCGCTAGCCATCTTAGCATCACATCTACAGAAGTAGAGTCTAGATGGACTGGTGGCTTTGTGTCCAAGTTTGTACTGAATGAAACAAACGTGTGACCAGTTATTTATGACATACTAAGAGTGCTTGACCACCAACAGGAAACATGAGCAAAGTCTATGCACTGAAGAAATGGACAGGCAGGAAGCAAATGAAGAGGCGCTTAATGGTCTCCTTAATCCCCATCAGAAGATCAATTTTCTATCTCATAATTTCATTAAGTAGCGGAAGTTGGCTTCTTACTCAAGATGATTCAGTCTCTCATGTTCTGGGATAACAGGCCTGTGCCACTAAACTGTGACAAGTCTTTTTCTTTCTTCTTTTCAAGACAACTTGAATCAAAACCCTCCCTAACCTGTCACTGAACATCTCCAGAATGCCACAAAGACTAGCAATTATCTTAGTTGACCACCAGGTGGCGCTTTAGCTCGCCATTGCATAGGAAGTTCCTGAAGGAAAATTATTGGGAAGAGTTAGGTTCATTTTTAGTGAAACACACACACACACACACACACACACACACACACACACACACACACACACACACACACACACTCACATACACACACGACAGCGTTTAGAACTGTCATCCTGATTGAGTAAAATATTTTCCCCTCTCAAATTTATCCTCTTAGGATTATCATGCCAAGCTGGTTGTTCATAATATTTGTTGACGTTATGTAGGCTCTGAGAATCAAGCTCAGGTCCTGTACTTAAAAGGCAAGCAATTTGTCAATGGCAAGTCTCCAGCCCTCCAGATATATTCTTTTGTGAAATTCTGCACCCAGTTTCAGGCAGGTGTTTCTGCAAGCACTCTGGAAATAGCTAAGGGTGGGTTTGTAGCGTGTCCATTTGCTTTATTTAGGCCCCTATATATGCAAGTGTCAGCACAAAGTAGGCTTAGGGTTCAGTAAGTTGCTAGGAAAGAAATTATCAAGAAAATTGTTAAAAGAAAGAAACAAGAGTAGGCAACTCAGCTTTGACTGAATTAAGAACCTGTGTGATCCAAAACTTAGAGCAATCAGAAAACATTCCATTCTCAGGCATCTTGTTGAAAACTTCTGAGTCTGTCTGGTTGCCTTTCTCTCTAAATCTCCATTGACTTTCTGCTCCCATTCCTAAAACCCTTGTAAAGAAAAAGTATAAAGTATGTGAGCCTTCAAAGAGGTTCCTTAGCATGGATCATGTCTCCTTAAGAAGTGATGGATGGCAGGGCGGTGGTGGCGCACGCCTTTAATCCCAGCACTCAGGAGGCAGAGGCAGGCGGATCTCTGTGAGTTTGAGGCCAGCCTGGTCTACAAGAGCGAGTTCCAGCCAGGACAGGCTCTAAAGCTACAGAGAAACCCTGTCTTGAAAAACCAAAAAAAAAAAAAAAAGAAGTGATGGATCATATAAACCAGTTTCCAGGCCACCCAGCATCTTTATAAACAGCCCTCACACACCTCCTTTTGCTCTCTAGTCTGTATTTGATTCTCATTAAAGAGCTATTGACATTGGCGCAATACTTTAGAGTAGCGACTTTGCATTAATATAAAGTTGAATACCAGAAAGGATCATTTTCTCTGTCAGAAAACAAGACTGTGTTTACTGCTGGGTAGGTACGGGCAACACCTGGGGACAGGGTCATGAGAAGGAGGGCTTTGGGGTCTGGTTGGATTTTGTTGGTTTCACAGGTGTTACATTTATGAAAACCCATTCACATTTGAGTTATGTTCTTGTGATCTGCCTTTTTTTTCGCGTCTTATGCTTAGGGATATTGAAAGCATGTTGTGTACAGGTGAAAATGAAATGTCTTCCCTATGCTCGCTCCACCTGTGGGTCTCAGAGATCCTGACCAGGGGGATAATTTTGCTGGCCCCGGCAAGATTGGAGATCAGAATGCCACAGCTCCCAGGGCAGGCTGCCCAGCACGGTGCCTGTCTCTGGCAGGGTGGCTCACCTGCCACCTTGGAGTTGTATGCCACGCCGACTCCACAGATATTGTTGCTGGCGGCTGCAGAGACTTCTCCTGCACACCTAGTTCCATGGCTGTGGGGAAAACAGACACAAGTCAGACAATTGGTCACACATTTGTGGGGAATTTCTTTAGCTCAGTCTTCAATGGTTCAGTTGAGGTTGAGCTCAGCAGCGGCCCATCCAATTTTCTGTTGTTCCACTCTGAAGGTCCCTTTTATTCTCCCCCCACTTTCTCCAGTGACCTTCCTGATCCTAGGTTGTTTCTATTACAAAGAGAACATTACATTATTAATGTGACAGTTCTTCTTTACTTTAAAATTCGAAGTATCTTCCAGTGGAAAGCATGCAGGTTTCCTTAAAAAATGAAGCACAGTATAAAATGGTTGTGCCCTGACTGGTGGTTGGTCAGCTTGGGTTCCTTGGAAGAACTAGGATCGCATGTGGGTAGTTGCTTTCATGGGTGTCTCAGCATACAGGACTGAGATTCTGCCTCTCGGTGATGGAGTGATGGTCACTCACTGTCATTGAACCCGCTTTCCGCTTTGACACAGCAAAAAGAAAGCACATTCTGGTAGAGTTTTGGAAAAGAAGAAGTTAAGTGACCCCTGTTTTCAGTTAGATATGATCCTAGACATAAAAGACTCTAAAGAAGCCACCAGAAAACTCTGAGCCAATAAATAAAAATCCAGCAAAGTAGTAGGAGACACAATTAGAATACAAAATCCACTAGCTTTTCTTAGACATCAATGACAAACACACCAAGAGAGGAAATAGGGAAACAATCCCAACAACCAAAACAACAACAACAGCAACAACACAACTACAACAGCAACAAAACAAGTACTACAGCAGCAACAACGAACCAAGCTCTAAGTTAATTTAACCAAGAAGATAGAATTCTATACTGAAAACTTTAAAAGCCTGAAGAAACAGGGTCTTACTGTTAGGTTCTGGAAGGTAATCAATAGGATTGGCAATAACCTATAATTTTTTGGGGGGGTCTATGTAACCCCATTGGTCAACAACTCAAAAAGAGGTAGCCCATTCCTGGTGCTAGGATTTTATTTGGTAGCATATGGAATCTAGTCGAGGTATTGTCCCCCCATTATAAGTAAACCCCATTTAAACTTTTTATACATATACATGTGAGTTGTACATATTGTTCCATAGACACTTGCTTGTTTATGTTTGCTGCTGCTTAATTCATAACAGTCAAAAAATGAAATTAGTTTATAGATGGAGAATAAGAATGTGGTATGTATACATTATGGGATTTTATTAGGGTGTGAGGAAAAATAAAATTATGAAAATTTCAGGTAAATGGATGGCTCTGGAAGCAATTATACTGAGTGAGTTAACTCAGACACAGAAAGACAAACACTGCATACTCTCCTTCATATGTGGACTCTAGTTTCTAACTTGTAATTTTGTATGCTTAACTTGGAGTACCTTTAGGACCCAGAATGCTAGAAAGAGGGTACTAAGAGGGGCTGCCCAAAGAGAGGGCTAGTAGGAAATAGGTAATATAAAAGTAGAGAGGGGGGTACTTGGAGTAGGAAGGTTTAAAGGGTTGGACGATAGGGAGACAAGAGGATGGAGGTTAACCAAAATGAAGGGGATACAAAAACAAACATGGACATCTGCTATCTTGTAACTAAATTAGAAAGGAATTTATATGAAAAAAGAATTTAAAGGGAGATGCCTTGCATGGCTGGAAAAACCTGCTCCCAGAAGCCATAGGCTGTTGAACAAAAGCTCCTGTGCCAGGAGTCAGAGAGCTCTCTGGGAGCTGATGCTCACAGAGAACCCAAAGGCCATGCCACCAACAGTGCAGGCTCCTGATAGTCCTCTTAGTTCCCCACCATAACTGGATGAAAAGACCTTATTGCTGAAGACACCACACAGCTTGGCTGCTTGATGTAGAGAATCAAGGTGGGACTGAGCTAGACGCCATGCTGGCTAGCTTTCACAGTCCTGAAAGATGCTATGCAGAACACTGGAGGAGAAAAGGCATCAGTGGTCTTACCTGCCTGTGAATCCACTGTGGAATATGGGATCATTTGTGCAATAGTGACATTATTGTTATAGGGGTAACCAATTGCTCACAGGTTGGATCTGAGGCCTTCTCTGCAGGAAGGAATATCTACTCGGTACTAGAAACCCGGACGAAAACCCATGCTGGGAGAGACCATAACTCCCAAGGATGGGAATGGGGAACTGCATACTGTTGTTTAGGTAAACTGATACAGTATCAAACTGCCTTTTAGATGTTAGCTTCTAGCCACAGACAAATTCTACTCTCATCTTTGATCAGAGAAACTTTTTTTCAGTGAATGGGGTTTAATGTGGAGACCATGGCTGTTTGTGGTGATGAGAGAAAATGGCTAAGTCAGGCAGCACTGACAATGAGAAAGAATCTGCGGGATGGTCAGTGGTGGTGCTCACCGTTAATACCAGCACTCAGGAGGCAGAGGCAGGAGAATTTCTATAAGTTTGAGGCTGATGTGGTCTACAGAATGAATTCCAGGATAGCCAGAGAAACCCTGTGCTGTAAAACAAACAAAACAGAACAAAACAAAATCTGTGTCTTCAAATAACCAGTTATCCAGGGAAATCAGAAAGACTTGGCAAAAGCAACCTGATGCAGTCTGTGAATTTGTTGTTCAGTAAATTCTGGCACTCTAGAAAGCTTGTCTATGTTCTGACACGGTGTGCTCATGACACAGATGTTCTCGCTCTAGAAAGCTTGTCTATTTTCTGACATGGTGTGCTCATGACACAGATGTTCTCGCCCCCCTGCACTGCAGGAAAATCTTTCTGAACTTCATTTTCAGTTATCCAATTTACTGTCTCAAAAATTTCAGAAGGCAAGGGGAAAATACCTACTGCTTGGCTGTCCTCCTAGTGAAGATCAATGGGGCAAGTGGCCAGGGTCGTGGACACGTTGCTTTGCCGAATTGAATTATCTACCACATTCTGGTCATGACCCTGGCAATGTGATGCTCTTGTTCCACCCATGTAAAAGTGAAGTGTATTTTCCCCAACTTTGAATCTGGTCTGGTCTTGAAACTTGCTTTGATCAGAAGAAAGTGGTAGAAGTCGTAAGCCAATGGGGACTCAGGTGGAATGTTGTTGTTTGAATGTGAAATGTTCCCCATAGGCACACAGATTAAACACCTGGTCTCCAGTTGGTGGCACTGTTGAGGAGGTGGAGACTCTCTGGAGGAAGTGGGTCATTGGGAGCAGGCTACTTCCTGTTCACTTTCTGCCTTATCAGTGTAGATGCAACATGGCCAAGCTCCTGCCAGGCTGCCCTGCCCACGTGCTGCTATGATAGACTATGTGAGTCAGAATAACTCCTTCTTCAAGAAGCGTTCATCATGGTATTTCATCACAGCAACAAGAAAGAAACTATGACATGACTTCCCATTTTTGTAAAACTGATGAGTGTGGGTGTTATTGTTTAATTTGTGTTTTCCTTTTTACTAGTGAGGTAATACTAATAACATTTTCTGCATTTCTTAAAAATTAAATTAATGAATCAATTTTAAAATAACAGATACAATTGTATGTATTCACTGAGTGCAATGTACTGTTTTGAAATCTGTGTGTACTGTGGAATGAGTGAGGACAGAGAAATACACCCTTGTGTAGAGCAATGATGCTCACTATTTTAAACTGAATTCTGGGTGACTTGTGACATAGCATCACTGTGGTAATAAACAAAAATGCATCCATCAGTCTAGAGGGTCACATTAGGGTTCACTGTGGGGAATTGAGGTTCCAACTCATATCACCGTGGCTGAAATGAAGCTTTCTTGAACAGCCTGCATCAGCTCGGGGGTGTCCAAGGGACAACATGAGGCTCTGCCTCCCAACCTCATGGGTCTTCTGAGTGCTAGGGCAGGCACTCTCTCTTCTCTCTTACACGCCACTGACTTTTACCGTCTCCCTCATCTTTCCAGCCTAAAGCATGCTTCCCTTTTTCATTTTTTCTTCCATTCAAATTGGATGGTGGGATAATAGATTGGTATTTGTGAGTTATTGTTTATAGACAGTTACATTGGATACAAAGTTAAATTATATTGAATATTGTATGCATGCATGCTTCTACCTCTGTTTAAAACATTTTTATGTATTGATATATATATATTTACCATATTGCAATGTACATTTCTACCTCTGATTAAGATACTTATATATTGTTTATGTATTGATATATATATATATTTACCATATTGCAGTGTATACTTGTACATTGTTTACATTTGGATGTCATTGTCCTCATTTATTACACAGTTGTTTATTGTCTTAGTCTTTAAGTTAGATAGGTATTAAGAATTATAGATCAATAGTCATCTATGTTTGTCATATTTATAGCTAGACTAATCAGGTTTTTTAGATACGTAGAGATTATATTCTGTATAAATAGATAATCTTCAACCTCTTCAAAGAGCTGTAGAAAATGGCATTTAATCTAACTTAGAGTTCTGTGGTAGCGAGACACAATCACTCCTGGCAACACCGATCTATTCCCGAGAGATTGTTGAGCACCAAAGACACTCCACTTGGAGCTTGTTCTTCTTGGCAAAACCAGCCTCTGGGCAAGGAACTGCCCATACCTCAACTACTGACAAAATACATAGTATCCGGAAATGGATAGGCAGAACTGTCAAATCTTGCCAAGACAGGGTAAGATGGTTTTGGAAAATTTCTTGCCTTTAAAAACAATCTGTCAGTTACTATAGGCCTTAGCCAAAGTTGGTTGCTTCAACACTACAAATGTGACTTTGGTTGACTGCCCAGGTAGCCAGTTGTCTCTTTGATTTGTTGCATGTTTTGGAAGTTGTTTGATTGCACTTCCTAATTACTCAGGTAACATTATTTCCCTTCTTGGATCGTCGATGGGGTTAAACACTAGATAAATGTAGTTACTTTCCTCTCATGACTTGGCCAAGTTATTTATTATATAAGACACAAGCTAGTTAGAATAGGATATTTGTTCTTTTTGTATATAATTTTGTAGTAGGTTTAGAACTCTCTTACTTAAACAAAAGGGGGGGGTGCTGTGGGAGCTCCTTCTGCTCCTTCAGCCAATAGCCTTTGAGATACCAGCCCACTGGGGTGTGGTCTCTTTCTCTTTAAAAAGCAGCGGCAGCCCTCCTCTTGCTCTCTCTTGCTTTGGACTCCTTTCCTGGTAAAGGGCTGTTGTCTAGGATGGTGTTCTGTAAGTTTTTTCCCCCTCAAATAAATAACCCTTTTAATAATAATTCCAAACTGGTGTGGGATTGATTTGTGCATTACTCTTATTCCTTCTCCTCCTTTTCTTACTCTTCCCCCTCATCGTCCTCTTGTTTTTTTCTTTTTGTTGCAGGGGGCAAGGTCTGGAACTATAACCTAGGCTGGTCTGGAACTTACCTTGTAGTCCAGACTGGTCTTAATTCATGCTAATCCTCCTATTTAGGCCTCTCAAACACAGATATAAGGATTACAGATATAAGACATTATGCTCAGCATCAAAACATCTGTCTCTAAATATACTATACTGAAGCATGCTGTAACACATATTAGACTGGATGCCAGCAATGACTCTTCCCCTGCATTGGTGCAGACTATGGGCTTGGGACTGTGCTAAAAATGCTATCTAAGTTATCATATTTAACCTTCAAAAAGGCCGTTATTCTCTCCACTTTAAATAGAGAGGCATAGAACCACTGGGCCACTTCTCAATTAAGAGGCACAACCACAATTCAATATCTATTTCCAAACTTCTGACTTTATTCTTGCCCCCACTATCATCTATTTCCATATATCAGAACTATGAGACAAAAGTGAGTTGCTTAATTTTTATTTATCAGCTTGGCTGGTGTGAATCTTTTAATTTATAAAACATTTTAATCATCACAACAGTTTGATGAATAATACAATATCTCTTATATGACCACCATATAAGCCTAGCAAAGCTAAGTATTTTCCAGACTTCAGAGTTTTTAACTCTTTTTAAGTCTTTGTACGTGTGATGGAAACTTTTCCAACATCATTCCTTTTTTGCTTCCTTGGACGTTCATGATTTGACTATTTTTGGTAATGAGCGGTAGTCCACTTTAATATGTTGTAAATTATTTATCCATAGTCTGATGGTAGGTATTTTATTAATGATTATCTTGGCTATCACACATCATTTGAAAAGGAAAATTCTTGTGTATGGCTTTCTCATGCCCACCAGGGAGAGTTTTTCCGGGGTATGCATATGGGAATGAACCTGGATGGTGTGGTTATGAATTGTCTTCTGCACTGTGGGAGTGTTTTCAATGTTTAATATCTTTGTAATTTAATATCTTTGTCAACACTTAATGTTGTCAAGCTTTACCACCATGCCCATCTCTTTAGGGTGAAAAGGTCTTATAGCTTCCTTTTAAATTTCTATCATCATGAGCAAGGCTGTATTCTCATATGCTTAGTTTTCTCAGGGTTTCTCTTCTGTGAATTGCCTATTCATAGCCTTGGTACCCTTTTCCCCCATCGAGAGGTTCATCTTCTGTTAAACTTATTTGTAGCTGTTCTTTATGAATACTGAGTATTACTCCTTTTCTTATACAATTTGTTGCATAGGTCTTTTAGTTTGTGGCTTGACTTCCAACTTTATTTACTATTGCTTTTGCTAAACAAATTTTTAAAAATTTAATATTTTAGGTTTATCAGATTTTTGGCTTAGAGTCTTGTTTAAGAAGATCATCTGATGTTGGGATCTAAAGATATTTCCCACATCTAATTCTAGGTTCATGCATATTTAAGACTCTATTTGTGCTCAGGATGTAGGATGCCTAGTTTTCCTCACATTAGTAGCAAACACGAATCACTGACTGCCACTGTGCTGACTTTCATTTTTATTGTGGTTTCAGTCATGTCATAAATTTCTTTTTATGTGGGGTCTGTCTCTGTGCTCCTTATTCTGTTTTTTCTGTCTTTTAAAATGTTTTTATGTGCATATGTATGTGCTTGAGTGTGTATATTATATGTGCAGAAACCTATGGATGTCAGATTCCCTGAAACTTACATGTGGTCATAAGCCTGCAATTTTAATATTATTGTTAATGGTATTGGGAATTCCTGGGGTCTGGTACACCTTCTGTGGTCATGTTGGTGTCCAAGAGCCATGCTGTAGCTGTGCCAGGCTGATCTGGATGACATGTGCTGATACCTGGGGTCATGGTGACCTCCTGGCCCATGCTGCTGCCAGTGGCCATGTCCTATATCAGCTGGGGTCTGTGTTACTGTCCATGGCCCATGTTGCCACAGGCTACCAAGGGCCACAGGAATGCCTGGGTCTGGGCTGTCATCTGTGGCCATATTGGTGTCTGGGGGCCCTGCTGCCACTGGGGTCAAGGCTGTCTGGCATGATGACGACCAGGCCTGAGCTGCAGCTGAGGGCCAAGTATGATTTTGAATTTTGTTGACTGGGTCCATGACCCTGCAGTAGCCAGGGACTCTGTTGATGTCCTTGACTTCAGTTGCCACTGAAATTTGGGTGGATGCCTAGAGTCAGGTCAGCGATCTGAGTTTATGTTGATGTGCTGTCACCTGGGACCATGGTGACATCTGGACCTAAGCTGTGGCTGAAGACCATGTCTGGTTTTGATTCGGTTGGGTATATTTTTTCCCCCCGGGCATTTGGAATTTTGGGTTGCAGAAGTTTGATCCGATCCCTACTATTTTATTTCCTAGCCTCCCCCCCCACTTTGGCTCTGTTTCCTTGTTATTGTTTCTTTGATTTGCTTTAGTTGATTCTTTGGTTGAGTATCACATCCAGGCTCTATGATGGATGGGGTTCAAGGTTCTAGATTCACAGAATATGGAGGAGAAGGCAGATTTAGCAAGGCAGCATGCAGCTTGGGTAGTTTCTGTGCAACTGTTTTGTCCTCCTCTCTCCTTTTGTTCTGACTCTTTAGATAGCCAGAGTTTCATGGCAGCCAGCTATAGGCTTTTCGTCCATGTCTCTGGAGATGGAAATTTCAGGATCAGGCATATAATAGCTTAAATATAGAGAATGTCCAACAAGCTTGGTGTGGGCCGTGTTTGCTGGCCTAGTCCAATGAGCTGTGTGAGGTCAGGCTTATTAGAAAGGATGAGTATGAATACACTAGATGGACTGGTGGTTCCTGGGAGCCTGCAAAGTTGCTTTTGGTGAAGCCTGAGGTCTGTTTTATTTTGTAGAAGTGAGGACACCTCTTCATTTTCTAAGGCTGTATTTTCTAAGATTTCCAGTTTTACAGTCAATCACATCTCTCATGCACAAGATAACTGTGTGTGTATTGGACTCCTCTTTCCACCAATAACAGAAATACAGGAAGTTTAAGCTTGTATTGTGTGGGATCTTCTTTTTTCCTAGAAGTTCAGGTGAAAGTGTGGGTGCCTGGGCAAATGAGTAGTGGGTTGCTCCATTTGCAGCTTTGCTAGGCATTTTCCTACTTTGGACCCAATGGAGGGATTTTTGCCTTCACTTCTGTAAGAAGTCCCTTTACTGAAATGCACAATGACATGCACCTCCACAGAGGGAATACCTATAGGCTCTGTATCAAGTACTCTACACCACATGTCTCCATTGCCCAAGGCAAACTGTCAAGGCAAGAGCATTAATTTATTCTATACCAGGGAAACTGACTTAGGCATCACCAGCCCCACCCCAAACATTTTGTAGAATATTGTATTTGTCTGTCATAGCTGGGTATATTTCTTCTTTCTTGAGAAAAAGGTTATTGTCACATGAGAACCATAAGGTGCCTGTGTGAACATGCACAAAATTAGCTTTCAAAGTAGAGATGATTTTATCAATGTACAGATATTTTACAATCTTTATTATCTTCTCCCTAACTCTCAAATTTGTCTTATGTCTCTTTCTTTAGCTGAAGAGGAAACATTTATGAAGATGAAACATTGTAAAGATGAAGAGGAAACCTTATGAAGATGGACATTTATGAAGTCTACATAGAGGACTAGAGACTGTGATGTCATAGCACAAGGACTATAAATGACTAGGAACATGGCACTCTGCTGGGCATTACAAAGTTCTGGCAAAGATATAGAGCAAACACTAAGCTAATATCCACCTATGAGGTTGCCTCAGTGCTCACATGAACACAAGAGTTTGATTATGTCTTTGAAAATGGTTTGAATGCTATTATACAGGAGGTGACTTAAAAATGAGTTCATAAAGACATAAGAAAAAGATGTTCATCTCTTCCTAAGCTGCTAAGCATCACCAGGGTAAGTTATAAGTTTACATTAGTGTGGCAGGAGCAAACCAGGGAGGGACATTCCCCTCACGTGTTCTTCCATGACCTGTTGCAAAGGGCTCTTTAAAATGAAATATGACATCTAAGAAGGAAAAGAAACCCCACCCACTGAAAGTCTTTCATATTTGAAGTTTTAACTATGTTATCAATCAAATTAGCTTCCACAGATATGAATGGTTCTCAGCCTACATCTGTCCTCCCTTTCTCTTGACTTGGGCTGTTTGAGTAATAAATGTCTTCTCTCTTCTTGAATTTATAGTAAACTTACCAGGAACTGTGTCTCGTCCAGAATCTCTTCCTCTCTAGGGCTTAATAGAATGTGCAGCACCCTCCCTGCCCCATAAATATTGCCGCTGACAGGGATGACATTTCTGTGACCAGCGCCTGTCAAAGACATGCTATGCAAGAGGGGTTTTTATGGACAATAGCACAGTAATGGAATATAGCTCCGCAGCGCATCACTAGACACTCTCTTAAAGCTGAGTGAGGTATAATGGTACTGACCAACCGTGTGCTGCAAACCTTGTGAATAGCAGGCAGCTCTAAAAATGGACAGATGTCAAGGCCACTCAACAGGGTGCCTGAAAAGGTAGGCTACCCATCCATCAACCAGCTAATCGGTGTTGACTGAATGCCAGCCAGGAAAAGAACTGCTGTTAGGTCCTGAGGCCTCCCAGCAAATAAATTATATCTTTTCTGCACATTATTGATGCCCATTAAATGTGTAGTATTTTCTACCTTTTTTTTGGTAATTTGAGTTATTATTATTTTGTTGGTCCAATTGTAATTCTCTGATTGCAAGTTAGAAGAAAAGAATACTTTGCAAAGCTTCCACCGTGTTTCATATATATCCCTGGAGCTCAATACTGCATAGAGTTATTGAATGGTCCACGACGGGATGAATATACTACAAAATGCAGTCAAGCATAGGGCAGGACGTTCTCACATATTGAAAGTAGTGCTGCATATGTTTGAAGCTTGCATAGAAATATGCACTAAGAGAAAAACGGATTAATCAGTAAGAACAGAGGCTGTGATAGCATGCTTTAAGATGGGTTGGGAAAACCCAGGAGGCACATGCTGCTATTGAATGTAGTTTCCCATCCAAGGAGTACATTTTAGCTTCTTGCTTGAGGGTCCTTTGTTGTATTTTCTTCTTTCCCCAGTAATGGGTTCTTGGAATGGATGGCTCTTGCCACTGCTGATTCCTGTGCAGCAATTGCTCCTGGGATCTAACTAGCCTCTGCGGCAGGCAGCATGATGGAATCAATAGCAGCATGCTCCTTCTGGGCCCGCAGCAGGCAGTTGTGTTGGAGATGTGGAGCATGCTGTGGTGAGAATTGCTTAAGAGACCAAAGAGCCTGAATGGCGGTGGCACACCAGAGTTGATGCCCATGTCCATAAAAAGACACCCAGAGAGGCGATGGCATGTTCCTGTGATGGTACAGCTGGCATGAGGCTTTGGTGGAACAACAGCAGGATCTTGTGATGGCCAAGGAAGGACAGGTGCTGAGCTCAAGGCTCCTGTGTCTCTGGGTGACAGAATTTTTTTGAGTTCAATGGGATAGGGACTCTTATCAGTGATCTTGGCTCAGTTTCTCACCAAGTCACAGAGTCTGTCCTCTTTTTTCTCTTAGCAGCCCATCTCTCCTCCTCCATGAACCCTTTTTTAGGATACTGCTCCCTGCACTATCTCTTCCATCTAGACCAGATGGCCAGGGAACTCCTTGAGTGCATTCTGTATATGTATGTCTTCCTTTCATCTTCTTTACTCCCATGTCCAACTCTACCTATAATCTTCATTTAAGTCTTGGACCAATGAACCCCTCTCTGGCACCAAAATTTGCCCCTACCATTGTGTGATCTTGTATAAATGATGTTAGCTGTATGTTTAAGGATCATCCTGGTAATTCAGAGACTTAATGGTTAAGACTAAGTTAACACATGCAAAGTGTTAAGACTGTGCCTTAGAGATTGTAAGGTTAGTTCAATGTATGTTAGCTTGTTGTGCAAAGTTAGCCTTGGATCCAGCCAGCATTGTGGTGATTCAAGTATGGGCTTCCTCCTCATGTAATGTGGTAAGCTCCTCAGAAGTTTGCAGAGCAAAATTAAAGCTTTTACAAACTCAACTCCCAGATCTGTTCATTGCCTATTTCTATGCCTCCTGCATTTTAAGTTTATTTCTCATTATAATGCTATGGTTGGGACAGGAAATGTTCCCAACAGGCTTGTGTGTTGAAGGCTTGTTTGCCAGTCAGCAGCAATCTTTACTGGGGTGGGGTGGGACTAAAGAAACTGGGAGGTGAGGTCTAGTTGGAGGAGGTAGTGCTTACACATGGGTGTTAGGTTTGCCCTGGCTTTTTCTTATCTTGGCTTCCTGTCAGCCATAAGGAAAACTGCTTCTGCCCAGCTAAGCTCCTGCCCCCATGATATTCTGTCTCTCCTGGGGTCTATGGACTGAAGTCTCCACACCTGTAAGCCCAACTTTTAAATGGTCTCACTTGGCTATTTGACCTAATGACAAAAGTCTGACACATACTGAACTAGAAAAGGTGTAAACAAATCGAGCAAACTATTTCCAGCTCTCAGCTGTGACAGCAATTAACTCATGACCAGCCTCATTTCCTCAACACCCCAACCCGTTCTCCACCTCCTGCTGTAGATTATAGTAAGCAGTACTGAAGATGGTACCGGACACATTACTCTTTCATTCTGCAGGGAACTTTTAGCAATATAGCCTACACATGGGGGAAAGTCACCCTTTTGAATTTTCTTCATGTCAAGCAGGTGCCAACGTTTTGGGCCAAGGCTCTCCTGATGTGGCAGACTTGAATCTTATCTTACCACCCGCATCCAATCAATTACAATCACTGCTACATTTGCAAGACTGTAAGTAGAATCGGGAAGCACCCAGTCTTTGCAGCACAAGTTGTAGTGGATGAAGGTCTTTGAAATGACTTGGCAGTTGGGAAAAAAGTTATTTATTGGTCGGAGTGGATGGACACTCTGTCTTGAGTCATTGACTTCCTAGGACGCAAGCAGTATGCTTGCCTGACTCACTAGGACTGTGTCTCTGGTAAACTTGTCACTTGGGAATTCTTACCACTGACAGTGATGGATTTTTGTTACACTAAGCACTAATTAGTTTTAATTAGAGGCTGTTAGTCTGTTTAAAATGGAACTTTCAAGAACAAGCTTGCATATGAAAATATTTAAGAGATAAGGCATTTTCATAGTTTTTTTGGGTGAATATTCCTACAAGTATCACACAAGAAGGGTTAGCTTGGAGGAGACTGAGTTTATATTCAGGAAAACCTCCTCTGTCTGTTTGGGTCAGTTTACCAACACCTAATACCTCTCAGCTACAGAGAGACAGCATGTGGTCTGCTTCATGCCTTGCCACAGCTCTTTATCATGTTCACGAGAGGACCAGGAGTTGGTCAATGCTGAGGCCAGACTCAGCTCGCCCCAGCCTTCCAAATTCACTGCTAGTTATGTATAAACTCTTGCTTAGGGACATTGTCTGGTAACTTTACATCCTTGTGTCTAAAAAGGATTTCTCTGATCAGGTGCTAGGATGCAGGGTTATATGTCATGGGAATAAGAGACACTTCATGACCAGAATTCTCATATCTTATTAGATCCATTCTCCCCTTACAAAGACACCCTTCCAAGCACTGCATGGTCATATTCCGGCTGCAAGGGCTTGGCAGAGAGTGAATTATACTACTGCACACCAGTAACCATCTCTTAAAGCTGTTATCTGATTGAATTTAATTCTTGTCTTTATTCTCTCTGCATTTCTGAAGTTGTTTAGCCTCCACACCCATGCTCCCTGGGCTTGGTAGGAAGCTGACCTAAGACACCTGCTTCACTGAGGATCTGCCCTGGCCACTTCTGGATGTCACACTTCTTGAATAAAAAAAAAATGATGCTCATAAAAATGGTGCACATTTGGGCTGGGCATGGTGGTGCACATCTGGAATCCCAACACTCAGGAGACTGAGGTAAGAGGCCTGTTGAAAGTTCAAGGTCAGCCTGGAATACACAGTAAGTTTGAGGTCAACCTGGATTACAAATCATGATCCTACTTCAAACCAAAACTGAGAGAAAATAAAGCAAGACATATTGTCAGCTTTGACTGAACCCGATTTTTTTTTTTTTTTTAGGAGACAGGGTTTCTCAGTAGCTATGGAGCCTGTCCTGGAACTAGCTCTATAGATCAGGCTGGCCTCAAACTCACAGAGATCTGCTTGCCTCTGCCTCCTGAGTGCTAGGATTAAAGGCGTGCGCCACCACTGCCCAGATGAACCCGAATTTTTTGATTAGGGAAGTCATTCAGGCTTTTTTGACCTTTTCCCTGTCACTAAACTGAAGGAGATAACTTATGTTTTATCTATAGCTTAGAGTGCCACAAGAAGCAAGAGCAACGGGAAAGGGTTCTGTGCATGGTGCACTTCCATGCTGTGAATTGAAATTCATATATTTTATGATCCTCACCCAAAGGCAGGGGTAATATGTAAGCAGCAGCTTTATTTATGATTTAATTTACTTTAAAATTTAAAATAGTTTATTTTTAACTGATACATAAATGTACATATTAATGTTATCATGTGACATTCCCATATATCATATTTAGATTGGGTTTATCATTTCTGTCTCCTCAAACATTTAACCGTTTCACTTTGATGAGAATACTTAAGTTCAAGCTCTAGCTTCCTGAAATACGTAGACACCATCGTCATCTATAGTCACCCTTCTCTGGTGACCCTTACTCATCTCTAACTGTGACTTAGTTCAAACTTTCCCCACGCACCAGGTTTGAAACTTAAGGCATTTTGGAATAATCCAGATACCCAAATTTCTGAATATTTCTCATATGCAGGCAACCATTTAAGCAAGATATTTACTTGAAGAAAGAAGAAGCCACATTTATGTGGTCAGTAGCAAAATAGGATAGAGAAAAATGCTACCCTCAGATGGATCATATGGTCCATATTCCAAATCTCTGTCAGTTACACTTTTGTGGAAAGACTACCTGAGCTGTTGTGAGGTTATAGCAGGAATATTTTTAAAAAATATGTCAACACCAGACCACTGACAAAATTTTAATTGAAGTGGAGCCAGATATGAGGGTGCATGCATTTAATCCCAGCGGATTGGGAGGCAGAGGCAGGCAGATCTCAGTGAGTTTGAGGCCAGCCTGGTCTGCATAGTAAGTTCTAGGCTAGCCAGAGTTATATAATGAGTACCCTGTCTCAAAAAAAAAACAAACAATAAAAAGTATCTCAGGAATAGCTTTAATAGGACAAATGTACTCTTTAAATCACTGTAGTAAGTTGAAAAATGCTTTCTTCTTGCTGCTTTTTCTTATCCAAAATAGGTTAGATTGGCAAACCGTTTCTAGTTCAATGGAACAAGATGGTAATCAAATGATAATTCTTGAGGGCCACTGTATTACTAAAAATCCAAGGACTAGAAATGGAGCCACTATGAAGAAGAACATACATAATATCGTACAATGTTGGTATGATTTTGCTGGTGACACTCAAGCCCTAAACAAAACAGAGCAAAATCAGCCCCAAAGGCTAACAGTAAAGATGCTCTCAAGGCTCAGTTTACCTGTTGAACCAGTCGTCTGTGTATCGTGGGTAGGGATAGGGGTCGTTGCTGCTGAAGTCATAACTTGCGTCAGAGTTCTGAAAAACACAAGGGATCTCAGGTCAATAAAGCTATAAACACATAAAGGGGGCTGGTGCCTTAAACACACTACCCTGTATTTGTGTCTCCTCCTTGGAGGGTTGTGCTAATGCTCTTCATTTTTGTCTTTTGCTCATATTTTTATTTATTATATGTATTATATTTTCATATATTGCAATCTGTGAGGGCCAGCCCTTGCAAAATTGTGACAGACTTACATGTGTCCTTAGAGCCCGTGACCCCTATTTCAAGCCTTCAAGGACTTAGCAAACGCGAGTCTAGGGTTCTCCAGGACAACTTTATTTTAAGTTGGGGTACCTCCTGTGTGTTAGCAGGCTCCACCTAGAATTCAGGGCTTGTGCTATGCTTCTTTGGTGCTTTCGTTCACTGATGGCCAGAACACTCTAGTTCTTGTGTCCTAAGTGAGACAGCTGTTAGCGTTTAGTTTCTGCTTTATGCTGGAGGCTCATGTCCATACAGCTATTTCACATAGCCTACTGAAGGACTGCCTCCTTTCCCGTCATGTGTGCTAACTTTGTTCCCATGTTTCCTCCCATGTGTACAACTAATCTCATTCATTGTCTTCGCTAATGCTATGAAGAGTTTAATGTATGTCAGAGACTTAGATGAGGGTAACAGCACAGCGCTGGCATCTTAGAGCTTAATTGGAGGAACAATCAACCAAATGACTGAACAAATAAATATGTCATTGTAAATTTTTATAATTATGTACACACCCTGTAACAGCTAGGACTTCCTTTCTCCGTTGTGAGATTTTTTTGTCAAATAAATCAATCATGTACTATATTCAACCATCTTTAAGTGATTTTATACACGTACTTAGGTTTCTATTTGGTTTGTCTTTTATGTTTTGCTTCTGCTGTGCAATGCTTACTATTACTGAGTGAATAATCCTCTCCTTTCCCATTGCCTCTGTGGCCTTCCCAGGAAGGCTGGTCTGGTTCTTCTTTTTGGGTTTTGCAAAGAAGACTCCAGATGGCTTTTTGAGTCACTTTGGGTTAGGAAAGATATTTCATTCCTTCTTTAGCATTCCTTGATTTTATGGTCCTGAGATATTTTTAGAAGTTGTGTGTACTCCTTTATGTGGTAAAAAAAAATACTTCAGCATGTGACACACGTTAATTAGAAAAGCCAATGTATCAGTGTTGTCATGTTTTGGGAAAGATATTGACTAATTCCAATTATTTTTGTTTTGATTTGTTGGATGAAAAGGGCTACAAGACACCATTGGTTGCAATGATCAGAACTATAGTACAGGCTGAGTACCCAGAATCTCCAACTATGGAATATATAATTCCAACATAGGATGCTATTTGAGAACCAGCGAAAGGTTAAAAGTAGAGGCAAATCCCACACCTGACCTCACTTTCAAGGTGAAAATGCAGATGTGCTGAGCGTATTGTATCAAGTTACGTTGTGATCAGTTCTCAAGGTGAGTATAAAGCATAAGCGACTTTCATGTGCAGAGTTGGGTCCCATCTCCCGAACATCTCAAGTGTATGTGACTATTCCCAAATAAAAAACAATCTCAATCCCAAATACTTGTGGTTTTATGAATTTCAAACGAGGGATACTCAAACTTAAATACTATGTTTATTTAAGTTAATATGAGTTTGAGTATTCTCAGACTCGGCCCTTTGAGTCTCTTATATGTCTTTCCCTTTTTCCAGAATCTAGGTCTTTTCTGTGATGGTTAATCTTCATTGTCAGCTTGACTTGATTTAGAATCTCCTAGGACACGCATGAAGATATCTCTAGGGCATTTCCAGAGAAGTTTAGCTGAGGATAGGCAACCTACCCCAGTGACGGCTGAGGGTTCTTGACTGGATAGAAGAGAAAAAAGGAGAAAGAACAGGGATCAAGATCCTTCATCTCCCTCTGCTTCCTGACTGCTGATACAGTGTGACCAGCTGCCACAATCCTACTGTCCCTGTGAGCCACCATCACCAGCAGACCTTTCCTGCCATAAGGATTGTGTCTTCAGACTGTAAGCCCAAACAACCCTTTGTCATAGTAATGAGAAACGTAACTAACATCTCATGAAACTCCAGTCTCCAGAGGCAAGTCTCCTGTCTGCCTTGGCCACAGTGGTGAGTAAATCCCCAGATCTAGGCCCCACTCCCAGCCACACACAGGCTTAGATCCCAGGGAAACTTTATGACTTGCAAAGTTTCAGTCTTCATCTGATCTATAGTCTTTGTCTCTGGGGCAACCTGCCCTCTTAGAGCTGACATTTTTCCCCCTTGACTTTCTTTGAGATGTTTGTATTTCAGTTCTTTTTAAGAAAACTATTTTGAAATAGCTTATTTGTCTTCCTAATGTATGTTGTTACTCTTAAACTTCACTGGAATTTTTAGAAATTGAGCATTCTTATGTGGAGTGAGTAGGGCAGGGCAGGAATACTGGGAGAAACATAAGAATATATGTATAAATATATACTTATAAATACATATAATAATATTATAACACATAAATATATATTTATAAAAATATAAAAATAATAAAACTGTAAGTATAAATATAAATATATATTTTTTCTTTTCTTTTAGGCTTCAGAGTTGATATTAAGACTTAAGCAACAGATCTTGAAACACATTTGCTAAGTCTGGTTGGTTTCTCCACAGAAGTGATCCAAATTCTCTGGTCTAGAGTGAGCTGGCAATGACACTCAGCATGATTAGTGTTTGTGAGGTCCCTAGAGTGAGCCCCCAAGTGCTGCCTTTTTCTTCTGAGCTGTGTTCTTGGAGTGGGGTGGATACAGGCTGGAATGGCAACTTGACACAGGTCTCGGCTTTGCAAGGTATCTCCTCTTACAGTACCAGGTCAGTCCTGCTCTTTTCATCACCGATACCCCAATCTCAGAGAAAGAAGAGCAGAATATTTTTGAGATTAGTAAGACCCAACTAGCCAGAAAGTTCTGGTGGTCAGGACAATGAGGACCCAGGGTTGGGACAGGAGTTTATGAACTGACAGCTGATGTCTGGGGAAAGACAATGCTGAGGAGGACTTGGAGACGATGATGGAGAGCTAGTACCATGACTCCTACCTCCCCCTCCTTCTTCACACTGAGCTAGTGTCTGAAGCTAGGGACAGGGAGGACTGGGGCACAGCTGAGGTGACCAAGTTTGATTAGAGGAAAACAGATTCTCTTCACTTAAAAAAGATTGACCTTTTGCTTTTGTTTATATGTTTATGCCTGAGTGAATTTATGTGCACAGTGCCTACTGAGACCAGAGGGCATCAGATCTACTGGACCTGGAATTACAGGCAATTGTGAGCCTGGTGTGGGTACTGGGAACCAAACCCCATTTTCTGCAAGAGCCATAATCACTTGTAACCAGGAAGCCCCCTCTCCAGCCCCTTCTGTGCTCGCTACCTAAAGGACCGTACATTCTCCACTCTGTCCTTTCTGGCACGTACACTCCATCTGGCTTTGGGGTTGAGGTCTTTTGACTCCCATTCCTGACTCTGGAGAAGATACTGTCCTAAGAAAGGTAAGAATTAGAAGGAAGGCCTGAGAAATTCTGAAAGCCTTGAAACTAAAATGCCTTGAGTCCCGTGGGCACTTTTATAAAAAGAAGAAAGACCTTGCATTGTCAGGGGTCAGATTTTCTTCCCTACCTCAAAACAGATGGTGGTTTAGCCATCTGTTAGAACTAGTAGTTTTGTGGTTTTTTTCATAATTAATTTGATGACTAAGCCTTAGGTCCTTGGGTAAGAGTCTGCGCTGAACATTAAAGAAAGCAAACAGTGGGTGTTTTGGGGCTGTATGTTTTCTGGCCCCAAATCTAATGGTTTATAGCAAGAAAGGAAAAAAAGCAATACTGTCAAAGGTTCTGTTTATGCTTTAATAGGCAAACCGAATCACTGATCGACTTGAACGACAATGTGCCTGCTGTAAAATTATCTGTGTACAAGAAGTTAAACTGGCCTTGAATTATATTGAACTTTCCTATGGCAGCCATAGAAAACACTTGAGAGGACATGATACTGTGGTCAATCCAACACTCTGATTACTTCAGGTCTAGTTAGACACTCACTTAGACTTTTGTGACTTCTTCATAAAATACATCACTATCATTTCTTGCTTTAGAAAATATGAGTTGTTTGGCAAATATAACTTAATCTTCCATGATTCAGGATCGTGGTGACTCAACCATCATTAAGAACTTGAATTACCATTGTGCCATTACACGGGTGGGGGAAGATTGGGCTGAATCCAGGGTGACCTCAGGGCTTCCCTAGAAGTCATGTTTGGGAGAAACTTCAGAATACCGTTCCTTTTCTATTCTCAAAGCTCATTGCAGGGAGTGGGGGACAGACGCCTCTGGTGTCTCTGGTAATTTAATAACAGAAGACTGAGTTTCTGAATATTTGAATACATAGAAAGTGAGACTTACTTTACTCCTAGCAATATGGTTCAATAATTTGAATTCCAGCCAGTGTTAGCCTCAGGTGCGCGTCACACAGAGGGTCAACACGTGCATGGAGCTATGGAAGGCCAAAGGAGGCACTGAATCTCACAGCCTCCTGCTTCTCAGACCCGGAGCTATGTTTGTGTGGCCATCCAAGGTGCAGGCTGACCAAAGGCACACTTCAGACGCTAGGGCCAGTATCGCTGGGGCCAGCCTGGGAGGAAGATGGGGGCTCTGGAGCTCAGGGGGCACCTGGCTCACTGCCTTCATGTTACAGCGGAGTTACTCAAGGCTGAAGATAGATGTTACAAGAAGCTTAAGTTGTCACGTCCGCAGGCAAGACCCCACCCTAGGGTTCATAATCCCCAAAAGTCATTGGCTAAAGGGATCGAAATCCCACAGATAGATCCATTCTACCCTCAAAGCTAGTCTTGAATGCTTCAGGGCCCAGGAGATCCTTCTGGTCAGGCTGCCTGAGACTCTTCAGTCTTCAGGTAGCTGTCTAGTGTGGAAGGGAGAAATGCCAAAGTCTTGGATCTGGACTAGGGTTGGCCCGGAAGAGTAAAATTCAAGGACAGATGGACTGCGGCTTGTTTGATAACCTCTTCCTGCCGCCCCCCTCGACCTCACAGAAGAATGTAGTTTTACTTATTATGAAAAACTTGTGCACGGTGTGAATGAGTAGCTTTTACATATCCATTTGTAAAGGTGATGAGCACTTATTTGGGTTTTATTTTCTCAATTACTTCAGCCTTTAGCTCTTTAATTCCTTGGTGTCTGGACTCATGCAGTCCCGAGGCTTGGCTTCAGTCAGTCTGTTTCTGCCTGCTTTGTGAGGACAGCAGAGCCTACCTTCTTCACCCAGGACTGTTGTTAAGGTTCCTGTTGCCAGATGCTCCTCCGCTCCAGGACGTGCTCCATCAGCCAAGTGGTCAATGTAGCGAAAGACATTGCAGCTGGACAAGTGCTAATATTCAAATAACCTCTTCCTTTAAGCTTAACTTTGGTTAAAGCCCTTTTTTTCACTGATAGTAACAGACAACCACACACCTCTAAATGGCTCCCGTAAAGCAAACATGCAGGCACCAAAAATGTTTCCATCATAGCTGAGATCACAGTGCAGCCCATAGCTCTCGAGGAAGCCTGCATCTTTTTGGGTGAACTTTCAGCAACACAAGCAATGGTCTGGAATCCACTTAAGTCTTTTTCTCCCAGAGTTCAGATAAACATTGGACAAATCCAGGGCTGGTAGATAAGGGATTAATGGCAACATCCAACGACGCCACACGTTACTGTAGCATTTCTCAGTAGTGGTACTAACTGCTATCTAACCTGTGCCAACAGTTATGGCTCTTTCCCATCAGGATAGCAGTTTCTTCTAGAAATCTCACACATTAGGCCCAGGGTCCCATGTTGTTGAAGTTGCTACCTTCCTGTCTGTGCAATGCTTCACTTCACAATTTTAAGCCCTTCCTTTTTGAATTACAAAAATTTGGCCCACAGCTGGCTCGTTTTGTAAATTGCCTGTGGTTCTTTTTCACAATAAACAGAAGAATTAAGTAATGATGTACAGGTGTGCAAAGCCTTTCTTGGAAAGCGTTTTTGGGACCTTGACCCATGTTCGATGCCATTCATGTTCCCAGGCTCTGATAGCCTACACTCTGAAGTCTCACACAGATCTTCTCTTCCTGGGTAGCCCCTTTGGCTCCTGGACCTCTGGCCCATATCTGTGCTCTCGAGGTGGGGCACAGCTGCTAAAAAGGAATCGGAGTCAAACAAATCTACCAACATTGTGAGACATTTATTGCTTACTCCTCTCCTGTCTCATGTCTACCGCTGTTGAGGTGAGTTGCCGAGGCCACAAACTGGGGCCAGCTCACTATTGGCTGAAGGATCTCTGGGCTGGGATGCGGGGGCACCAATTCTGTAGCCTGCAGCTCTTCTTTCTTTTCACAAATACCCTGCTTGCTCTCAAGGTCAGAGCATTGCTCTAGGCATAAGGCATACTGAAGCCACTGCTCAGGGGAGATGGGTACATGGTACATGTAGTTTGCATACAGGTCTCAGCCATCTTATTACAAAAACTCTTTTTGAGCATGCCACACATGTATATAATAAAATATGATAATATTTAAGCCTATATCTTCCTACATCTCCCTCATTTCCCCTAAAAAGTAGAAACACATTAGCACTTTGACCATGATAGGCTTGGGTATCAGCTGACATGTTTAATCGGGGCACCTGCTGAAATGATGGCATAGATCAGTTTTGTTTTTTTTTTTTGAGTACCAAGGAACAAATTTGTGGTTTGACCCTAAACTGAGAAGGTGTCTATTTAAATTAGGGCTGTAATATACAGTTGGGCAAGACATGCCTTGCCCAAGGGGTGCAATGGGGCTGCAGCTGGGTTGGTGGCACTTCAGGAAGGGGGCCTGCCACCTTTTCACCCACCCGCCCAGATGAGCACCTTTTCAGATTCGTTTGCTGTTTCGCAGTTCTCCAGCTGTTAGAGAGTTCGTGCTTCAGTCCCACACAAGCACATTAGGTATGCGCTGGGGTATCAGTCACAGCAAGAAATAGGTCTACATTGCTGTAGTTACACGAGTCTGGACCTTGGAGAAGTCAGACGAGGGAGATAAGATGTCTCCAGTGAAATACAGTTCAAGACTTAAAGAATGTCTCAAGCAATAGGTGTGTATGACTTGGGGATAGGGTGGCGTGTGATTAATTGCCGACACAATGCCAAGCTGCAGGAATTCAGAATAAGAAACATCATTTTTGTCCCTTTGTTCTGGATTGCTACTTTCCCTGAAGGCATTTAACTGAATCGCCCAGCTAGGAGCTGTGTAACAGTATTAGCTGAAATTGCGCTGTGCTCATGGGCTAATGAAAGAGAAATGAGCTTCCCCAGATAGGCTTTAAACTGCAACCATATTGCCCCAGCACAAAGCTCATCTATATGGAAACTGAGCAACCAAATAGCCCAGTCCATTAGTGCCTAAAGAATTTTACTACTGCGCCTACTTGCATCTAATATGGTCATGGCTGAACATTCCCAACTGTGCCTATTTGGATTTTCCTCAAATAATTCTCCCACATGCACTGGTTTAATGATAATGTTCAGCTCACTTTTGACTGAAACCAACATTAAAGGGATTTATGTCTATATTAAGCCTGGTTATAAAACTTAATGAAATTTAACATTTCTCTAGCACTCCAAAAATTAAAAAAAAAAAACTAACAGAAAAAGGGGATGTGCAGTCAGAAGTCTGTTTGCAATCTTCCTTCTACGTGCTTCAGGTTTCCAAGGTCATTTTCTTCTTCTCTCTCACAACGCTCTCTGGTGACAGATTTGACATCTCCTCTCACCAGGTCTTGTTCTTGGAAATTCTAGCTACTTCTCTAGTTACTGACCTAGAATCTAGATACTAGGAAAGATGCAGCCAAACAGTGAGGACACCCGAGTGTTGGCATGCCTCAAGCCACAGAATTGTGCCTGGACTGCTTGCATTTACCAAAGCTGCTGAGCAGATCCTCACTGTGATACTGGATGCCGCCCTTATCAGCAGGATTGTGAGAGGCATCAGGCTCTAAATGTAAGAGGAGATAGTGATGATAATAATAATAGTAATGATGAAAATTTCTAAAGGTCAATACATAGTGCCCTAAACTAACAGCGTCTTAATTGTTTTTAGAAGGAGAGAACTTTTTTTTCCCTTAGATATTTCTCCAAAGCCTATGGAGTACATGTAGATGGAAGGGTGGTCAGTTGCTCACAGAAACAGCCAAGGTAGCAACTTGGAGCCCCCTTTATGATGGCCACTGCCTGTCTATGTCTCTTGGCTTGTCTTCAGATCTTAGATGGCCTGTGATGCATTTATTAGGTTAGACTGAAGCCGATACCCTCACACACATTTGTGTGTATGTGCATGCATGCGTGTGTGTGTTTTCTATGTATGCATGTGGGAAAGCCAGAGAACAATCTTGGATTGTGTTCCTTGGGTGTTGCCTGTCTTTTTTGGGGTGGTGGTGTGTGGAGGATGGTGAGGCAGGGTCCCTCTCTCGCTAGCCTGGGACTCACAAGTAGCCAAGCAGCCTTGGAGTTCTGTTTGTGTCCACCGCCCCAGCACTGGGATTGCAGGCATACTCCACTGTGCTGCCTTTTTTTACACAGCTTCTGGGGACTGAACTCAGGTTTTCTGCTTGCTTGGCAGTACTCTGTTGCCTGAGCTCTCCCAGTTCTACCATGCAGGCGAGTGTTCCTGGGGCTAACCTTTGCAGGCGCTGCTCATTGGAATTCATCTTCTAGAGTCCACTCTAAGCCAGGCTTTAAGACTTGGTGGGAAAATGCACACAACTTTATTTTAACTAGTCACCGCTTCAAATGGAGCATGTCCTTATTCATACATCTATATCAAGTCTGGCTGTAAAACTAAATGAGATTTAGCTTTTCTCCGGCACTCCAAACAAATATTATGGTCAGAAATTTGTTTGAAATCTTTCTTCTTCTATATGTGGAGTGAAAGTTATGGTGAGCTGAGCAGTTTCATGACATTGCCACTCATGTAATTTCAATATTTGACAACTATGAGCTATTTTCTGGCCTTTCTTGGTGTTCCTTTAAGCAATCCCTTTGAAATGAAATCTCCAATGTGTTAGTAAGAATGTTTTTTCTGGAGTGACTGGGGTCATGAGGGTGAGGCCCTTGCAAGTGGGATTAGTGCCCTTTTGAAGGAGCCCTGGAGAGCTTGTTTGCGCCTCACCACAGGGGGATGGCATAAGACAGCACTATCGATGAGGACTAAGTCCTCACAGACACTGGATGTTCTGGTTCCATGATCTTGGACTTGCAGCTTTTTGAACTGTGAATAATTAACCTCTGTTGCCTAGAAATTACCCACTCTGAGATATTTTGCTATAGTAGGCAAAATAAACAAAGAAACTTGGTCATTCTATGTGTTTTAGGTATTAAAAAAGACCTTGAAAATGAAGGTCATGAGCATTTTGTTGGTTGTACACCTTGGTGCAATTCCTTCGAAAAGAAAATTGGCAATATCTATCAAAATAAAAAATGAACTATTTGACCTAATGATCCATCCCTAAGGCCCTAAAAGTATACTTGCATATTTATATGTATTTATGTAAGTTACATATTTAATTAAATACTATATATTTAAATGTATTCAAGACATTTATGAGTATAATGTTAAAAGACTAAAAGTATCCCAAATAACCAAGACTGTGGATGAGTTAAATAAATTATAGTTCACTAAGATGCAAAACTCTGTACCTCTGGCAAAGGATAAAGTACAAGGCTTGCAACAAACTCATTCCCAAGAAATGCCATTCAGTAAAGATGGCAACGTGCAGAGTAGAATGCATAATGAGCTTTCATTTAGATGGAAGGGAGGCATATATGGTAAATTCATAGACTACTCAGAATACATAGAATGTAAAGAAGCACAAAGGCCTTTTTATAGCGCTTTGCCTTTGCAGAGAGGCATGTGTCTGGGATGGAAGACATGGCTTTCACTGTGTAACCTTCCAAGTGTCCACGTTTGTCTTAACAGTAACAGGTAATGCCAGTGCTACACTATCATCTCATGCAAGAGGCTCTTTCAAGCGCTCTGTGTGTGCTGGTTTTTCTTCACGATGATCTGACTTAAGCAGCACTCATTGTCACTCCCATGCTGTGAGCACAGACTCCGAGGCATAGAGAAGTTGAACGGTTGCCAGAGGTCACACGGAGGATAAAGGAGAAAGCCAGGGTTGGGAGGGTGTGGTCTGGCTCCCAGGCCTTTTCTTCGTCCACTACAATCTTTGTTTCTTCATATTGGAGTCATAACCATCACATTCTACTGCAGTGTTTGAAAGAGAAGAGCAGATCTCCACCACATGAGAAAGAACGACTTAGTATCTTTACTCTCTGGAGCAGTGACGGATCATTCTATTTTAATCCAAGCGTACAGTTAACTTCCCCACTTGCACTCAGGCAAGTGGGTACTGTTCACACTTGCAAGGGTCTTACCCTCATGACCCCAGTTATTCAAATCACACCAAGACAGGCTTTACAAGAGCTGGGGACACGAGTCTCTTCCTTTGCAAGATCCATTCGTCATTCTTTAACAACATAGTTTTATTTAGTGAACTCTTTCATCCAAGGTTGGTAGAATACATTTTAGGCCTAACAAGACAAGCAGGCTCCCAGCAAGGAGGCTCCCTTGCTTTCCAAACTCTTTTCTTTTTTCTCTGTTGGTTATAGCATTTTGTATGGAAGTAGGAGTTTTTTCTTTTAAATTACAGTTTTGGAGTGGAGAGATGGTGCAGCGTTTAAGAGCAGGTAGAGTGTGACGATTCCCAACACTCACGTTGGTCAGCTCACAACCGACTGTGACTCCAGCATCAGGGCATCTGATAACCTCTTCTGGCCCCTGTGGGCCATCACACTCATCTGCACAAAGTCTCACACAAACCTGCATGCATACACACAATTAAACAAAAAAAAATAAAATTAAAACTGACATCCGGATAAGACAAATATCACTGGTGACTGGATGTCTCAGAAGGTGAAATCTTGGGCTCCCTCACCACCTTTTCTTTCCCAGAGGTTCTTCAGCAGCATAGACAGCTCCCGGTTCTTAAGTAGAGTTTGAAACTCCTTGGCCGGTGATGGAATTTCCTCAGTTGCTTCTGTGGTATCTCTAGAATGTCCACTAGGGGCTCACGTGGCAAAGGCTTGGTCCTTGTTTTGTGGTGCTATCAGAAGGTAGTGGAAGTCTTTAGAAGTGAGGCCTTGTGGAGGTCTGGGGCATGCCCCCAGGTGCACTGCAGGACCCCGCTCCCCTCTTTCTCTTTCACTTCCAGTCCTCAAGGTGAGCAGTTTAGATGTGCCTCCTCAACATAGGCTCCAAGGCAATAGTCAGCATCCTCCAAAACCATGTGCCAATGTGAACTTTTCCTCTCTTCAAGTTATGTCAGGTATCATCTATAGTAACAGGAAGCTGACCAACTCAGACACTTAACTGTGGGCTCACCCCCACTTCAGATAATCTGGCGTTCTAGGGAAGGACTGTAGCTCCTTTCAAAACAGCCTTTCATCCTTATTGTGGTGACCAAGTCTCTGTTAGGAGCCTCCTTGCTTGGAAGCCCTTAAAGCTCTCCAAACTTGGTAATTCTTCTCGTCTCACAGAGGCAAGCATTGGTGGAAGAAACCTCCTGCTTCGGTTGCTCTAGTGGCGTGTACCCTGACAGTCAACTCCGCTGTGCCAGGGTGGCTTTTCTATTTGAAATAGTGATTTGTAGTTTCCCTTTAAATCACACCTGTCTAATGTTAAGAAGTGAGTCAATGAGAGGAAGCATACCAGGTAAATGTTATCACCAGTCACAAAAGTTGCAGCGAGGGTTGAGAGATGGCTGGGAAGCCCTGGAAGAAAGTCATGGGGGAAATGCATAGCTCTGGCTCCTCCTGTTATCAGCAGGGTCAGCTGTAAATGTGGCCCTGGAATTACCCATCTACACAAGAGATTTGGGAAGAAATGGAAAAGATATTTTGTCCTTAGCTGCCAACACTGGGGCTCGCTATGTTGACACAATGACGTCAGTCTTTTCCATCCTGAAAGGCTGTTGGTCTTCAGGGATCCCCTTCCCATTAACACATACATTCAGCGACTTGCTTATGGGACAGACATTCATGAACAACCTGATACTTTTCAGGCATTGTGCAATGGCAAGTTACTATTAACCAATAACAAGCCCTCGGCTAGGATGTCAAAACCAGCTGTGAAATTTTTATTTGAGTCTGTGGTTGTCAGTTGGCTGTGATTCCTAGCTCAGGCTACATGAGTAAAGTGACCCAGAGCTGGAGAGATGTTTCAGCCATTAAAGGGTAGCAAGACATCAACAAAATCACCTGGAGGACTTTCAGAAACATGAATGCTGGGGGATGGAAAGATAGGTCAATGGTTAAGTGTTCTTACAGCAGCCCTGGCTAATGTGAGGTTGATGGCAAAGAAGAGATATGGGTCTTTGAAAAGCAGAGTCTGGCTGTGGTAACTTCATGGGAGAGTTAGAAGAGGGTCACCTAGGGTGACTTTAGGGGTGCCCTGGGGCTTTGGGACAGAGGAGAGGTAGGAGCTGAGCTGAGCATCCCTGCTGCTACGGAACTGGCAGGCTGCAAGGTGCAGGGGCAGTGAGGAGCTGGCTCACCAGGCAGTTCTTGGCTGGTTCTCAGAGTCCCACAAAGTCTTACGTCAGCAACCACATAAATTAATGCCAAGACTGTGGAGACTCAGCTCACAGAGAAGAACTGCAGGGTGACGTGGCAGCCATGGCCTCAATTTGTCTTGTCAAGGTGAGGAGATATGAGTCAATTTGTGTTCCCTTCTCTCTAACTGGGCTTTCATCCATGCCATAGCTATCTCTAGCATGGCCCCTTGGTGGGGGTTCTGCCTGCTCTGAGTGGCAGGTGAGGTCAAGGACACTACTTTTGAATCCAGATGTCCCAGGAGAGATGGAGTGACTAGTTTATGCCTTCCCCACCTCAATGATTATACAACTTCAATGTCGCCTGCCTCCTTCTTTGCGGCCCTAAAAATAGCAAAGTTGAGTTCACTGATAGCTGAGTCACCTCTTCCAGGGGGCTGTCCTGGGCAAGTATCATTTATTAGGGATTTCATTTTAAACACATTTTATAGAATGTTTTCATTCACCTGTCAAAAAACACAGCTATGTGGATAGAAATATATCAGTCAGGGATCTGTTGTTGAGATATGCACACATCTATGTGTCAGATATGAATATCTATGTGGATACTTCTGACCAGATCCATCTCACTTGAGCCTCAGAACAGGTTTGGGACTTGAACATTGTAATCTCCATTTCACAGGTCAGAAAACAGAGGTTCAGTGAGGCTGAGAGGTCCTCTGATTCAGACACTCTTCAGCATGCTGAGTGACCTCTGCAGTGCATTTTGATGATAAAGGGGAGAGAGAGAAAAAAAGTCTTGAGCCTACAAGACCTCACTAAGCCTTGCTACCTCTGTGTGGGGAGCAGCAATGTCAAGACCTAAAATGTGTAAATGGCAGCGGGATGAGGACTAACCATGGGGGGGGGGGCTCAGAGCTTCGAGTTCTGCCCACTTTCATATCCATAATAAACTGGGCTCAAAGATGCACCCGCGGTGGTCTCTCCTCTGTCCTTGTAGTTTTCACAGCTAATCTATGCTCTTACGAGTCTCTAGGAAGGACGGCCTTCTGAAGAGAACAGAGGGGCCACGACCTTGGGGACAAGTGGAAAGGCAGCCCATAAACACAGCAGTGTTTACAGCCGAGGAAAAGCTAAGGGGATCAGTTCCCTTTCCTGAAGAAGTTGAGATTTACCTTTGAGTGAGACCAATTTTAGGTTCCCTGCTAATGTGAAATGTGGCCAGAAAAGAGAGAAGTGATCCCCAACTGTTCTGGAGAAAGATTAAATGTGTTCCCATTTCCCTTCACAGCGATTCATCATTTTAATTGGTTTTGATGCCAAAAACTTTGACAGCATTTGCTGATGGGAATCCAACTTCATAATTCATAAACTATGGAAAAGTGATTACAGCCTTCGTTTGGAGGCTGTGCACATACTTTATTAAGTTGCTACAAGATGGAACGTTAGAACCACATTAATCACACTATCTCCTCGTGTTCTGGGCTCTAGCAGGTGAATTATGCACCACAGTCTCCCCTGGAGGGAAGTGTTCAGGCCTAGTCTCTTGGAAGATGACAGGCTCCTGACTTCTGGCATTTGCTCCCATCCCCACGGCCATCAGTGTTCTCAGCCCTCCAGGTGCTCAACAACTCCCATTCAAGATCATCTCAGCATCTTCTCAAGTGTTCTAGAACCCAAGACCCTGTCCAAACCACAGAGGCCAAAGACTCATCCGCTGCCCTCTGTTTTTTTCATTCTCTAGCACCAGTACCTTTTCCTGGGGCCTGCAAAAGCCTCTGTCCATCCCGTGCTTGCGTGTGTTCAGTTCCATTTTGCATTTCTTCTCAGTGTTGAGCTCCATTCCCCAGATTGTTCTTCATCCCCAGGGCTGTCATGGTCAAGTACAAGCACTGGCTTCTAAATTTCATCAAGGCGGTCCATAGTCTGTTTCCTACCAGTTTGCCTCTAGCTTAGCGGTTGCCTTGTTCTAAAGGCCATATGGAAAATGTTTTAGACTTCAGGGACCTGAGTGTCCTGGCTCACATCTGCCTTTATTTTGGGAAAAGAGTCACCAATGATACATAAGTGGATGTGGTTCTATTACTATCAAACTTCTTTTTTCCTTCCTTCCTTCCTTCCTTCCTTCCTTCCTTCCTTCCTTCCTTCCTTCTTTCTCTTCCTCCCTCTATCCCCCTTCCTTCCTTCCTTCCTTCCTTCCTTCCTTCCTTCCTTCCTTTCTTTCTTTCTTTCTTTCTTTCTTTCTTTCTTTCTTTCTTTCTTTCTTTCTTTCTTTCTTTCCCCTTCTTTCTTAAAAGGAAGGACTTTAGGAGCCAGAGGGGTCAAGGACACCCCAAGAAAACCCACAGAATCAACTAACCTAGACTCATAGGGAACTCATAGGGACTCACAGAGACTGATCCAACACCCAGGGAGCCTGCATGGGACTGACCTAGGCCCTCTACATATATGTGACAGTTGTGTAGCTTGGTCCTCTTGTGGAACTTCTAAGAGTGGGAGCAGGGGCTGTCTCTGACTCTTTTGCCAGCCTTTGGGAACCTTTTCTCCCATTAGGTTGCTTCATCCAGCCTTAATATAAAAGGGAGGTGCCTAGTCTTACTGCAACTTAATATGCCTTATTTTGTTTATCTATGAGAGGCCTGCTCTTCTCTGAATAGCAATGTAGAAAGAGTGGATGGGGGATGGCAGAGGGAAGGTGGCGGGAAGTATTGGGAGGAGAGGAGGGAGGGGAAATTGTGGTCAGGTGTAAAATAAATAAGTAAACAAACAAAGAAAGAAAGAAAAGGAAGAGAGTGGTTAGGTTGCTGTTTATAGAACTTGGCCTGTAGGGGCTGAGTCTCCCCCATGGGAAGACTGAGGCTGTAATTCTGATGTAGAAGTCCAGGTCTGTCCCACCATTAATGAAAACAACACTGGAGATAGTGTCTTTGTAGATATAAACAAGAGAGACCAGCTCATGCTGGTTTAACAGGAACCGTAATTCCAATGGCTGCTATTCTCCTAAGGCCATATAAAGAGACAGACACAGAGACATCAGAAGGGAATGTACAGATGGGGTCTGTGACAGGAGGGAACAACGTTACAGCCATGTGATGCCAAGGGTGACCAGCAGCTCCAGAAGCCAGGAAAAGCATGGCTCAGGCTTGTTGTCTAGAGTGACCATACTGACCACAGTTTGGGTTTGGATATATGGCCCTCAGGATGGAGACAATACATTTATGCTAATTTAAGCCAGTCAGGCTGTGGTCACAGCAGCCCCAGTAAACAGACTTGTGGCCCTAGTACCCCTTTTCCTCTATGCTACGGGCATCTCCACTGGTACCTGGCCATCCACTATTTGTATTCATCTGGAACTCTCTTCTTCCTTAGCATGCTGAGCGGAAGTGAGCTCCCATGTCTCTGTTTAGAAGGGAACCCCCTCCTCCAGCAGTCTGCTGCTGTGTTGGTCCATAGCATGTTTGCTTTGCCAGTCACTGTGGCTGGTCCATGGGTGTGGACTGGGGCTTTAACTTGAGGTCACTGGCTACACAGGAGATTCGCAAAACAAAACAAAAGCCACCACCACCACTACCACCACCACCACCACCACCAACAACAACAACAAAAAAACATGTTGATGAATGAAAGGACAAATTATAGGAATTATCTGTTTTGTTGATTTCAATATATTCATCATTTTGAGAGCTATCAGAAAGAGCTCACTCCCATTCTATACATTAAAGACTTTATTAAAATATAATGATTTGCTTTTGGAGTTAGACAGAACAATATAAGCATGCTTCCCAGAGATTTAAAATTGTTGATATGCTTGATATTTAACTTTTCATTACTTGTACTTTTATACAATTAAAATGTTGATACCAAAATGGCAAAACCACTTTGCTAGACCAGTATAATTCCTTATTGTTGTCTAAATTTCAGCCTTATAGGCACATATTAGTGTAGCTCCCACCCCTCATTAAAGAAGCCTCTTTATGGCAAGTAGAGACCATTACAGAAAAACACTACTAGACACAGTGCAGAGATCAGAGATTGTGTATGTGAGGGGGCGGGGAGCACATCCCCCACCGGATACTTTGACATCACAGTTCCTGCATCTACGGCTCAGGGAATATTTCAGAAGAGGGGGCAGAAAGATTGTAAGAGCCAGAACCTTGGGAAATCTCCCGTGAAAGTCTCTTCCAGAAACAACTGCATAAACAAGACTGGAGTAACAGCAACATCAGTGGATTGTTAAAGTGGAAGGAGAAAATTTCACGGTGTGTCACCCATAGACAAAGAACTGCACACAATTAAGGTCTGCTGGGAGGAGAATTAGCTTCTCTCAGGAATGAACCCCCTTACCAGTTCTCCAACACAGAGTGGTCAGCCTTGAAATCACACACACACACACGCACTCTCTCTCTCTCTCTTAACAGAATGTGAGTCTGTTTATATCTCTTTGCACACACACATGATGCATACATTTATATATGTATATAACAATAATAATCAAAGGAAAAGAGGCTATCAACTTGAGAATGGGAGCATGGGAGGGGATTGAGTAAGGAAAGGCTGGAGGGAGGAAAGATAGGAGAGGGAAAGTGGTCCAATTCTATTTCAACAAAAATGTATTAAAATGATGATATCTCTAAACCTCCTTTAGTCTGTTTCTTTATTTTGGACACAGGGTCCTTCTGTGTAGCTCAGGCTGGTCTAGCATTAGCTAGGTGTCCCAGGCTGTTCTCCAGCCATACATTTCTGCCTCTCCTCCTGAGGGCTAGCATTACACAGTTCATTCAGTGGACTCTGCTCCAGTTTCCTTTGCTCCGATGTCAACATTATACCACTATCATTTATACCATGTGCATATTTTAATTATATCTTGCTATTGTTATTTTAGAAAAATAAGTGGTTTCCAGGTTCTGGATATTATGAATAATGCTGCTATGAACATAGTTGAACACAAGTCCTTGTGGTATGATTAAGCATTCTTGAGGTATATTGTTTACTAAAATTTCAAGAAATCACCATACTGATTTCCAAAGCAGTTGTACCAGCTTGCACTCCCACCAGCAATGCAGGAGTATTCCCCTTACCTCACATCCTCTCCAGCATAAGTTATCATCAGTGTTTTTGATCTTGGCCATCCTGACAGGTGTAAGATAGAATCTCAGAGTTGTTTTGATTTGCATTTCTCTGATGGTTAAGGATGTTGAGCATTTCCTTAGGTGTCTTTCAGCCATTTGAGACTCATCTGTTGAGAGTTCTCTGTTTAGGTCTGTACCCCATTTTTTTTTATTGGATTAGTTGTTCTTTTGATGTCAAATTTCTTGAGTTCTTTGTATATTTTGGAGCTCAGCCCTCTGCCTGATGTGAGGTTGGTGAAGATGAAAGAGATACAATTTAAAAATCTTGTTTTGAAGAGAAATCATCATGAGTTCAAGTATATCAGGGATTGTATGGTTATGATAATTTAAGCTTTTCAAAATTTATAATAATTATTATTTCTTAGCTTTCTGGTTATAGATGCTCTAGCAGCCTTTCTCTCAGAAATCAGGCCAGACCTCACCTCCTGCAGCTCTTTCTCTGGGGCAGAGTTGACAGTAAAGCTTACTGTGCTGTAGACTTGTGCTGTGGTCTGCAAGGTAAGTACTTGCCTCTATGTGACTTGACACATAGCCCAGGTTAGACCATGTGATCTGAAGCTTGCTTAATCCTCCCTCCCCCCAAAATCCAGTAAGAGTCAGAAATCTGCTTTGTTCTCAGGAACTGCAGGGTCTTTTCTCCCTGCAGCCTCCCATCACGGTCCTGGTGCTGGCAGCTCTCCCACTAAAGTTCATCTTCAGACCTGAGGGCCTGCCCACCCCTTCTGGACCCATCTTCTAAGGCATGTCTTTTCGAAGAGTGGGCTTGCACCAGCTTCTTTTCCTGAGCCCACATTTAAGTCACAAAATCTGGGAATATAATCTTACATTCTAAATGCACACTTAACATCCAAATGTGTAAACTGTATATATTTTCAAAAGATCAAGTGGAAAAATAGCTATAATTTCATTTAAGCTTATTTCTGTTTTTAAAGAAAACCTCAAGAATTATTTGCTTAAGAAATATTTATGAAGCTTTTAAGATAGAGTTGACGAGGGAACAGGAAAGAAAATGAAGTATCTTGACTTAGATTGATAAGACACAGGGGGATAAGTTCAAGCACCCATTGACTGAAAGTGTCGGAGGACACAGCCCGAGTTCCTTGTCTGATACTGGAGACACAGCTGGATGGGTGCCAATGGGGCACAAAGGAGATGGTTTTATTTTTATTTTGTTTTGTTTTTGGTGGTGGTGGTGGGTGAAAGAGCTTTCTTGACCTCTAGAAAATCAGGCTCTTTTGGTCTCCATGCACTCGAAAGATGGTGACATTTTCTAAAGATTGAGTAGCAGTTGGGTTACCATAAGAAATCTTAGTTTCCTATAAAAGCAAAGAGGTTTTATTTCTAATTGTACAAGTGGATGTTGTGCAAATGTCCCAGGATGGAGACTGGTGTAGCAAATCATGGCACAGCACACAATGGAATGTCAAACAGCAACCAAAAAGATTAAGTGACTGGTATCACCAGCCGAACGAATTAATCACAAATACACCAAAAGGATACTCGTCCCTATGAATTTCTAGGAAAGAAGACACTGTAGAGGATGCTAATGGATTTGTGGTTGTTAGTGATGGGGGAAAGGGTTGATGAGAAGGGGAACATCTGGGGGGACAACCTGGAAAGGAAAATTTGGCTTTTTCTTTGATTGTGGTGGTATTTATATGATTTTATGTTGTCAAAAGTTACAGAATGGTGCACCCAAACCAAATTTTATCTTTTGTAAATAAAATTAAAAAATGAATTGAAACATAGTGATTGGTTAACAGACTAGTTTTATAGAAAGTAAAATGCCCATTCATAAGTTTGGAGACTCTCTTAAAATTACTTCCAAAAAATTTGGTCTGATTGCTCCACAGAGACAGCTGACCTGAGCTAGTGGGAGCTCACTGACTCTAGACTGATACCTGGGGAACCTGCATAGACCCTAACTAAGCTCTCTAAATAGGGGTGGCAGCTCTGTGGCTTGGGCAGTATGTGGGGCCACTGGCAGCGGGACCAGGATTTATCCCCAGTGTATGAACTGGCTTTTTGGAGCCCGTTCCCTATGGAGGGACACCTTGCTCAGTTGTAATACAGGGGAGGGGCTTGGTCCTGCCTCAACTTGATGTGCCAGACTTTGTAGATTTCCCCATGGGTAGAGTTACCCTTTCTGAGTAGTGGGTGATGGGTTGGATGGGGGGAAGGTGGGGGTGAGTGGGAGGAGGGTAGGGAGGGGGAACTGTGGTTGGTATGTAAAATGAAAAAAAAAGCTTTTAAATAAAACATTGTTCTGATTGCTAATAGTGGAGTGGGTGAGGAATGCCTGATGAGGTGGTAGTCCTCAAGATGCTAAAGAACTTCCTAGGTCTTCAGGCCACTTCATCATGGGAACAGACACGCTCACTTTGTTCCAGGGTCAGGGTCTCTCAGGTTGAGAAAGAACTTAACTCCATTTAAGGCCAACAAAGCCCTGGAGGTCTAGCCAAACTTTACTTGGAAAGTGTCCTATTTCCTGGAGGGTCAGTTCTGTGAGGTAGGCTCTCTGTGGGGTGGAGCCTCTTGTTCTCAGAGCCAGCCTGCATTCTAGACTCTCAGAACTGCATGAGTTTCCCCGTTCAGCTCTTGCCTCTGTTGTCTCTGTTCCTCATTAGCCAGTGTTAAAGCTGAGGCTTGGCTGGCAATGACAGCCACTGACACGAAACCGTGCCTATCCTTAAATCTATTAACGAGCACGTGTTCGAGTCAGATCCTCTCAACCCTCGTCAGTGGTACTGTTTCAGAGGCTTAAAAAAAACCCCCATGTTTTATTTTTCATTATGGATATTTCAGGGCGGCATCTAGAAAATAAGGGCCCACTGGACTCAGATCCACTGCTTTTTCAAGGAGGTCGGACGGTTTCTCATCATCGCTGCTAACTCTGGACTGACCTCATTTCCCGTCTCTTTGAGAGCAAAATGGGAAAGAACTCTCTTGAGATGACTATAAAATATCCAAAGAATATCTTGAGGAGGGAATTAAAATAAAAATTGTGTGACTTCATAATTAAAATCGCACATGCGATTTTAAAATTTAAAATTGACCCAGCCATTTCACATGCAGGAATTCTGTTCTAATGGGGCAGTCACACATGCTTGTGAACATCCTCCATGCAAGTCGTTCTCATTTATACCGCAAAGCTTTAGAGGAACCCCAAGACGTCAATAATTATGGGTTGCTGAAATAAACTATGGTGTATCCATATTGCAGGAGAGACTATGCTGTTATATAGAAGAGGAGGTGGCATGATGATGTGAGGGACCGTGGGACTCTGGTTTTAGAAAGAAAAATATCTAGACGGATTCACAAAGAGCTGCCTTGGTATCCAAACTGGAAAGCGAATGTGGTTTCTAGAAGAGGAAGAAGTAAAGAAGAGATGAGGGAAATTGTAGGTCTTTGTCGATTATTCTTCTGTGAGTATTAATCACAATAAACAAGTATTAGATTCTACGTCAAAAGGCAAATATGGAAAAACTTGGCAGAAGGACACTTTCCTAAGAATTCATAATGATGCTCGGACCTTGGCAGTGTGCACGGTGACAGAGGCTCTATGATCTCTCATTTCCATGCTTATAGAGATCTGGGTTAAGGGATGAGCTGGCATCTCATTGGTGGTCAGTGGAAAGGCTGAGACTTGAGGTTCCTGGGGCTGGAACAGGTTCTCTCTTCCAACCTTAGCACATTCACAGGGCATTTTCAGTAGTTACTGATTTCTGAATTGGCTCTATTACTAACACTTACTTTGAAAGTCTCTTTTTTGTAGGTGTAGTTTATGTATAGTAAATTGTATGATTATAAAGGCAGCTGGATGCATACTAAGTGGATGCATTCATGCACAATCACAGTCAAGCAAGACTTTCCTCCCCTTGGAAAATTTGCTCACCATGCAATACGCTTTTGGTCCATCTCTAGGTGTCTCTGGCAACCACCATGTTGATCCCTACAGTGTCTGGTCCTGCTGGTTTAGAATACCTTATGGATGGCAGCAAGTGTGTATGTGTTCCTTTGGGGTTTGCCTCTTTAGCTAACATAATGCTTTGTCATTTGCCTGTTTTGTTGTTTCCATTATTTTTTATTTTGTTGTGAGATAGTATTCTGGGGTATGAACTTATCATCCACCAGTCTTATTTACCTATTTACCTCCTGATGGACATTCCAAGTCTTCCCTTTTTGCTAATACAAGTGGATGCCTTTCTACAAGTATGTGTTTCTGTTGTTGGTGGGTACATGTTTGGGAGTTGTGTGTGTGAGTTGGAGTTGGTAGGAAGCTGTTAAACCCTTTTCCTGGGAGACGCTGCAGTGTGGACATTTGTACCATCAAGATTTGGGGTAGCAGAAAGGTTTGGCTGTCTTTAATATCCACTCCTAGGTGAGCCTGCAGGGGTTTGGCTTTAAAGGAAGGATCATAGAAGGGTTCATCAGCAGTAAGGCCTAAATGAGCCCTTACTTATTCCAGTCCCCATGCCACCTTAAATTGTGGAGGCAGAAGACAAGTTCCTGGAGCTGAAGAGTCTAAGAAGTCCCCTGTCTTACTTTTCTATGTCAAAACACCATGACCAAAGAGAACTTATCAAAGAAAGCATTCAATCTGAGGGCTCATGGCTCCAGAGAGTTAGAGCACGTGACCATCATGGGGGGAGCATGGCAGCAGGCCAAAAGACATGGTGCTGGAGCAGTAGCTGAGAGATTACATGTTAAAACAACAACCATGAAGGAGAGAGAGCCAACTGGGAATGGCAAGGGCTTTTGAAACTTCAGAGCCCACTCTCAGTGACACACCTTCCCTGACAAAACTACTAATTCTCCCCAAGTAGTTCCACCAACTGGGGACCAATCATTCAAATAAATGATCCTATGGGGTCCATTCTTATTCAAACGACATTCCAAATTCTAGAATATATTGTTATTGCTTCCATGGGCCCAGGAGCACTTGTTTTTTCAGATTCAGCCTGTTGGCAGCTCACTTGAGCAGTATCCCTCAGTGTCTCTACCATTCTTTCCCAATATCAACCACTGGGTATGAGCCCATGACCCTGACCCATGCTATTCCTTCCAAGATCTTTTTTGGTTCTTGGCACTCCCAATTAACCTTTTTACAGGATGGGGTGTGCTATCCCCGCCATGGGCTGCACACAGAGGACCTCAGGCACAGGGTGTATCTACTTTTATTAGCATCCTCTTCACATGGCAGGTGAGGTCATCAACTCTGGAGGCAACATACAGCTTTCAAATGACCTGCTAAGGCAAAATAGCATGTCAAGTGAAAATGGTTAAATAAATAAAAGCACAGTGGGTTACAGAATCCAGGTTTGATCTCATGTTTGGAAAAACCTCAACTCTGGTACAAGTCCTCATTAGCTGCTAAAGACGCTTCAAGTGACTTGGTTGATGATGATAATCACGAGAGATTTACTAAGCTCCTGCTGTCACTCTGAGTATAATGAGCCTCCAAGTAGATATGGGTCTCTGCTTGGGATCCAACATCAGTGTCATGGTTGCTAAATATACACCCACCAAAATCTTTGTAATACCCAACACTCCATGATGTGTAGAAGATGTTAGCATCCAATTAGTTTCCAGAGCAGTGCTGCATGCTTTCTGATTAAGGTCATAAATGCTACTCAGAGCCCTCTGTGGACCAGCTCAGGACCTATTGATGTGGAGGGAGGCATCCAGTGTGCTGCTCATCCCGAGTCTGTTTTCCATTGAGGAGACCCCTTCAGGATCTAGTGCATGGCTGACCAGATTCCTAATGAGACCTGTACTATTGGACAACATCTTAAGCTGCTCTATTTAGAGATATTGGTCCTGTTTCTATCATATCATTTTAAGTGCTGAGTGTTCCTGAGGATTTTTTTTAAAAGGAAGAGGTTTATGATTGATTACATCATTTTCCCACATTTATTTAGGTCAGAATACCTCTTTGGAAAGGAAATTTTCTCCTTACTGGCCACACTGAGCTTAGGGCCACACAGTGCTCTGTTAGTGCAAGGTACGACTCCTCGGCCTGAGGGGAAAATGCTAGAACTTATTTTGAGTTTGGTTAAGATTTTTAGGTACTTTATTTAAATCATTGTAAAATCATGACATATAATTTACTTTCTTAACTATGCTCAGTGCTGAATTCAGTAGTGTTTATATACATCAGTGTGGGGCTGGAGAGATGGGTCAGTGGATGTGAGCAATGACTGCTCTTCCAGAGGAACTGGGTTCGATTTCCCACACCCACATGGAAGTTAACAACTGTTTGTAACGAAAACTCCAGGGGATCCGATGTCCTCTTCTGGTCTCCAAAGGCACCATGCACATTGGATGCACAGACATACGAGCAGGCAAAGCACCCACACACATAGATTAAAAATGGAAAAAAATGTAAGCTACATTAGTGTGTAAGCAATCTCTAGAACATTTGATCTTGCAAACCTGAAAGTGTGAGTCTATTATACAAGCTTCTTCAACTCCACTTCGTGATTCTAAGAATTTGGCTGCTCCAGATAACTCATGCAAATGGGGGCAGGGTATGCCTTTTGTGATTGGCTTATCTCACAGAGCATAATGTCTCCAGGTTCGTCCATGCTGTAGCCTCTCAGGGTTTCTTCCCCCTTAAAGCTCTGTGGTGTTCCACTGTAATGTTGCCTTTTGCTCCTCTGTTTCCATGGCCATCAACCCTTTAGTTGCTTCTTTGTCTTGGTTCCGGTGAAGAAGGCTCTTACGGACACAGGCGTGCATTTTAACCTTTTAAATATTTATGGCACATCATCTTTTAGGATTGCCTTTCTTTTAAAATATATACAGTAAGTGATTACGGTAGCACATACATATCCTGCATAAAAAAATAACCACGCGGTTACTGGGAGAGCTCACAGATAGGTGTGTGAGTAGGATATTTAGAAGCCCATGGACTTTGTAGTTTGGCAGGCGCTGCTGGACAACCATTCAGAACTTCTTGCTTTTAGCATTTTGGTGCACATTGACTCAGCTTTCATGAGACTGCATTTTCTCTGGGCCTCTGGAGTCCTGTCTGCTTGTGACTGTAGCAGCCCAGAGGATAGGCTGTCGCTCCTCTTCCATCCTGTTACTTGGCTGTTACTTGACGGCTGGTGGGAGTGGGTATATCAATACCCACGATTTTTCTCCATCCATTCCAACCTGTGTCCTAGGAAAGCCGGTTACCAGTGAGCTGCAGCTGCCCACAGTGAGACTCTTACTTTGCCCAGTACAGCCCCACCTTCCCTATTCATTCCTATGTTCATCTGCCCATGCTTCCTGGACTAAGTCTAAATAACACGCTGCCCTGTGACTCTGTCCCTCAGTGCCAGCTTCAGGGAACTTGAAATGACAATGGCATGTGAACACAAAACCTTTTAAAGCCACTTAGCTACTGTGCTGAGTGCAAAGACGGGTTTGCTTTATCAAGAGCAGATTTAAACAGATTCGAAGTACTTGGTGATCAGATCCTTACAAAAGCAATCCAACTTTTGCTTCTTAATCTGGGATTTTATTGGAAAGGATGAGCGTTTTGTACCAACAAGCAAGTTCTGTCCTTGAGACATGTATAGCTTCACACCAATTGCCATCCAGCTAGAGACTGGTCCAGCCACGACTGGACTCACTCTGCGCTCTCTGGACTTATGTATCTAGTAAAACCTGTTTCTGTGTTTTGATCCATGACTGGTCAGATCAGCAGGTTTCAGCAGATTCTTTCTTTCTTTTTTTCTTTTTCTTTTTTGGTTTTTTTTTTTTTGAGACAGGGTTTTTCTTTAGCTTTGGTGCCTGTACTGGAACTAGCTCTTGTAGATCAGGCTGACCTCAAACTCACAGAGATCCACCTGCCTCTGCCTCTTGAGTGCTGGGATTAAAAGTGTGCACTACCACCGCCCAGCTAAGCAGACCTTTCCTTAAAGGATCAAGTAGCAAAAGTCTCAGGCTTTGCAGACTCCATGGTCTCTTCCACAATTGGCCTTTATGACATGAAAGTAGGCATCACCAATTAAGTAAACAGGCTGGCCAGTCATATAGCTCAGTGGTAGGGTACATGTTTAGTGTGCTCAAGGCTCTGGGCTTGATGTTGAGCTCTAAAATAGGAAGTGAGGGTGGCTGTTTTAAACAGAATTTTAGTTTTTATAAAGCCAGTGGACAGTGTTTGGATGGGGTTTATCAACCCCCCAGGCTAGATTACAGAGCACAAAAAGGCCTCCTTTTCTCTGTTTCATGGTACTATCCCATGCTGTGTAAATAGGAAATCATTTATTTTTAAGTGCTATTTTGTTAGTTAAATACAGTTTTCAGATTTTTTTTTTTTTAGACCCAAAGGAGAGCTTGCTGGCCCTGGGATGTCCCACTAACATTTGTCTTCCTCTTAATCAACACACTGATGCCATGCATGGAGGACACTGATCATGACTTTCCACCAAATACTAAAATGAAACCATACATTTTTCATTGTGTCAATATTAATTATTTCCAATTTAGCATTCAATATTATTTTCTATATTAATTTCAACACAATGGAGTGACTCTAATTTGGAATGATAAAATTCATTTGCATTTAGATAGATATTTTAAGCACTCCCTCTGAGGAACTGATAGCATCTATCATTGTAATTATAAACATTGTTTCTAAGGCAGGTTTGTTCTCCCTTGGCAAGATCTGTAAATATGTGCATGGATTTTCACATTGATCATGAGGACACTAAAATGCCCAGTTTCTGCTGAGTCTTGTGAGTTGAGTTCCTCTATTTGGGAATTCCCTTCTACTGGAAATAGAAAATAAAGAAAGCCTATTAGCTAAGAACAAACCCACGTATATCTTTTCTTTTTAGTTTTCAAAATCATTTGAATACTGATCCTACTATAGAAGCAACCCTGATTATTTTTCAGCCTGAGAAGGCAAGCCTTGGAAATCAAGCTGTAATTGCACTAACAAGCTGAAAGCAATGAGAAATCCACTCCTACTCCCTTCTCTAGTTCCTTCTGGTTTGTTTGGGGCTGAATAAGGCAGTCCTGCAGAGAGAGCGGGTGGGTGGGTGGGATCATTTATTCCTCAGCTGCAGGCCATAAAGAAATACAACAGTTCTGTCCCACCAGGAACTATGAAAACACAATCATTTCTGGATTGGAGGATTCTGGGTGGGGGCAGACAACAGGTTTTCTTTTACAGTGAGATGCTGGCAGTGGTTCAGGTGTAAATAAATAATTCCTGCTGTCAGCACAACGAAAGGAGGAGCTGTGAGAGAAAGCATGGTGTCTTAGTTACCGGTCCATTGTTGTGATGAGACACCATGGCCAAGGCAACTATAGGAGCTGTTTATTCTGGGCTCACAGTTCCAGAGGGACAAGACAACATGATGGTGGAGGGGAGGTAGCAGGTGTCGGGTGGCTGGAGCAGCTGAGGGCTCACATCTTGAACCACAAGCTTGAGGTTACTGAAGTCTCCAAACCTGTCCCCAGTCACCCACCTCCTCCAACAAGGCCACACCTCCTAATCCTTCCCCAATAAGTCTACCAACTGAGGACCAAATATTAAAATCTATGAACTTATGGGGCCCATCATCATTCAAACTACCACATGTGGCCAGAAGAAAGGGGACAGGCAAGAGAAAAAGTTTTTAATACCTGTGGTGAGTCCTTGTCAATTGCTTCCTCTGCCCTGGCCACCTGCTATGTGGAAGATAACAAGGTGAATCTGACAGCTAAAATGGCCGATGCGCCGATGGGTAGGCATCCCCAACTTTATCCTCCTCCCCCCACAAAGAAAGCACTCACATAACTACAGACTGTGTGAAGATCTGGGAAGTGACTAAACAACATACGGTGCTGAGATTAAGATGGACCTAACAGTGGAGGAAACTGAGGGAGAGTTGCGCATGCCTCAGATGGTGCTGCAGGAAAATGATTAAAAGGCCATGGAAGCCTCGCCATCCTTTGTCTCACAGGGAAGGAGAAAGATGTTAGTTGAAGGGCAGGGGAGCCATTAGGCGGGTTTAAGTAGGGAAGTGACAAGGCTTTCTTTCGTTTCTGGTTGTTTGGGGCAGAATGCGTTCAAAGAGTGGGAGCAAAATGCTTTTGTGGATGTGAGTGATGTTGACTTGGTCTAGGATGCTTAGGGACTATGGAGGAAAGAGTGGGTGGGCTGGCTGGAGGAAGGGAGGAGGAAGAGACTCAGGTGTCTGGCAGGTTCGTCCCTGTGTTGTTGGCAGTGGCATTTGCAGAAGTGGGGTGACTGGAGAAGGGTCAGGTTGAGTGAAGGCAGAGACAGATGGTGAGCTGTGTAAGGACAGACGCATCACCAGCCCCTCCGATCTTCAGATTTCTGTTTGTGATAGATGAACAAGAAAGTACCCACGTCAGAGGTACGGCTCAGTGGCAGAACTTTTGACTGCACAGACCACAAATGTATTTGGTATAAGCAGCAGAATAAATGTGATAACGCATGTACCATACAAGGCCAGAACACTGTAAATAACCACATTGCACATCCTGGTTGCTCAGGAGGAAACAGGAGAAGTGAAAGGGTTGACTCTACAGGGGCTAAAGTATCAGCAGCCAAAGGCAGGGAGCAGAGATGCAAACACAATGTGGACCTTGGATTTTGTTGAGTCACAATCAGCTCTACAAGAAGGGAGATGGATTTGTGAATTAAAGAACTCGCCAACCAAACTGTCGCATAGTATTGGATAATCATGCCTGCCTGTCTGTGATTAGCTGGTGTGGTCTTGTACCATGCTGTTATCCACAGAGAATGTGTAAGGTGCCTGGTAAGGATCCCGTCAAGGTACTTTCTGGATCAAATGGCTCAGTATCAATCTGGTCAACATCACAGACACTAATGCAGGGCCTGTGGCCTTTGCATTGTGCCTCTAAAGGAGGGAAGAAAAGGTGGAGGAAAGGAGGTATGGAGAGAGAGGCAGGGAGAAGATGAAGAGGCGGAGGAGGAGGAGATGGTGCAAGGCAGGTCCAGCATTTTGTACCTGAACAGTTTCATATCTTTAACACTCTGGGGAATTCAACTGATTTGTTCTTCACTCCCTGCATCCGGAAGTAAAAGAAGCCATGTCCCTTCCTTAAACCCACCTGATGGTTCTCCTTCCCTGTGAGGCCAAGGATGGCCTAACTTTAGTGGCCTTTTCAACCTTTTTCTAATAATCTAAGATTTGTCAGATTCTTCCACTGGTTTTTCCATTGCTTTCTTGAGCTAGGCTTTTACTATGTAGCTCAGGCTAGCCTGGAACTCATGACAATTCTCTTGGTGCTGAGATTAAAGGTATAAACCACTATGCTTAGCTTCAACTGATATGTATTTTTGATAGATTGACAAAACCTAGTATTCATACATGAAATATGCATAATTATCCTCTCCCTTTGACCCTAAAGGTAGTCCTAGTCTTGGGAAAGGCAACCTTCACTGGTTTAGAGACAGGGCAACCAAGGACCATTAAACAGTGATTTTTTTTTCCTTGCAACAATTCTATGGGAGACGTCAAACATTCAGAATGTCTTAGACGTACACCAAACCGCTTATTTAAAAACCTGGCAATGTTAGCTCTATAAAACACAAGCCCTCTCTCTCCATAGCTTAATGAAAACATCTCCCACACACTGTAACACATCTCATTCTTCCACCCAGCAGATCCTGTATTGTGCAGAGGATATGTACAGGGTCCATGGGAAGCACAGACCTCACACAATACCCAGGTCTATGTTAAAGAACACCGCTAAGAGCCCAGCTCTGGTTTCCTGTGCTTGGCTTCAGGTTTTAATTATTGGTGGGTGATAAAGGGTTCTTTTTTTTTTGCGTCAGAGATTTTTTTTATTTGGCTTGGCCACATATGATGGAAATTTTTGCTTTGCCCAAATCTCTAGCCTGCTCACTTGTAAAGTCAGCATCCTCCAGTTCCTCAGGAGCTGCCCCTGAGACTTTGATTAAGAAGTTAGGGCAGGGAAGCCAGCCAAGCCTAGATGTAATTACAAGCAATGTCCTGAAGGGGGCGAAGGAAGATGTACACATTCTTGTTTGTTCAGCATAACACAGGAAACCAGCTTAATGATAGCCAAGAGGGGTGGGACATCCCAAGCCTCTCATATCTCTATACCTAGAAGATAATGGAGGCTCTAATATCCGTCCCTGCAGCAATTTGAAAAAAAGAGCAAGTGTTGGAATTGGAGTCAAAGTCAGTCCAAAGCAAGGGAGAGGACACAGAAAATAGCCCAAGTCACGTCAAAATATATAAATACACACCTCACTTGTGAGAGTGGCACCTGCAGCCACTTGGACATACAGGAGACCTGAGTTCCAGGATTAGCTTTGCTCCAACCTGAACCCAGACCTCGAATAATCCACTGACCACCCATGCCTTAGGTTTTGCACCCTGTAGAGTGAGAGTTTGGGCTAGGACATCTTGAAGATCCTTGACTGATTACGACCTTGATGTCAGCACAGCAAGGCCCATCTGTCGGTGTCTGCAGGACTTTCGCTTTAGCCATGTAACTTACGGGCCTTGAACAGAAACAAAGGTTCTGCTGGCTGTGTATTGTTGGTGCGTCCTTAGAACACAGACACCCAGGAGCAGGAGGCAGGAGCACCTAAGTTCAATAACTCATCCTTTAAAGCAAAACATTCCTTCACCAATTTCACCAAATATCCCTAGACTCACACCCAAGTCAACCTTAGTCTGAAGCAGTTTCAGCTTTGAGAGCACTCATGCTGGAGAAATGGGGAGGACACAGGCCCTGCCTGTCAATAGAATGAGGCCCGAGAGAGGCCCATGGAGAGGGTTTGGGTCACATGAGTTGTCTTAGTGTGTTGTGGAAAATTATTTTAAGGTGTGTTACATTTGTTTATGCTGAAAAACATTAGTTTTAATGATGCAAAGACATGTTGCATTCTTTTATGTTGCGTTTGTTTAACTCTGTGAAGCTGTGTAACGTTGCCTGTCTAAAACACCTGATGGTCTGATAAAGCGCTGAATGGCCAATAGCAAGGCAGGTGAAGGAATAGGCAGGGCTGGCAGGCAAAGAGAATAAATAGAAGGAGAAATCTGAAGAGCCAGAGGAGTGAGCTAGAACAAGGAGAGGAGGACATCAGGGGCCAAACACCCAGCCTACCCACCCAGCCTACCCACCCAGCCTACCCACCCAGCCACCCAGCCACACAGCCACCCAGCCACACAGCCAGCCAAGGAGAAAGAGTGAAAGACGGATGGACAGAAGTAAGAGAAAGGAAAAAATCCCAGAGGCAAAAGGTAGATGGGATAATTTAAGGTAAGAAAAGCTTGCTAGAAATAAGCCAAGCTAAGGCCTGGCATTTGTAAGAAAGAATAAGGCTCAGTATATTTATTTGGGAGCTAAGTGGTGCCCCCCAAAAGCCAAAGAGTAAAAACAACAACCACATTAGTGACCATTGCTGTCTTGCTCCCTGTGTCTTCCGCGGACTGAGATCTACTAGATTTCCATGTGGAACAGTTTGGTGCTCAGGCAGGTCACTGTTGG
>PVIU01000536.1:264138-305199 GCA_004026605.1 Ondatra zibethicus
GTGTGTGTGTGTGTGTGTGTGTGTGTGTGTGTGTGTGTGTGTGTGTGTGTGTGTGTGTGTGTGTGTGTGTGTGTGTGTGTGTGCGCGCACGCGCGCCACAGCATGGGTATGGAGGTCAGAAAGAAGCCTGTGGTGTTGGTCCTTCTGCTTTGTTTGAGAAAGGGTTATCTTGTTGCTCACTGCTGTGTATGCCAGGATAGCTGGCCCACAAGCTTCCATGAGTCTCTTTTCAGTAAACGGGCTGCAATACAGATGCTTGGGCTATTGCATCCAGTTTTTATGTGGGTTCTGGGGATCAGAAGTGAGGTTGACAAGCTTCTGTGGAAAGCATGTTACCCCCAAGCCATCTCCTCAGCCCCCTGTATTCACTTTCTATTGTTGCTGTAACAACAAGCTTAAATAGGGGCAAATAACTCACATTTAGTAGCTTAGAATCCCACAGGTTCTGGATCTTTTGGGCTAAAATCAAGGTGCTGGCCAGGCTGTGCCTCTTTGGTGGGATCCTGGGGTAAAACCTGGTTGCTTGCTTATTCAGATTGTTAGTAGAATTAGGTCCTTGTGAGGCTGAGCTCCCTGTTCCTTTGCTGCTGCCAGGAGGACCATTTTCAGTTTCCAGAGGTCACCCACACCTTGACTTATGTCCCTTCTTTCTACATTTAGGGCAAGAAAAATGGGTTGAGTCTTCATATCCTGAGTCTCCTCTGCCCCTTCACTGACCTTCATGCCTCTTTTGAATCTGGTGTCTGCTCTTGTCTCTTGTTTTTAAAGTATCTGTGGTTGCATTTGGCACAGCTGGTGCCATGGTTAACAGCAGATGTAGCACCTGGCACAGGTTTATGAGGTGAATGCGTGGATCTCAGAAAATGGCACGTGGGAGACTGTGGAAGCTTTAGAGATAAGACCTGGTTGGAGGAAACGGGTCCTTGGGAGCAGGATCTTGGGGTTTCTCGGCTACCTCCTGCTCAGGTCATACTGTCTGTTTTTTGCTCATCCATGAAATGAGTTCTTCTCTGCTTAATGTTCCCACTGTTGGGATGTTCCTCTGTTCAAGCTCTTGGGACCAAGTGAGGATGCAGTAAACTCTCTGAACATGTGAGCGAAATAAGTCTTTCTTCCAGTGATTGTGTCTGTCAAGTATTAGGTCACAGAATCAACAACTTAAAGTCCATTGGCAAAGTGCCTTTCATGTGCCACATGATCTCACAGTCTCAGGTGGCAGGAATCAGGACGTGGACATTCTTGAGACCATTGTTCTGTGGACAGCACAGCCATCCTGTCCCATGCCTTCCTTTATTTCCTTGCTTGAGGTGAACGTTTTCTCCTTAGTCAAGTCTCTTGATCCCACTTAGCCAGGTAGAAAGCACACTGTCATTGTGTATCTGCTAAGTTTCAAGTCATGTGTAGAGCTTCGAGGATGTAGAGACAGACATGGTGCCTGCTCTCATACAAGATGAACACAGATCACATGTACATATATGAAATTGTCAAAGAATTAACTTTTCAAAGATAAATAAAAATAGTTTAAAAAGTACACATATTTTTGAGATCAAGACGAAGATATTAAAATGTTAAAAACTGAAGGGTGATTTGTTCTTACTAACTTGAAAAACAGTTAAGTCAGTTCAGGCCCAGAGATGTCTCAGAGGCCTCTGGAAGACTACAGGCTATTGACATTGCTCTTGGTTGCCCACCAGAGCTAGATGGTAAGAGCTGATAGCCAAGGATAGCCCACATTTAGGTTACAGACACTGAGAAATCAAGGTGGAACTGAGCTGGAAATTGGCTTCCCGATGACTACCATGCATGGTGTGGAAGATGCCATGTTGGTTGCTGGAAGAAAATTTGTCAGCGATCCTCACCCATCTGTAGACTATGTATGCCAAAATACTGATCCACAAGGCAAGATATGCCCACTGGCACAATAGTGGCATGACTATTTTGGTGATAGCCAACTGCTTTGTTATTGGATTTGAGGTTTGGTCTGTGGGAGGGAACCACACCCTGAGACTGGCAACCAGGTCAAAAGCTTGTGTGTGGGGGAAAGCATGAAGCCAAGGGAAGAACACAATACTATTATTTTCCCATGTGAACATGTCAAGCTGACTTCCAAATTTTTACAATATTTACCCATAGACACATGTGGCTTCCCACCTGGGGTAGTGAAGCTCCTTTTTGTAGAGGGTGGTGATTAATGAGGTGACTCATATCTGATCAAAGAGTGAGCCCTGGGCCCTAAGTGGGGCATCTATGTACACAAATGTATGTTAGAAAGCATCATGGAAGACAGGGCAGAAGTAAATTAAGAGAAGGAGCATTGGGAAGACTGTCTTGAAATGCTGCCATCTAGGTATGACACAGCCATTGCAGCAATGAGCACACAGCAGCTATGGACACCTTCAGCTTTCCACCAAGAATGGAGGTGTGTCAATGAGGCCCCACCCCTTCCTGAGGAGCTAATGGCGGCTAATCCCTGCTGGAGGATAGGATGTCATTTTTTAAAGTGACTTAGTCACTGTGGAGATAGTCAGGAAGAAGAGGGGACAGAGGGAAAAGAAGGGGGATGTCTGTCCGAGGGCAATAGGGAGTGTGAATATAAGCACAACACAGTATATATATATATATATGAAACTGTCAAGAAATAGTTTAGGCTCTGATCGCCCCTAAAAAGAAGGATATATTAACTTTTATTCCTATATAGAAAATTACCACAAATTTGTTAAATAATATAAAGTATTGTGTCAAAGTTTCTAGACATGGGTCACCTGGGCTCTTTTCCCTGCCTGAAATCAAGCAAAGGCTGAAATCTTATCTAAGACTTGGGGGGTAATCTTCAAATTTACTCACTATTGACCAAATTTGGTGGTTCACGATTATAAGACAGATGCTCTCAGTTCCTAGACAGGCTGTTATTTCTCCCCCAAGTGCCCTGTTGGCAAAGTAATAACCCTGGGGCATAAGGAATATTGAAGGTAATTGTCTTTGTGTGATTGTGGGTGGCTCTTTGAAGCCTGCAGGTGAAATGGTAAATCCCTTTTTACCTATTCCTTATCTGGCCTTCAGATCTTTCAAAGGGCTCACCTGTTCAGTTCTGGTCCATATGAAAACCTCTTCTGTTTGATTATCTAAAACTCACCTGATTAGGAATCTTAATGGATTTTGAAATGCAAGCTAATTATGGGAATGATACATCGCATTTATTAGCTACTGTCCAGATTCAAGGGAAACAGAGAGTGTATTACCAGGAAAGGAAATATGGGAATAATTCTAGAATTCTGCATAACCCAGACACTTGTCTTCAAGGGAAAATGATTAAGAAATTTTTAAAGGAAAGAACAGACATTGGGTTGCAATGGAAACTGTGGTTCTTATGGTTTATTCATTTCTATGTGCCCAAGCATCTATCCATCCTTTTAGCCTTCCATAATTTAGTATTTGTTAATAGGAAAAGTCTCTGTACATGTGCTTGGGTGCGCTCTCTCTCTCTCTCTCGCTCTCTCTCTCTCTCTCTCTCTCTCTCTGCTAATGATCTCCCTCGGGAATCATACCTCCAGGTGAGTTTTTCACGAGTGAAAGACAGAATCCTGGTTTATAAGTCACTTAAAGTCAGTGTATGAAATGAAATTGTGTCAAAGGTTTTAAGGGACTTTTGGAGCAAGAAAGTGATTTTTGTGGGTCACTTTCAGTCTAGACTTCTGGGTGCAATCAGATCTTTTGATGAACTTCAAATCACCCATATATCAGGAATCGCACCAAAAACATTTCTAGGCAAGTTGCAATATGCCCTCTTTAGAAAGTAAGTCTGTCTTTAGCGTGCAAATTGCTACTCTTTAAATGCATCTCTCACTATAGCTTTTTGGATTGTGTGTCTTGTTGATTTCTCTGCTTTTTCAAGTGTTTGGTGTTTTGTTTTCTAGGAGAGTATTAAGTACATTGCAACATAATTCTATACCTAGGTGAAAACCACCCAAGGGCAGGGCAAGGAATTTTACCCCACATTTTTGCAATCCCGGCCCTTAGAATAGTACCTCAGAGTACCACACAGATCTCTTGAAAATTGAGTAAGTTCAGGGGAGCAAAGTCTAGTCCAGTGAGCAATTTGTAAAAGTTCATTAACTAGATTTTTCCCACTGCTTTTAGTTGCAATTCTGCTACAAATAAGGAGTCCAAATAAGGAGCTCCATTTAATCAAACTAGGTTTAGTTTTTCTACTTTCATACCACATATGCCCTTATAAAAATGGACTATTTCCTCTAATCCGTCGGTTGAGTAAGATTATAATCATTTGTCCCAGGATGTCTCCAAGGGATCATTCAGACAGTTCTATTTATTCAGTCTGGCTTTCTGATTGGTGAAGTTCACTGTGAACTGATCAACACATGCGCGTGCGAGCGCACGTGTGTGTGCACACACACACACACACACACACACACACACAGAGTGCTGAAAATAGCCCGACTCCCTTTCAGCAAGACACAAAGGGTATTTAAGCCTCAATTTCACATGCATTATTAATGCACTTATTAAATATTAATAGGCCTAAAAGCCTGGCACAATGTATATGATCAATACTGCATGATATATGAGTCACCCAGGGCTGAGGACGGTGTCTGTTTGCAGCCGTCACTCTTTCAGCATGGCATCCCTGTGCCACCTGGAGCCCTGGTGTGCACACTGCTGCCAAGCCCAAGGCACTTCCTGTCGACTCACCCTGGCAGTACTTCAGAGCTCTCTACAGGTTCCTTCGGAAATGATGATCTGTCAAGACTCATCAGAGGAAGGAGGAAGGGCGGGTCCTCAGGGATGGCTTTGTTTTCTCTTTTAAGCACTTCTGTCCCTTGAATCATAACACTGCAGAATCCATAATAATCTGACATTTGAACTGAAACAAAGTCTAATTCATCATCCTCAAACCTGGGGACCAAACTGTATCATCATGTAATATTTCCACCAACCTGGGGCCAGGGGAGGGGTGTTATAGCTACCATAGAAAATAAATGACTCGAGGCTACCTGAGTGTGGATTATCTGCCTTAAGAATCTTTTCTTCAGGCCTGCACCTGTAAGACCTCAGTTAGGGTCCATGGGAAATCCAAGGGTAGCATCCACCTATGAGGTGGCTGGGAGCAGGGAATTAGATGGTTCTGTCTGACAGATTTTCCTGTCATGAATAGAGGGACATTGTTTGGTTTTGCTCTTGGTTTCATTCACAAGAGAAAATATTCAGCACTATGTAAATATTTAGTAGGTGTCTGATAACCACAATGCTAAGTGTTAAGAAAGCTACAAATATGTACAAACTTCTTATACAGAGAGTTCATGATCTAACTAGATGGAGTCATACGTTTTAGGTAAATGGCATTGTTGGAGGGATGAGTGAATGCCAAAATAAATGACCAGGCTAACGACCAGAGTCTTGGGGAGTGTCTAAAGAAACACAAACTGTGAAGCCCAAACATAAAGAAAGATGATTTGGTCTAGAGTTGCCAAAAATTTTCTCAGATAGTCCTTGACTTATGATGGTCCGACTAACATTTTCAACCCTATGAGTGAGCAAAGCAATTTGTAATGACTGGGATGTTTTTGGGTGGGGTGGGCTAGTAATACGCAGTGGGATCCCCTCTAATAATGATGCCGTGTGTTAGCAGAGACCTGCAACTCCCGGCAGTCTCAAGATCACAAAGGGAAACAAAGGACACTCAGCAGTGTACTGTTTAGTGATTTATTATTTTTTTAAATTAAAAGAATGGTCTCATTTTTTTTCAGGTATGTGAATGGTTTACCTGCATGTATGTCTATGTGCCATGTGTGTCCCTGGTGTCCACAAAGGGTAAAAGAGGGCATTGGGTCCCCTATGACTGGAATTACAGATGGGACCATAGGACTGAACTTACATCCAGTGTAGCTGGGCCTCAGTTCTAGCTGTGCTTTCTACTTCCTGGTTGGTCCTGTAATAAGCAGCTGCCTGATGCTTGCAGGGTTCTGACTGGGAGCTGCTTCTCCTGCCATGCCCTGCTCACTATGATGACCACATTCCCTGAAACTGTGAATCTTTCCTCCCTTAAGTAGCTTTTCACACCAATGAGAACTTGACTAGTAAAAAGGCTCTGGGCCTTTCATAGACCAGAAGAACTTGAATGTTCTCCTTTTGTTGGATGGGTATCATGTAATATGCAAGGCTTGAGGAGTCTTGCATGGGTAATTCTAACAGTTTCTGTATAAAAACAGTGATGTGTCATTAGCATATACCATGATGCATTTATGCAGCTCAGGAGTTTGCAGGTTGGGGAGATCCCAGCAATCTAGCCTGGGCCTCTTTTTCTGCTCCTGGCTGGCCTTGTGTGTTTGTGCCCAGCTGGGGTTTGACAGGCACTGGGCTTCTGTATTCAGCTCCATTTCTTACTGTGGTTCTGTGGACAGCTTGGGTTCTGGAGCTTCTGACCATGGCAGCAGAGGCAGCTCTTCTCCATCTCCACGGGTCTCTCATCTTCTTCCTAGTTCAGTGGGCTAGCCTGGGCAAACTCTTTTAAGGGTGATGTCAGAGGAATAGGAATGTGGGAACTCAGAGCCACATAAGGCTGCTCTGAGCCAGCACACTGACACTTCTCCATTATGGTATGGTGTGTATTTTTTTCTGTTAATATAGACATATGATAAGCTCTAATTTATAAATTAAGCACAGTGAAAGATTGATGGAAATAACTGATAATAGCTAAATGGAATGATAAAATAAAATAGCTGGAATAACACTGTAATAAAAATTATGCGATTGTGATTTTTCTCTGTCTTCAAATGTACTGTACCGCTTACCTTTTGATGATTGGAGACAACACAATGTGTGATGAGGAAAAGTGGAAAGATGATATAGTCATTGTGGCACAGCATTAAATACTTACATGAGAGTTACTTATATGTAAGTAGTGTGTCTCTGCTGAGGTCAGTCTGAGAAGCTACTAATGTGACTAATGGGTGGGTAGTGTGTATGGTGTAGGTACCCTGAGCAATGGGATGATTTATATCCTGGGTAGGATGGTACCAAATTTCACTGCATTATTTGAAAGTTATGTATTTTTGAAATATTTCTTTTAATAGTTCCATGTTGTGGTTGGTATGGGTCACTGAAACCATGGAAAGCAAAATCATAAATGGGTGGGTAGATCATGTGTTATGTCGCTCTAAATAAGTCACAAGGCTCAATCCAAAGTCAAGGGTCAGGGAGTATATTTTACCTTCTTTAAAGGGGGTTTTGCCAAATTCCTTGGCAAGAGTTGGAAGAAGGTGGCATTGTAGTCAGTTGAATCTTCCCTCTTGGCTTCACTCAACAGTTCGTGTGTGCACTGGCACATAGCTTAGAGGGAGGGGACTTGTCTAATACATGCAAGGCACTGCATTTGATCCCTAGTACCAAAAGGAAGACACAATAAACAAAAAAAATTATGAAAAAGTTCAAGGAAGAATACATGCATTTTGGCAGATCTTCACGTAGGATCTTGGGTCTACCCCAAAGGCTGAGTCCCACTTGCAGTCTAAATGATGGAGGCCTGTGTGCAAGAAGCAGCCCACATTCCTGTGTGCTTTCTGTGATCACTTAAGACTAAGAGGCATGGTTTCCCTGCTTAGAGGAAACCTCTCTTGGAGAAATTGTTCCTTTATAATCCCTTTGCCTGCCTGGTACCTGGCCAACTCTCTAATGACCCATGCATGTCCTTTTAGTTCAAAGATCTGCGCAGAGAAGTGACCAGCAATTCTCCTTGCTCAGGGCACCTTCCTTCATCTCGTTCTTGACCATAAACAATGGTGCTGCCCTTTCTCCTTCCTTTCACTTTGTTTGGATGGGACTTCTAAGACTATGTGAGATTATTTTTGGTCTCCTCCACTCTTGGCTTTTACCATCCCTAGCCTCACAATCCTCTACTAAACCTGGGTCAGCTGACCTTTTCTTTTCTTTGGAAAGCTCTGAGCTCATTGGGAATCAGGTGGGCAATTGCCCTGGTTTCCAGTCACTCCTGTACCGCTTCTCCATCAGCACAGCCTGACTTGTGTGGAGTTATAGCCTCAGTTCTTTAGAGAAGAAATGAAAATTTATTTATTGAGTGTCTACTATGTGTTAGTCCTGATACACATATTATCTCAATAACATCTGACAGTGTCAACAAACTTGGCTGGATTCCCACTGTGCCCCTTTAACTAGTGAAGAAATGAAAGTTCAAGGTCTAAACTAAGGTTACACAGTTAGGAAGTAGGGAGTCAGAATGGTGCTCAGGTTTGACTCAGTTCCTACAATCACCGCACTGTTAGAATCCCACCTTTGCATGCTAGTTCAAACACAATCATCTGAATATTCGGATTTTGGAAAACCCTTGTTTGTTGGACCCCATTCCGTTCAACTGGAGGGCAGGCCAGAAGATCCAAAGCAAAGCCTCTTCCTCTCCACTCCAGTGCTGTTCTTGGGTAGTAGCTATAGCCAGTAATGGAGAGGTATTGCTGGGTAAAGGCCAAGGCAGGCTCTGTCTGCCCTGCTTCTCAGAACTCCTTAGTGAAATTAAGGGTCCTTGCTCTCTGGAAATTATCTACATAAAAGCCTTCTTTGGCTGCCCTTTCTTTTGTTATCTCTTCTCTTCACCCTTTTAGGGTTCCTTGGATTGTCTTCCCAGATGAAGTACAGCCTAGTATTTCTAGGGAGCAGAGCCCCACTCCAAGATATGGAAGCAATCTGCTGATGTGCAAGCCCCTTACATAAGGATGTAGTATTTACATACAACCTATATCCATCCTCCTTCCAGGTGGGTCCAACTTTTTTACCTTTAGATATGATATTGTTCTTTACTAAGTTCAAGCTTGAGAATTTACAATTGAGTTGCAAAAAAGAATTAAAAAGGTCTCTTAATATTGTAAGTAAGTTTACTATTGTGTGCTGAGTCACATTCATAGCTATCCCGGGCTACATACTAATGATAGACCATAGATGGGACACACCTGAGCCCATTTATACATGACTTATAGTAATTAATACAATACGAATACTATAGTTGTTGTCTAACAGTTTGTTGTTTAGGGAATAATAAAAAGAAAATAACATGTCTGTGCATCCTGAATTGGAATTCACAGATAGAGTGCTGTGGGATAATGCTCTAGTACATTGTAAAGATTTGTTACTCATTGGTTTAATAAAGTCCCGATGGGCCAGTAGCCAGGCAGGAAGTATAGACAGGGCAACCAGACTAAGAGATTTCTGGGAAGAGGAAAGGCAGAGACACGGTCACCAGCCAGATGCAGAGGAAGCAAGATGAGAAAGCCTCACTGAATAAGGTACCAAGCTACGTGGCTAAACATAGATAAGAATTATGAGTTAATTTAAGTTGTAAGAGCTAGTTAATAATAAGCTTGAGCTAATAGGCTAAACAGTTTATGATTAATTTAAGACTCTGTGTGTTTCTTTGGGGCTGAACAACTGAGGATCCAGGTGGGACAGAAACTTCTGTCTACAATAGAGAGTTTCAAATTTTTATTTCAACATATGTCCCTGAGAAAACTCCAACACAGCTAGAATTCCCTCTTTGAGTTTTACAGACCCTCCAGCCTTGTGTGACTCATGACTTCAGCAAAGCAGGCCTAGGAAGCCAAGATGAGATTCTGCTCTACCTGCTCCCAGGCTCTGAAAACTGTCATCTCTTCCACACACCACACACTCCTAAAGAAATTCTCCATCAGCCACAGACTTAGCCCAGCTTTAGTCTAGGACCAGTGCTGCAGATACAAGTCTGGAATTATCATGGGGTGAGAGCCACAGAGCAGAGTCACTTCCCCATTTTCTTCCTCCTAAGTTGTACTGTGAGATACACCCTACCTGCATCCTCCTCAGTGGGTGCCTGCACCTTCCTGGCATCCCTTCCCCCATTCTGGGCTGGAGGGAATTGTTCTGACTGTGGCATAGGGAAGGCAGGGAAATGAAGCACTGACTTGGTTCAGAGTAGTCTCTTGGCCAGTACTCATTTCATGGTTATTGCAATTGGGATGGAAAAAAAGAATTTTAATTATTTGGAATAGTGAGCACTTACAAATGGGAACAGACCCTGAGATTCAATTCAACCTTTGAACAATAGAGTAATCACAGAAGTGGCTGTTATTATCCTTTGCTCTCCGCTCAACAGACTCAGTGTAGATTTGTTGAATTAAATTAACACTAAAGACTTACATTTATATATTGATTTGCAGTTTTCAAAGTATTTTAATTCTTGTTTAGTGGAAAGAACCCTGAACTACCAACACACACACACTCTCTCTCTTCTTACTACTCAGAATGATAAAGCCAGGAAAGAACTTTGCTTTGGGAAACATTTTGCTTGGTTTGAGTATGAAGAAATTTTGCTGAACAGCTTTGGGTAGAATTCTCACTTCTTATTGAAAGCAAATTAATAAAGAGGAGGAGTTTGTTCCCACAACACAGGACATTTCTGTTGACCCTTTAAGAGATTTCCAAGGTACGCACTGGCAGGAGGTGCTGTCACATGTCTCTATGGCCTGACACCCACATGTCCCTGGTGAGAGACTGTCTATACACAGATGAGAGCTGTCCTCCAGCTTGGGGAGGCAGCCTAATTATCTGGTGGGACCAGCTCTAATCCAATGACTGTTGGAGTTGGGTTGAATCCCCAGAGGCCCCAGGGGTCCTATGCTAGTTGAGAAGCCTCTGGCACTCTGTCTCATTTATTCATTATCTCTCAGATTGTCCTAGTGGGGTTAAGTTCCAGCTGCCCACAGAGGTCACTGTTTGATAATGTGCCCATCATGGCTGCTTTCTCCTCTTCATCTCTGCTTTCTGGCATCATACAGAAAGAAAGGATTTCTTTTTTCTGCAACTCTTGTTTTAGGGGTCTGTTTCTGGGAAGACCCAAACAACCTTACCAAAGTATCTTTTCTGAGAAGGATTTGGGTGAGCTCAGCACATCTAAGCCATCAAATCACTTAGTAATGTGGAGATGTGAACTGGTAAATTCTTTCCCCACATGGTTTTTGAGCCTATTGTTCATTGTCTTCTGGCTTCATTGCTCTCCTAAGCAGGTTGACTCCACTTATAATGATCATGTAAAAATTTTAGTCAAAATATGACAAATTTTGTTAGGTTCTGGTTCAATTCTACATAGATTGAGAGAGACCGTGATTTAAGAGAACTGGTCTTAGCCTGGTGGTGGAAGTGGTGCACGCCTTTAATCCCAGCACTCTGGAGGACATTGGATCTCTGAGTTCAAGGGCAGCCTGGTCTACAGAGTGAGTTACAGGACAGCCAGGACTACACAGAGAAGCACTTTGTTAGAGGGAGGGAGGGAGAGAGAGAGAGAGAGAGAGAGGTCTTTTCTGAACTCCTGCTAGTTAGATACTTAGCTTTCTCACCATACCAAAGAGACAGGAAACTTCATCACCAAGAGGAGGTGTGCACTCACTCAGTCCTTGGAAGGTTCCAGGTTATTATCACCAGGTTATTATCAGTCACATTTTCTGCACATTATTACAGGTCATCTAGATTAAGGTTAATGCACACATCATCTCTTCAGCATCCTCCCAATGGCTATATGATCCATATGTTCAGATACGGAGAACTCATCACTCCTATGTACTTAATAGCTTCAATACAAGGACAGTTCACCCTTGAAACGAACTGAAAATATACCTTCTGCAGCTACCACCCGTTGGTGGCAATTAGCTTGAGAGACATTATGGGAGATGTAGAATATCTCATTCCATAGTGCACATTAAAATAATTTGAAACATAGTTGATAGGCCTCTTATATTTTCTTTTTTTCCCAGTATTCTTTCAACTCTTGGAAGAAGCTGAATAGTGGGTCTAGGCAGCCCTACTATGAAGCATCCCCCTGCCCATCATGCTCCCTTTTAGATTAATGTAACCATGGGAAACACACCCAATTGTCCAACAATAGGGGATTGTGGTGCTTAAATTATACCATGAGGCAATGCTATATAGACTTCAAAATAATGAAGATACTTAAAATGTAAAAATGTTCATAACATATGAAGATGTGGGAATACAGTATACAGTCAGAATTCAATTTTATGAAAAAAATCCACACAGAACTGAAAGCCCCAGATATTAAGGTTGATAGAGTTATGGCTGGTTTTGAATCTGTTTCTGCCTTTCCAATTTTCTATAGAGGATGTGCATTTATCCACATCTGTGGAAAGGGAATGAAAGGGAGAGAGATTAGTGCTTATAAGTCATGGGGTCTCCCCATGCTTCTGATATTACTGGTCTAAGCACAGCCAGCACTCCCCAGATTCAGAGAGGTTCAGGCAGATGGACTGCACTCCCACTAGTATTGTCTCTGCAGCTTATGGTTTCTCCACAGGATTAGAATGGTTTCTTAATGTGTCACTGGCATGGGGGTGGCCAATGGAAAAGGCATGAAAGCTGTTCATGGTCCTCTAGGCTTTTGTGGAACTAGAACCTGTGCACAGCAGGGAGGTGAGGTGCCATTAGCTTTTCAGTCAACAGACAGCCACCCCACTTTGAGGTCCTCCAAGTGACAAGGCAGTGATTGTGTAAAAAACTAAGCAGAGCCCCAAGTGGCTACTGATGATATCCTGGGCCCTGGAGCTGAAGGGAATTATGGGAAATACCATTGCCTCTGTGAGGGTAGGCAGTTCTAGCATCCCTGATGGAAACCTGCCTCCAAGAGGCAAGCCCCTGGGGTACCAGAGAAGTGTTCTGCATTTGTTGAAACATTTGCTCTTTTTGGTGACATCTCAGGGCTCTGTGCTTATGAGAAGGATGTGTGGAGGAGTCACCAGGAATTCAGACCATTTTAAGAGTAAATGAACAGCTAGACACGTGAGCTGGAAGCAGGGCAGGTGGCCACAGGGACAGGGCTAGAGAAGGGCTCCCTAGACATGACCCACAGGATCACTGGTGCAGACTGCCATGCATGGGTAACCCATGACTATCTTCCCCATGGGAATGGGTTATTATCACCTGCAATAAAGTTCTGGCTTAACTTCCTGTCATTTTCCTTGGAGGCCACAGCGACAGGATGACAGGTTCATATATATGTATATATATACACACATATATGATTATGTATATGTACATATACATATATAGTTGTACATATTATATATATATGTGTGTGTGTATTTGTATTAGAGAAGAATTTTAGCTCTATCTATGTTTCTAGATTGCTAAGACCTGTGCAGAAAATAACAAAAACTTTATTGTCCCATTTCTTGACACCCAGTGCACAAAACACGGGGGAGCTCCCTTGACTTCCATAGAGTACTGAAAGGCACTTCTAGGGCAGAGACACAGAATGCTGATTCTGAACAGCTTTGCTTATTAACTGTCTTTTTTACTTAAGCTCTGGTTTTCAATGAATGTCTCTAGTCAGTAAGTTCATGTCTTTTAAACTTCGACCTTGAGTTTATGGGGAAAGTTTCACCTAGCTGGGGCAACTTTAAGTGAATACATCAAATGCTTGCATATTGTACCTCCTGGGGTTGGAACAAAGACATCAGTTATGTTTAAAGAGCTTGTCGGTTTATCGGGAAAGCATATGACTTCTAGCCCAGCATTGTGCCATGAGTCTCTGCTGATGGTCTTTGCTTGTAGAGGGGTCTTAAAGGCAAGGCTCAGTGAAATGTTTAGAACAGTGAAAATGGTCAAAAAAGATGCTGTTGCTTCTTCCTCTCACAGAGAGATGGTTGCAATGTGAGTTACTGTGGGTTTTGACTCTAGGTCTTCAGTTTTGGCCAATGAGCACCAAGATAATTTGATTATCCTTTTCCCTTGAGCTTTGTAACTGGCATTGATTCAAGCCTTGCCACGCCACTCTCCTCTCTCCCTCTCCCTGTATTTACTTTGTTGGCAGTCTGCTCCTCCAAATGCCAGCGTGCTAGCCTTTCTTCTCGAAAAGCCACTCTTAACATTCAGCCAGCTCCCCTGTCTGAGCAACAGCTCTAACAAGATGGGTTGATTCGGTGTACACAAGCACACAAGTATGCACGTTTGAGTATGTGGGTGGTGATTCTGTGTTCACATGAATATCTGAGTTGTGTGTGTGTGTGACTGTTTCTGCCTTGGGCATGCATGTGCTCCTGTGTGTGGGTATTGATCCTCTGAATGCATGCATAGTGCATATACTTGAGTGTGTTTCTGATAACCAAATGCAGCAGGTTGCTTAAAAGCACACATTTCCCATACCTTAAAATCAGCTTGTACTTACATAGTTGTAGGCCAGGTCTGGGTGGAGATAATCGATTCCTGCGAAAAGATAACACAGGAGTGGAAGGTTAAAACCGGCCGCTGTGTTCTCTAGAAAGCTGCCAAGGAATGGATGCTCCTTGTAGGGATGATGGCTCAGGAGACTTGTGGGAGTTGGGGGTGGGAAGAGGATGCTTATCCTGAACCCTTTGCTTTGCCTTCCCTTTCTGTGCGGGGGAGGGCTGCATCACTTCCTCGGTGGAGAGACAGCTGCCCCAAGACACACCGCAGAGCAGTGAAACCAATTAGAGCTCTGGGCCCATGGATAACGCTTCTGGAGAAATGTCAGCAGTCAGGGGCTTAGTGACTGCGAGATGGATGGCTCATCATGGCGGCGATGTAAAAGAGATTTGTAGAAATCCTGACATTTCAAAAGCATCAACTAGTTTCTCCTCTGAAATGAAGCTGGCCCCGGGGAGGAAAAGTGATGATTATTTAACAGGGCACGGAGAAACGTGGATTAGCGGAGCACACTCCAGCATGGAAATAAGAGACACACGGCCAGGCGAGAAAAGCCATTAGGAGAAAACTAGCGGTTTCTAGGGAGGCGTTGTCAGCTGGGAGCTCACACTAGTCTCTCCAGAACGTGCCTTTCTGGAAAGCCAGAGGCTTCAATTCCCTCAGCTGGAGTTCTGTGTTTGCTCTTGAGCTGGAGCCTGCTCTGGGCCCAGGAACCATTCCTAGGGTAGAATTATGGCCTATTTATGCTGTTGAGCTCCTTCAGACACTTTGATCCAGAGGCAACTGAAAAGCTCTCATCCAGGTCTGCAGGACCACAGAGTCTCAGCATAGGCTGTACTTGCACATAGGGGCAGTGGGGAACCAGCAACAGAGCAGGGCCCTGCAACCACACGTGGTCATGGTTATGCATGGAGGTGCTTGGAGTCAAAGAGTGGAGTTTGCCTGCTAACTGCCATGTAACCAGCAGAATGACTTCAGGGAGGTTGTTGGGTCTCTCTGTGACTGTTTCCTTCCTGAACAATGGGAGGTGAGGCTAGGGTGGGGCTCAAACTCATGCAGATGGTAGCTTTAGCTTAGCAGCAGGTGCATTTAATAGCTATCCTGGGACACTAGACTTGTAAGCTAGAAGCACCATTAAGCCTCTTCTGCTGGCATCTATACCCCATTCATATGAAGGCTGTGCCACTGTTATTGGAGCTGTGCCAGACACCCTAAGGCTTTGTGGTGAGAAACAAAACAAAATAACCCCTTCCCCCAAAAAACCCCTCTTGAATCACGGTGCCTATATTCCAAGAGGAAATCTTCATTTTTTCCAGGTCAGAATAGAAGTGACCTTCAGAGTTGGGGGAAATACATGAGTTGAGACCAGCAGTTCTATTCAAAGGGTCAGATACTATAATCCTGATGTGGATTCTGTCAAATAACAGGCTTTCTGAGGTTTGACTTCATCATCTTTGAAATGGGCTATAATTGTCTTGTTAAGAGATCCTTTAAAGATTAGAAACAATTCAAAGAAGTATTTGGCTTAAACATACTAATGGGTTCTTATTATCATCATTAGAAACACTGTTGTTGTGATTTGGATATGAAATGTCCCCTCCAGGCTCACGTTTAAACTCTTGGTTCCCAGCTGGTGACACTGCTTGGGAAGGCTACGAGACCTTTCAGAGGTGGAGTATCACTGCAGGAAGTATGTCACTGGAAGTGGGCTTCGAGGTTTTGCTATCATAACTCACTTCCTGTTCTTTCAGGAAGTTGAAGGTTACAGCCCAGGCATACACTGAAAAAGACTGTGCCATTGTCAAAGCCTCCTGCTCTGCACTGAAATGACAGGGAAGATGCCCTGAGGGCAAGACCCACCTTCTGAAAGGAGGGACATACAGGGCTTTCCTGGTCCTGTTAAAACAAATGCCCAGGGAAACTTTCACCAGTATCAGTGCTGGTATACAAGTGCTCCAACCCCGGATCAAGGGAGCTAGTTTCCATCCCAAGCTGGTAGCACAGCTTGGTAGTGTTCTTCGTGTGGCTCTAGTTCTGGAAGCGTGAAAGATGGAGGACTGAAGAGTGGGGTTATCATTTTTCTCTGTGGTTCCAGAGAGCTACTGTGGCTAGGTGATGGGTGTCAAGCTTGGAGGAGCCTGTGAGGAAGTCCTGAGAAGCTATTCTGTGATAGAAATTCCAAGGTTTTGGAGATGCCAGAACTGTGGGATGTCTGCTAAGGAGGGCTGCATTCAGGGAGTAGAGCTAGCCTAGAAGAGAGATACGTGACAGGTGACAAAGTTGGAAGAACTGAGTCACCTAAGTGCCTTGAAACTGAAGCCCCAGATGCCGGACGTGAAGCTAGGGTTTTGGTGTTTTTTATCTTGCTGGTTTCAGTTTAGTTTTTTTTTTTTCAGTATTTCCTCACCATGTCCCTATTCCTCCTTTTTGGATTGGGAGTATATATTCTGTATATTGGAAGTATATAATTTATATTTTGATTTTTACAGGGGATTTATAGTAAGAGTTTACCTTTTGAAATTTGACTAAACATATTTTGTATTATGAAATAGTCTCTAGACTATGGGGCTCAGGGGTAGGTGTTTGTGGTTTGAATATATAATTGTCCCCATTGGCTTACACATGTGAACTCCTGATCCCCAGCTGGTGGTGCTATTTGAGAATGTTGTGGAACCTTTAGGGAATGGGACCTCACTGGAGGAAGTATATAACTGAAGGTGGACTTTGATGTTCATACTGTAGTCCCATCTCCTAGTCTCTCTCTGCTTTCTGTATGGGATGAAATGTGACCAGCCACCTTCCCAACTGCAGGGTGGGCCTTTCCCTCCTGCTGCCATGCCTTCCCACCATGATATACTGTCTCCCCTGGGACTGTAAGTCACAGTAAACACTTTCTTCTCTATCTTGCTTTTTGTTAGGTATTTGATGTAACAACAGAGAAGCAACTAACACAATCTATCACGTCTCTGGGACAGTTTTAGCAGATGAACAAAGACATCTCTAGAAATTGCCTGATATTAAAATCTGTGTTGAGATGAAATTGTATATATTTGTTGAAATTATTTAACACTGTTAGGCAAAAAGTTTTGTAACAAATGAAAAGCTAAACACGGCCCTCCACAACTACACACAAAGAGCATGCCTTTAAAATTGGAACTCAAATTTAAAAACACAATTCCTTGTTCTGAGAGTGAACTTTGTTTAAGAGAAGAATTGGTAATCTCTTCTCCATAAAGGGAAATACAAGAGCAAAGAGATAACATGAGACCAGGAGGGAATTAGATTTCAATACAATGTATTTATTATAATTATAATAAAGAGTCCTTAGGTTAAGAGAAAGAACTTTGTTAAAATGGTTGCAGACTTGGAACTGAGAAAGAAAATACCACTGATAGAACTGTGAAGGATGAAAGATATTTTTCTACTAATAAAAGAATGATTTAAATTAAAATAATAACTCGATAGATAGTATTTTAATGTCCTGTGTATTTGATTATCTCTTAAGGTAGAATATACCGAACACATGTTCTTTGTGTGTGTTCATGCTTCATGCATGTGTGCATATGTTCTTATGCATGTAGAAGCCAGAGGTAGATGTCAGATGTCTTCCTCAGTTGCTCTCCTCCTTATTCTTTGAGACAACGTCTCTCACTGAACCCTCAAACTCACTGACTCAGGTTGACTTAGCAGTGAGCTCCAGGGGTCTGCCAGTCTCTGCTGCCTGCCCTTGATCCCCAGGGCTGGGGGAACAGAGGCGCTGCCTCCCTCAGCTTTCATGCAGATGCAAGGGACTGGAGCTCAGGTCCTCATGCTTGACTGACTGAGCCACCCTCCCCGATGGAACACAGATTCTTTTATTTATTTAGAGAAAGCAACAAAACAACCCAGCAGAGCCTACCCGCTCACAGAACTATAAGCCACAGTAGCTTAAAGTTATCTAGGTGGTTTGTTCTGTAGCAGATGTGACTAAAACAATAGAAAAATCAAGAATTTTAATTGAGAGATAGTGAGTTCAAATTACAGGCAATTACAAAGACCACTAATCTACAGAATTAAGATCAAACAGGAAATCTTTCTGGGACTTTCTAAAGGGTTTTGCCTTTCAGTCTGGGGCAGAGTGAGGCACCTTCTCATTTGCCATCTTTGGAAGGGATGGCTTGGGTGTCATTCAGGGAGGCTATGGACAGACACTGAAGCTGGCATCTATAGTGCTGTTGGAAGGTTGATCATGGCAGTGTGTCTGTTGTCACTGTTGTGCCACATTCAAGGTGGCCTCTTTGTTTACAGTATGGGACACCAATGGGCTGTTACATTGGCTCTCCCAGTATATCCTAGGTTGATGTGGGATTCCCCTATGTATGCTGTGAATATGTTTTATTCCTGTTGGTTAAGAAAGAAGCTGCTTTGTCTTATGGCAGGGCAGAATATAGGAGGCAGGAAAACTAAACTGAATGCAGGGAGAAAGAAGGCAGAGTCAGGCAGATGTCATATAGCCGCTCAAGAAGCAAGAGGTAACAAACCACGAGCCTTGTGGTAAAATATAAAATAATAGAAATGGGTTAATTTAAGATGTAAGAGTTAGTTAATAAGAATCCTGAGATAATAGGCCAAACAGTGTTGTAATTAATATAGTTTCTGTGATTATTCGGTCTGGGTGGCCAGGAACCGAAAGAAACAGTCTCAGATTACACTAGGTGATTTCTTCCAAATTTAGATGCCTCTTTTTCTGAGTGATCTGGCCTCAGCTGCTCTGGAAAGGAGGCTAAGCCAAAGAGTTCAAAAGGAAAAAAAAATTGTCCATAAGCTTTGCTATCTCTCCACACAGTTCCTTTCTTCTAGGGAAAGCTCTCAGCACCAGAGAAGGCTTTTCCATCCACTTCAAAACACCTCACACATCAGAGGCCTATGGAGCCATTGTTTCACATTGTCCTTTAATGAGCGCCCACAAAGACAGAGCAGATTCGGAGCAGCCTGGTTTCCCTTGTTTTCCTCATCAATTCTGCTTCAAAGGCTTGCTTTTCATCAACAGTGCTCTTTGAGGATGTTGGGAAAGGAGAGGCTCTATTGTTTCAGTGCTACTGTAGGCTTTGCAGGTAATTAAGCTGATAATGTAAGCCACTATGGTACTTTCAGTGGAAGACCCAGTGAGCTGTCCGAGGGGAGAGGGACATTCCAGCAAAATAACTGCAGGGCAGTGGCGCTGCCAGACCTCTCCAGAGGCAAGGCCGTGCACAGTTAGAAAGACACTAATTCACAAGACTCTGAAATCTCTAGCTTGCATAGCAGGGTAACATATGGAGTTGTCAATGATATAACCATTATCAAAGACTGCCTGACAGGGCCTCATTTTGAAAGTAGCATTAAAGCCAAATTTTCTAAACCTCAATCTTGTCAGGAACCCAAAGCCACATTCTCAGATAGAACATTCTGTGGTTATTGAAGTGGATTTTTTAGTTCAGCCATTGAAATAGCCCACATGGACCCCTAAAACAAGGAAGCCGAGAATGTAGCTGGGTGGTAGAGAAGCTGCCTCACATGGATGCAAAGTCCTGGGTTTAATTCCCTATGGTGTGAAAAACAAAACACTAAAAGGTTAAATGGAGCTGAAGAACTCCATTGAAGAACTGAATTTTAAATTGTTGTTAGCTTTAATTATTAACCCCGAGTGGCCATGCATAGTCAGCAGCTATAGCACGGTACAGTGTGGAACTAGGAGAACAGAAGGCAAACCTACACGAGTTTAGAAAACTTTTCAGGTAACTGTAAGGATCGGGTCAGTAAGAAAGCGGGTTGAAGACAGATTGGTTTCTTTGGTTTCTTATTTATCAGGTCAAGCAGTACTTGTAGAGCATATCACCAAGTATCATGATTACTTGGTAGGGGTAGGTTTTGTCAAAGCATAGTATGGCTGTCATTAGGTCCAGCATCAAAGCTGCTAATTTCCTGACTAGCCTCTGTCAAACACAAGTCTTTCGTGTCTGGAGGCACGAAAGGCACTCTCTTGCAAATGGCTTAAGGGCTGTGAGATACTCACCATCATCCATAATTCCAATGGTCACTCCTTTCCCGGTGTATCCCAGCTCCCAGGCTTCGGCCACGTTCAAGTCTAGCCCAGGAGTGCCATCAGCTTGCCCAGTGTTGAACTGATAGAGGAATGCAAAGCAGAGAATTGTATTGGTTTGGTGCTGTGACATATGCTGGCACTTGGTTGCCAGACATGGTCTGCCTGGCCGGCATAACGTCCCACCCTCCATGAAACATGCTTTAAGGTGACCCACTTCACCCCTTAGAGACTTTGTTTTCTATTTGCTTCACATAAACAACTGATTTTTTTCCTGTTTTATGTAAAGATTGAAACTGCTCTAATGCCCTTATCTCAAAACTAGATTTCCCTCTTTAAACTTGTTGTACAGGAATAGACATGAAGCTTGGTGATGAAGTCTTTGCCTAATGTTCAATAAAGCCCTAGGTTCAATTCCTGGAACCGCACAGAAAATTAAAATCACCTTAGGCAATGATCTTGGAGAGGCCATCACAGCAAACCCTCCAAATAGGGAATGAAACGTTCACTGTCAAAGCTCGGTTTAGCTCATGTTTTGAACTTAGCATATAATATCTTGGGTTTTTACTGAATAAAGTTCCTTCACTAAATGACAAAAACATTTCTTTTTCACAGAAAAGTTTTTACCTTGGGAATTTTAGTACCACGATACCAAATCTTGTTGAACAAAATTCAGGGTGAGTGGCTATTCTTCAGTGTATGTTTTACTACAGAAAAATAAAGTCCTCCTCAGTTTTTGTGCATATTCATGAGTGTGTTTGTGCAGATGCATGGGTGTGTACAGCACAATTGTGTGTATGTGCATGTGTGTGCAGATTAATGGTCATCTTTGGGTATTGTTTCTTTCTTTCTTTCTTTTTTTTTTGGTTTTTCAAGACAGGGTTTCTTTGTGGCTTTGGATCCTGTCCTGGAACTAGCTCTTGTAGACCAGGCTGCCCTCAAATTCAGAGATCCGCCTGCCTCTGCCTCCCAAGTGCTGGGATTAAAGGTGTGCACCACCAACACCCGGCTGGGTATTGTTTCTTAATGACCATTTTGTTTTGTGAGACAGTTGAGGGCTTGCCAAGAGGGCTGGAATGGCTAGTCAATGATCCCAAAGGGTCCCTATCTCTGATGCTTCAGTTCTGCAATTACATATACATGTCACCATTTCTAAGCACCATTACGAGTGTTTTTCACATGGTTTCTTCAAATTGAACTCTGATCCTCATGTTTACATGACAAGTGCTTTATTGACTGAGCTTTTGTGCCAACCCCTCCTTCATTTTTAAAAAGAAGAAAGATGAAGGAATGATTCACACTAATACATTCACTAGCCTCTTTCCATGAATATATGATCTGTACAGATTTTCTCAATGACAGCTTATCTTCAACTATTTCTTCAAATAGTGAAGTTGGAGAGTGTGCTAACAGAGGCTCACCATGACCAGAGGCTGTTCTGGTATTACTAAGACATTATTGGAATGACATTAGTGTCATTAATATACTTCACAAAAGTTACTATTCTTTTCCTTCCAAGCACACATTAAAGATTACACCCCCTTCTCTTTCTCCCCCCCTTCTCTTTTAGAATGGTTATGTAACTGATTCTGGCCAGCACAATGTGAGCACATGTGCTATTTGTCACACCTAGGAAGAAATTTCAAGAGCCATGTATAGTTGCTGAGGTGCTGTGGAAGCATTTAGAGTAAAGTTCAGAAAAAACAGGCTTTGATTTTAAGAAGCTACTGTGATTTGGCGCTATTTGTTATTGCAGCGAACCTACCCTATCCTGATTAACATATAGAAACTCATTCAGTTACCCAAACTTTCAGAATTTTCTGTCCAAAACTATAAGGCATAGCCAAATGCTGAAGCCTCAGAGGGAAACTGGGATGCATCTCTAGTGTGTCGTAGTCTACATCATTTAATTTTCTATCTTGTTCATCATCCTTTAGTCCTACATAAAGTGAGACATCATTCACATTTATGAATCAGTTATTTATAATGTGCTCTGCAACTTAGGTTGGTTTGGAGTCATTGATCTTATTAACAAAGATTTATTTCTATTATTTTTAACTATGTGTATATGTGTGGGTTTATGAAGGTGAGTGCAGGTGCCTAAGAGGCCAGTGGTGTGGGATTCACTGAAGCTGAAGTTCCAGATAGTTGTGGGCTGCTTGACAAAGGTGTTGGGAACTGAACTGGGGTCATCTGGAAGAACAGTACATGCTCTTCATCACTGAGCCATTCCTCTTGTCTCTATTAATCTTCTAAACATAGCTGACTCATCCCACAGGGGTCCTGATGGGTTGTAGATAAAACAGAAAGTTCTTGCCATAAGACAGCCTAGGTTCCAGTGATGTAAATCCTGATTCACTGCTACTGTTTTAGGCCGTGTTGAAATGCCACCTTTGATTATCTCTCAGCTCTCTTACTCATGAAAACCCTTGATTCTTACTATTGTGGCTATGATTTCCATATGTCCCTCCCATCTTTCTATGTGCCTGTTGACACTCTGGATTACTGCTCTTAAATATTCGATGTGACTTTCAGGTAGTTTGCAAGTCTTCCCTCTCATACAGGTATAGCTGTTCAGAATCTAGGACAATGTGATCATGATCAGCTGTTGGTAGAAGCTTAGGAGTTAAGATGCATGGGAGGTAATAGAAAGAAAATCATATTGGAGGGCATTGAGGCATTCATTGACTTGGATGCTGGCTATCGTTCTGCCAAATAACAAAATGTTCATCTTTCAAAGTGAATATCATTATAAACAGTAGAGAAACTTACCAGGTACCATTGCTTTGTAAAAAGAGGATCATTCATGTTGATATCAATTTCATTGATGTCCCTGTACCCTCTCTTTTTACGGTCAAATCCTTCTTGTTGCAGGGCCATCTTCACCTGAAATGACAATACCAATAGATTACCCAAGTACTAACCTTAAGACCCTTCTCCTGGAAGTTGTTGCCATGAATTCAGATTTTATTTGTAAACAATGTTTGTGTTCAAACACATGCTTTCTTCAGCAAAAGTAAGATTATACTAGGTTGATCTCATTCTATACATGTTTATTGTCTAAGAGCATTTACTTGTGGCTATACAGAACAACCAGACATTGGTGATGGCATCCATGAATGGAGTCAGTTCACAGGTTGGTGAGTGTAAAGCCAAATTAGGTAGCACCAACATAAAGAGTGGAGAGAGATTGGTTACCTGCCATAGCAAAGAGAGCATGGGAGTTGTTTTCGAAGAAATACCTCCCCCAACCCCACCAGGACCAAAGGAAACTGGGAGTTTATTTAGGTGGCCTGTGCATTTTCACACAGGGGTGGGCCCAATTCTTGAGTGCATTCTTAGTTAAGATGTCATTTCTGAGCATGCTCAGTTTAAGTTCAAAATTTAGGAAGGAAAGACAGTAGACACACATGCTTAGAGCACAGTCCTAAAACACATGTTTAAAAGATCAAATGCAAAGACAGGATGCCTCTGGGCATGCTCAGCTTGTGATATAAAGTTTTATCTGAAAGTAAGGGAAAAGACACGTTGAAAGTACGTTAATACACACATTTACCCCTGCAGGTGTAATACAAGAAGACGATAGAATATTTCTGTTAGGAAAAGGAAGCTGATGGGGATTGGGGGACAGTCCAGTGTGAAATTTGCATAGCTCATGTTGCTGAAAGTTTTCATGAAGTCTTTGCTTTTGCCGTGAGTGCTGTATCATCACACTTGAGAATCAGCTAACCAAAATCCCAGAAGAGGCAAAGCCACCTGCCAAGGAGCAGGCAAGGCCCACTGCAAGGTTCCAGGAGGCAAGGGAGAGCCCCTGGGAAAGAGGCTGAAGGACTGCATTGTTCTCAGAGTTCAGTTCTGGGCAGTCAGGCAGAATTCCAAGCTCTTGGATAGAAATGAAATTTGGGAGCTGTTAGTTCAATCAGGCTCCAGTCTATGACCAGACTTCCTTCTAATCAGGGAATTTCTTTTCACTTAGGAATCTACTACTTTATCATCCAATTGCTGTGGCCTCTCTCTCTGACTACCTATAAACTCAAGGATGAAGGACCAGCACAAAAGGGTGTGTACTGGATATTTATTACTATTTCTATTAGATTTTGTGACCCAATACTCTATTTACTTCTTCCCAATTCTCCCTAGAATGTTTGGGGCACTTTATTTCTGTCTCCAGAGTGTCATGTTAGTAGGAGTGAAGTTCCGGCAGCTTCCACTCTCATGACAGCAAGGGCTTCCTCAGTCTTAGGATTCCTCTTTTGGTGGCTTCTCTCTTAGCAGTTTGATTATTAGGAAGTTAAGGCAAGGACAAGGAATACTTGGTGTCCATTTACCTCAGAGTCCACTTACTGGACTGACTCTTTCTTTCTCTCTCTCTCAACTAAAGGATCCTTGTTAGAGCTTCTATAGACAGGTACTGTAGGTTATCTAAAGCTGACTCGTCACGTTCCCATTGACTGTGAGCCCCTGGCAGCTTCCTGACAGTTCTCCCATGGGAGGGGTCCAGAATCTATTTCATTTATACACAGTCAGAAATTGTCGTTGGTGTGGATGAGAGTAGACCAGTAGGTCCAGTCTTGAGTGATGCAGGAAGGGATGAGTGGAGAGTCTCCAGATCTTACTCAAGCCTTCCTTTTCCACAGGGGAACTTAGTTCTCACTCCAGTGTTCTTCACACCTACCTGTGGTTCATTTGACAGAAAAATTCAAACTTGACCAGGAACTCCATACAGAAGCAAGAAATCTTTGTGCAATGTTGCTCTGAGTTCTTGGATCTTTTCCCAAAAGGTGACAGATGCTGTGGTATAGCTAATAGCAAAGTGGGGTGGATTGGCTATTTTTTAAATGGCAAAAGTATTGACATAGGTCATACCTACCAAAAAAGAAGTTACAACTCAACTATTCACACATACCTATAGACAAATGCATGTATATGAATATTCATATGTACATTCCTATACTCACACACATATCCCTTCTAAGGTATAGATTCCCCTAATAGGATGAGACATGCATAGATTTTGTTAAGAGAGAAAATGCAAGAAACTACATAACTAGTAAAGGGTAGGAGAACAAAGTTTACCGAATGCATCCTTGACTGCCCTGTACACTAAGGAAGCATCAAAAAGCTGTTGAGGACCCAAAGCTGGGCATGGCTGGAACCCTGTGACTTTCAGGGGCAATGGGCCTGCCTCAGTATCCCAATACTGGGATGGAGCAGCTTTGGGAAGGGCAGCCTAACTGCTACAGGTCTGTAGCTTTCAGAACGCCACAGCTAGGGTCTTTGGCTAGTTATTTTACATAGAGTCAATGGTTCAGGACATTATGTTGCATACGCACCCCCCCATGAGTGTGTGTGTGTATGTGTGCATGTGTGTGTGTGTGCTGGAATTAATTAATATGGAGGATATTTAACAGGTCCAGGCAAATGTGTGGTTCTCAGTCTGGAGGATGATCGCTCTGAGCCTCTTTTCCAGACCTGTTACTATGAAACGAATTTAAGCTGAGAATCCCTTCAGCTTAGGAAGGAAGAAGTCTGAATTCACTAACTCATCTCCCCCAGTTTGGTCTCACAGGGAGGCCTTTATCCCCAGTGCTCACCACAGGGACACCTTTCTTGACTTCTATTGAAGGATTCTTGTGTTGGACTCATTGCCTTGAATAACTTCTGTGAAATCGTAACTTTCTTTCCTAGGATCTTAGGGAAGCAAGTGCAACCGCCAACTGTGAGGGGGGAGTTCGAAGACTCCCATCTACATGTTTCTAGCAGTCTGGGAACAAAAGGCCCACAGTGGACTTGAGGGTAAGAGGCTCAGTGCAGGAATGACTTCACCAGTCACTCCAAACTTGATTAGACCAGGAGCACACTAATGAAAAGACTGCTTAATCCATTTCCATCAAATTAATTTTAATTCCATAAACGAGGCTTTAATGGAAACCAGTGATGCCTTAGGGTGCCATAGTCCCTGGACAACACCCTTCTTTGCAACTTCGAAATCTTAAGCCTGAAGCAGGCTTTCTACATCTTTATCTTCCTGTCCTCCGCAAATGTCCTAGGTGCACTTTGGCAGGATGTCTTAGCAAATATATGTTGTGTGTAATTCCAGAAGTTTTTTTCCCCATGCAAGTCTATTGATTTTATTTTCTGGGTTCTTGTTCAGTTTGAATTCATAATTATACTTATTTTTATATAATTAGTAATCATACTGTAGATAAAACCATGCATTCTTTCTTCCCTGAGAGTCTTATTATAAAGTTTTTAATATGCTACTACATAACTATAGTATTTTAATTTCTACAGCTTTGTAGAGTCATGTTCCAACTATTTTCCTCTTATTGTCAGTTTAGGTTATTTTCTACTGTAACTGAAATAAACATGACAGGAGAGATGAGGTTGCAAGTCATCTTTAAAAAGCTCTGGGGAAGATTTCAATGCTCCAACTCTATGTGTGAGAAATCCCTTAATGTCACGGTAATATTTTCCTAGTACCCAAACAATATGCTTCACAATAACTAAAGGACCACCTGTCTCACTGTGCATTCTCTAGCCTTTGAATTTTAGCACATTTCATGGAATGTGCTTCATCACCATTTGGAAGCAATCCCAGTGACATGTGTATGACTTGATCATAGCTTCCCCCTCTACTAACATAAAATGCACAATTAACTTAGACACATAGGTTGAGAAGGCCTCCCCAAAGTGGGCCATTGACCCTATGTACAAGTGTCCAAGCGAAAGCATGGGGAAGCAGGAGCGCTTGCAGCTACTTCTTAAGTGGAAAAAGAACTGATGGCCACCCCATAGTTCTGACTCAAGCTTTTACACCTTACTTTGTCGCGTGTGCACCCAGAGAACACAAACACCTCCACCCCCCCTTTTGTTTTCTCAACTGAGAATTTCTCAGTCAGCAGAGCGTGCCATGTAAGGACCGTCCAATGACGGAACAGAAAGTAACCAAACGCCATTACTTACTCTTTTAGAGTTGACAAAGTATGCTCCCTATCCTTTACCTTTCCAACAAGACTGGGGAGCGTTGTCACAGCTGATCAAATGGAGGTTCAGAAGCCCTTGCCCAACAGTGTGCCAGGATGGCAGAGTCACTCAGGTTGACCGACTGATGATTCCAAATGCCATGAACTTTCCTTTAAGCCACACTGCTCTTCCATAGGGCATTTAGCACAGTCAGCCTTCCAGAAATCTGGGACAGCTTAAGTGGGGAAATAACTGGCTAAGGACTGGGCTGTGATCACTTCCCTGCTGGGCTGATAATTAAACAGCTGTTAATTAGCATGGAATGTGCTGGGTTGGGAGGAGCCAGGAGAAAGGGTAGGAAAAGGGACACCTGCCTCTGACAGGGTAAGAAAGGTTTTGGCTTGAAGTGGATGCAAGAAAAGAAGCTACAATGCACTCGTCCAGGTTATTTTAAGTACTGGGGGTTGTCAATCACGCTATGAACTTTGAGCATAAGACGGTGCCCGGCATTTTGGTTCTGAGCCACCAGAGTAGGTCAGGGAAGTCACTGAAGAGCAGATGCACATCTTAGCTCGGACCTCAAGGACCACAATATCCTGGGTCATCACCGATTCTTGCAGGATTTGCAGCTAAACAGCAGCCACCAGCAGACGTTTGGGCTCCAAATCAGGCCATTTGCTTCCATCAGTCATAATGAGTACAAAATTACTTGCACGCCTGTGGATTTTGCTTTTTTAAAACTCTACCACTTGGTTGGAGAGATGGCTCTGTGGTTAGGAGCACTTGCTGTCCTTCCACTGAACTGAACCCACGTTCAGTTCTTAGCACCTAAGTAAGCAACTCACAACCATCTGCAACTCCAATTTCAGGGAATCCAACACTCTCCTCTGTGGGTACCCACAGGTATGCGTACACACACACACACTCATGTCCCAGATTTAAAAAAAAAACACCCGAAAACAACAAATAACAAATAACAACAAACAACAATAACAAAACCCTCCCATTTTCTCCTTCCCTCAGAATATTATCTGGTAGCTAAGGAACCCTGTGTCTCTTATAGTCCTGTAAAACATTTCTGAATAAATGACTTCTGCTTTAACTTGGACTTTGATTTGTTGGCCATGACATTGACTGTGTTACACTGTCATTTTATGTACCATAAAGATTATGTTGTTTACTGGCAGCCCACAGAATGGGGAAAGATCTTCACCAACTCCACATCAAACAGAGGGTTGATATCCAAAATATACAAAGAACTCAAGTAATTGGTCATCAAAAGAACAAATAATCCAATTTAAAAATGGTGTATAGACCTAAACAGAGAACTCTCAACAGAGGAATCTAAAATGGCTGAAAGACACCTAAGGAAATGCTCAATATCCTTAGCCATCAGAGAAATGCAAATTAAAACAACTCTGAGATTCCATCTTACACCTGTCAGAATGGCCAAGATCAAAAACACTGATGACAACGTATGCTGGAGAGGATGTGGGGTAAAGGGAACACCTCCTGCATTGCTGGTGGAAATGCAAACTGGTACAGCTCCTTTGGATCAGTATGGCGATTTCTCAGAAAATTAGGAAACAACCTTCCTCAAGACCCAGCAATACCACTTTTGGGTATATACCCAAAGGATGCTCAATCGTGCCACAAGGATATGTGCTTAACTATGTTCATAGTAGCATTGTTTGTCATAGCCAGAACCTGGAAACAACCTAAAAGCCCCTCAACCGAAGAATGGATAAGGAAAATGTGGTACATTTACACAATGGAGTACTACACAGCAGAAAAAAATAATGGCATCTTGAATTTTGCAGGCAAATGGATGGATCTAGAAAACATCATATTGAGTGAGGCAACCCAGACCCAGAAAGACAAATATCATATGTACTCACTCATAATAGGCTTTTAGACATAAAGCAAAGAAAACCAGCCTACAATTCACAATTCCAGAGAACCTAGACAATAATGATGACCTTAAGAGAGACATACATGGATCTAATCTACATGGGAAATAGAAAAAGACAAGCTCTCCTGAGTAAATTGGGAGCATGAGAATCATGGGAGAGGGTAGAAGAGGAGGGGAGAGGTAGGGAGGGAAGTGGAGAAAAACATATAGCTCAATAAAAACAATAAAATATCTATAAAAATAAAATTAATAATAATAAAAAGGAATTATGTTGATTACAATTGTTATGGGTTGAATTGCATCCTGGAAGATATAATAAAGCCCTAACCTCCCAAACCTGGGGAAATACACATGAAAACGGCTTCATTGTGGCCAAGATCATCTTGAGATGCTGGTCATCTCCATTCTCTACCCTTTCTCATGCTTTGCCTCTCTGGCACAGTGTGTCCTGAGCTTTTTCAAGCCATCAACAAGGTTGTTGTGTAGTAGGTTTGCACAATGCTGTGATGCATATCCTCATACACAGAGCATATACTTGGGCATGCTCACACGTGTTGGTGAACATCCTCATACACAGAGTGTACACTTGAGCGTGCTCACACATATTGGCAATGTCTTTCAACACTTGGTCAATGAATAGGTAATTTTTAAATTTTTGTAAGGCAATTATTGCTAAATCTCCTCCAGAATGTTTGTGATAAATGGCACTCTCAATAAGAATGTGTAAAAGTGGGAAAACTTCAGAAATGTGTGTATCTCAGAGACCTTGATCTTGTAGTCTAAGAACCACAAGAGGATCTTGGGCCTTTTGTGAAATCCTGAGTCCCGTGCTTCCTATTCTGGGTAGAAACCCTCAGAGTCGCCAAGCCTGCTTTGACTCTTGCTTTCAGTTATGCAGCAGAGGTTGCTAGCTTTGGTTGCATAGTCGTGGAATTTGGTGAGACCCAAAGGCTCAAACCAGACCCCAGCGGGCTGGAGCAAGAGTGGAGGCGTACCTGCTGCTGTGGGTGCTTTCCAGGTGAGTCACGACGGCAGCTGGGGTTGAGGCCCGTGTGTCCCAGCCCTTGCCTGCTCTCTTTTGACCATATCTGACAAAACAAAGGCTAAGAGCTGTAATCAAATCCAACCAAAGAGGATGGCCGGAAACGAGCACCTTTGTAAGACCTCAGAGGACTTCCTTCCGATTGGGAGGCAGATGTACTCCGTTCGTCCAAATAAACGGCTGTTTATGCTCACCTCCCAGGTGGGGATGGAGGTGATGCAGAACATGGGTAGGGCATGAGATCAGTGCAAAAATCCCCAAAGAACACGTAAGTCTTATTTGTGAAAACCCTCTTGATTTACACCATCAGTTTCCCAGCCTTTAGTTTGGGTGGTGTCCTGTTTCTTCCTGAGAAGTTAAAACCAAACTAAAAGGACAATGCCGCGTTGTTGTGGAATATTATTTTAAGATATGTTACATTTGTTTATGCTGTGGAACATTTGTTTAATGATGCAAAGACTTTTAGGAGGAAACCAGTTGACAATTTCAATTGGTTACACACCCCCAAGTGGAAATCCCCTCGGGCTAAGGAGAGACAGAACACAGTGTTCCAGATGACAGTGCACCCTGGGTCCTAAGAGGGGGTATAAATATTTGCCTAACACCTGCAACAAGAGTCTGCTCTGCCACTTGCCTGACTCCCAGAGTCTATGCTGTTGACTTACTCCCAACCCCACGGAAGGTCGCGGGAAGCAACCGACAACTAGCACTTGAAAGTGGGGCTCCCAGACCCGTGCTGGCATGGGCTTGGATCCTGTGTGATTCAGGGTCTTGCTTTTGTTCACTTTGATCATTTTCTGGGCCCCAGTTTTAACCCTTCTGTTGCTGTTATGCCCAACCGTCCTGGCGTCTTCACTCTGTTCCTGCATGCCCATAGTCACCTGCTGCCACCTCTCTCTTCTCGCAATGTGGTTTAGTGTCCCCCTTCAGTGTTTTCTAGCAAAGTTGTCCCCTTTATGTTCCATATTTTTCACCCCCCCACCCCGAGTTGTAAACAAGGGGCCCCTCTTCTATCTTCTGTGTCTGTCTTGTCCGTGGCTAGGGAGGAATACCTCTGACTTTCGATTGCCTGGTGTGGGCTGACCCCAGGGATACAGAATCAAGGAGGAAACCCCCAACTATCCCTCCCCGACTGGAGATTCCTGGGTCTGATACACCTTTGTCCTCTTTGTCCACCTGTGTTCGTCTTTGTTTAAAACTATGGGCAGCCTACCATCCCACTGTAAGGAGCCCCAGATTAGGGCCCTTAAGTCACTCCTTGTAACTTGCGGCCTGAAAGTCAGGTCTGCTGAACTGGAGGACTTCCAGAGTAAGTCAGCAATCCAGGCACTATGGATCTCCCCAGAGAATATGTGGGAGTCTGATATTTGGATGCTTATCCCCTTCGTCACCTGAAAATAACAGGTTGACTTAGGAGTGAACTTCCCTTTAGTCTATTGTTCCCATTTTGTTGGCCATTATTGTGAGTCTCAAGTCCTCCTCTCCTGAGGAGGTCACTGCTGCTCACAATAAACATTGTCAAGAACAGGCCAATGTTAGCCTGTCTAGCATCTCTCTGCTGCCCATGACTGAGGGCCCCACTCCTCAGATGAGGAAGAGATTGACCAGACATATTGTGTGGCACCAGCCAAGCTGCCGGTCTCTATTCTCCCTGTCAAACCATCCAACTCCGGCCCCTCAAGGGCCTCCACCCACGACCTCAATACCTAGGGTGTGAACTCTGCCTGCCCCTCACCTGCCCTGTACCTGGAACCCCTCGCCTATATGTCCACCCTTCTTTCTTCCTAACATCAAGAAGCTTGGTTGGACAAGTTCCTTAATTACTTAATCCTCCTGCAGGAATAAATCTCTCATCTCAATATGATGCAGGTACTTGCTATGACTGTCGAGACCAATTTTATCACTAAAATCTGGGACAGTCTTAGGCTGATTCTTGACCCCTCTGGATTGTCACATATGTCATAATAGGAGGCATACTCCTGTTGCTAGTCATTCTTCTCAAGTTTCTCTTCCAGCACCTCAGGCACCAATGAGCGACCAACAAGGCAACTCTCCAAGTTCTATTGACTCTTAGACATCCTTCCCATGGTCCCCCTTAAGAGGTCATACAAGCAAGACTCATGGAGATCCAAAAGGCCTCCAGTTAAGACGGCCCTCTTTTCACCCGGGCATGCTTTCCAGGGAGGACACCCTTTGAGAGCTGGTAGTCAATGTTGGGTAAGATCTTGTTCAGCAAGCCAGTCTAAGACAGGCACAGTCCAGTTGCTGGGTCACCCGGAGGCAGGGACAAGGCCTGAGCACTGACACTCTGACTCCCACTGAGCTCCCAATAGAAAATATTAAAAAAGGGTGGATGTGTGAGAGGAAACCAGTTGACCAGTTTCAATCAGTTATGCAGCCCAAATGGAAATCCCCTTGGGCTAGCTAATAAGAGCATGCACATTGATAATTTCCCCTTGAGCCGATCGGGAGCCTGCCATGCAGTCTGGAGACTGATGACACCATGACATCAGATGGCCGGAGCCAACGAAGTAGAGACAACAAAGTGTTCCAAATGACACTGGTTTCTGGGTCCTGGAAGGGAGTATAAAGGTCTGCCTAACTCCTGCAATAAGCAAGTCTGTTCTGCCACTTGCCTGACTCCTGTGCCGTGGTACCTCCACCCCCCACCCCGGGTGTGGCAGTGGGAGGCAAGTGACAGTGTTGTATTCTTTTATGTTGCTTTTGTTTAACTCTGTGAAGCTGTTACTTTGCCTGTCTAAAACAATCTGATTGGTCTAATAAAGAGCTGAATGGCCAATATCAAGGTAGGAGAAAGGATAGGCAGGGCTGTTAGGCAGAGAGAATAATTAAGAGGAGAGAAAATGAGAAGGAAGGAACAAGAGAGGGAGGAGGACTCCAGGGGTCGGTCAGCCACCCAGCCACACGGCCAGCCATGGAGTAAGAAGCAATGAAAGCTATATAGAAATAGAGAAAGATAAAGGCCCAGAGGCAAAAGATAGATGGGATAATTTAGGAAAAGCTGGGTAGAAATAAACCAAGCTAAGGCTGGGCATTCATAAGAAATAATAAATCTCCATGTGTATTTATTTGGGAGCTCAGTGGTGGGGCCCCCCAAAGCCAAAAGAGTAAAGAGGAAAAACAACCAACAACACTACGTCTCTCATCCAGCACTGTAACAAGATCACTCAGGGGGCATGAATGCACACCTTTAGGAGATGCAGAATTATAGATGGAGTCAGAAGATATGCCCTGTCACTGATATCCTTTTGGGGAAGAGAAAAGGCAAGCCATTTCTGGATTGTTCTCACAGCAGTGGTGGCAGGGAGACAGGGAGAAGGCCATCTACTAGGAGATGCCAGAGGTGTGGTGGTGGGGCTTTAATTTCTAGCTTTAAGCAGCTGGGGGATACTGAAGTGGGGCCAGGGACCATTTATCTCTAGGAAAGATACCATAGCTTTACGTCTTTGAGATATCATATCGACATTTAACCAGCCACAGTTACCACTTGTTACAGACTGGTGTCCATCTCTAAACCCAAATGTTGAAGTCATGACCAGTTCTTCAGAATGAGATTATGTCTGGGGTTTTGTCTTTGGTGGGAGGAGGTAAAATGCAGTCATTAGACTGTAGCCTACTCAGACAACACTGGTGTGTTCATTTAAAAGAAATTAGGGAGACCAGTCCAAACAGAGAAACCATTAAGAGGCTACCCTGAGAAGGCTGACTACCAGCCAAGGAAAAAGAACAGATCTCCCAAACCAGCCACATGGCTGCCCCAAACAGTTCTGCCAACACCCTGGTCTTTGAGTTTTGTTTCTATCCATTTCTGTGCCTGAAACTTCCATGGCTGTGGATTAGAATAGATGAAGCCCACAAATGCAATACCTGGCAATGTAGTTGCAGGTGTTCCAGTTTATCTGCTGTGGTGACAAAAATCCAAAGAGATATAGAGTAGAGAGGGTCGGGAAGGGAAGACATAGCCGAGAGAGGTCAGATTCAGGAAGGGAGGGAGCAGGTGGCCGAGACTGTTAATTTCTTCCTTGAGCAGGCAGGTGTGACTTTTGGAGAGCCCAATTATGTGCAAATCACATGGCTTAACTTTTGAAAGAACACGGAGGCAAGCCACAATTATGGCTGAGTGCACAACATTGGTTAGCCTCATTTAGAGAGGTTTGCCCGTCTTGCAAGAACGAAGACGGTCGATTGAGGGAACAAACTATGGCTTTGGGCCTCTGATGCACAGTTCTAGCTGCTGCATCTCAGTGACAAGATATTAACAAACTGCTATCCATCATCCGGAGCTCTGTGCGCAAGGTATGCCATGACATAAATCAATGCAATTAGAGAGGAGATGAGAAAGGTTTCCAGTGGAGCGGAATGCAGAGAGAAGCAATGAAAATGCCACTGAGGATAAAAGCCCAGCTCTGATGTCTGCAGGCACATGTGGATTATGCGTAGTATGAGTTTGAACACCCCCTTGTTTCTGTTACCAGGGTTGTGGGTGAATGGTAGGAGCTGGATTTATGGAAGTGAAAATATTAGGAGACGGTAGAATGTTAAGCAAGGGCTGCGTAGGCTGGCGTATATCGTGGGGTAGGACATGGAGGTTAGAAGCCCTACATGCTGTCCTTTGCCAAAATCATATTGATCTCTCTATGGGACTCTTCCAAGAGCTGAGTGCAGAAAAGAGGCTAAAAAAAGGCTAAGCCACCATAACATAAGTTTTGGTCATACACAAAATGGATCACTTCCTAGAGCCTGCCTGAGCACAACAGACCATTCTGTTTTCCATCAGAGGTGAGGAGAAGGACCCTAGTGCAACAAGAGAAGGATCCTGGGAAAATAATTGCAAGGAAAAGTCTGAGGCTAAGGATGGGAGAAAGAGGATGGAGAAAAAGGCTCTGCCACCCTCCACCCTAGCTGTGACCAGCTCGCCTCCTCATTTCCAACAGTCTGCCGAGTGCTCCTCTGCTTCATATATGGAAGGGAGGCGCCGGTGTTAGGGACAGGGACTGAAGAGGTGAGGCCAGCAGGGCACTTAAGGAGGTGCTCAAGGCTGTCCGTGGAGAGTGCAGGGCTCCAGCATGGCACGGGAGCATAGCGTCTCACACTGCATAGCACAGCCCCATAATGTAGCTTCCAGTTTCATTGGTGAGCCAGGAGATGGTAGATACTAGGTGGGAGGTATCTGGGTCGCCAAGCTCTTATTCTTGACAGAAGAGAAGGATGACACCCAGGTCCAGTTGATGCCATGCCTGCAGTGATAAAGCATGGCTGGGTGAAGATAGTGGTATTTTTAGCCAAAGTCCTGATTCTTCAGAGTGCCATAGACTGTGTTATAGGCTCAGTCATTGAGCACTAGATATAGAATCAGAAAAATGTGGGCTCAAGTCCTGGTGTAGTGGCTCCATAGTTGTACAAATTCTGAGGTAGGTTCCTTAGATTCTTTGTGTCATGTTTCAACTAGAGCAGAGATTTGAACTTATTTCTGTAAATAAAGTCAAGGAAGCCAGCTAGTCCTCTTTGTTTACATATCTTCTCTGACTGCTTCCGTGCTGTATAACAGGTATGTTCGAAGGTGATGGTATGGCCTTAGAACCTGCAGTATTTGCTCTCTGGCTCTTTATAGAAATTTGTTGGCTGATGTCACAGCATGGAAGTGATGTGATTCCTGACCTCCCAAACTTATTGGTGAGGATCAGGTGGAAGAAACACTCTTGTTAGGACCTGGGAAACAGTCTATAAATGTTCCTGAGATAATTATGCTGAACAATATATCCACAGATTTATACCATCAAGAAGGAATGAAGAGCCAGGAGTAGCGGCACACGCCTTTAATCCCAGCACGTGGAAGGTAGAGGCAGGCTGGTCTCTGTGAGCACATGGAAGGTAGAGGCAGGCTGGTCTCTGTGAGCACATGGAAGGTAGAGGCAGGCTGGTCTCTGTGAGCACATGGAAGGTAGAGGCAGGCTGGTCTCTGTGAGCACATGGAAGGTAGAGGCAGGCTGGTCTCTGTGAGCACATGGAAGGTAGAGGCAGGCTGGTCTCTGTGAATTTGAGATCAGCCTGGTCTACAAAGTGAGTTCTAGGATAGTCAGGGCTGTTACACAGAGAAACCCCATCTCAACAAACAAACAAACAAAAAACAAAACCAAACAAACAAAAAGGAAGGAATGAGGGACGGAGTTTAGGCTAACAGAGCAAGTGATGTGACCTGAGGGGTATGGAGGCAGCCTCCTGTGATCTAAACCACCTGCCCCAGGCACATGCACCTGGGCTGGATGCGGCCACGAAGGCTTAAACCTTAATTTTAAACATTCATTATCCAGATTGATTGCAACTCCATTTAAATGATTTGGAAAACAAGTCCTCTGGGAAGGAGGCTACATCCAGGTGTTCTCACTTACTCGCGCTCGTGCAGAACTTATTAATTAGACAGCTTTCTCAGAGGCAGGGTGAGAGATAGGCACAAGGAGAGGAGGGGAGTTTGTGGAAAAGACAATTTCGAGAGCCCGGGGCAGTTTCTGTGAGCTAGAGAGAAGTGGTACTGTCATCAACAACAAAGGACCAGGCTTGGATGGGGCACCTCACAGGAAGAAGAACCAAGGATGGGAGGCAAGGAGCTGGAGCAAGCATTCATTGAGTTTCTGGCTTCTCTAGACACAGTCTTTACGTGTGGTAATGGGTTTACTATGGGAAAGACCCAGCCTTCACATGCTGTTACAAGAGGTTGTGGTTTTGCTTCATCCTAAGAATGGACAAAAAACAGCTGACTGCTATAGAAAGAAAATGAATTATGGGAAATATAGCCTCCTTTTCTTTTTCTTTTCTTCTTTTTTGCGTGGGTCCTTTTTTATTAATTAAACTTTTTCATTTATTTTACATACCAACCACAGTTTTCCCTCCTTTCTCTCTTCCCTTTTTCTCCTCCTACCTTCCATCTCCCTCCCCCATTCATACCTCCTCTCTTCAGAAAGGGGGTAGTCTTCCCATGGGAGTCAACAAAGCATGTCATGTCATGTTGAGGCAGGTTCAAGCTCCTCCTCCTGCATCAAGGCCTGGCAAAGCATGCCTGCATGGAGAATAGGTTCCAAAAAGCCAGCTCACGTGCCAGCTCATATCCCACTGTTAGGGGCCCCACAAACAGACCAAGCTGCACAACTGTCACCCACATGCAGAGGGCCTAGGTTGGTCCCATGCAGACTCCCTAGTTGTTGGTTCAGAGTCTGTGAATGCCCATAAGCACAGTCAGCCATCTCTGTGGGTTTTCCCATCCTGATCTTGACCCCCTTTCCTTGTACAGTCTCTCCCCGCTCTCGTCAACTCCCAGAGCTTGGTCCACTGCTTAGCTGTGGAGTTCTGCATCTTCTTCCATCAGTTACTAGATAAAGACTCTGTTGACAATTAGGGTAGTCACCAATCTGATTACAGGAGAAGGCCAGTTCGGGCACCCTCTCCACTAGTGCTAGTAGTCTTAGCTCGGGTCATCCTTGTGGATTCTTAGGAGTTTCTCTGGCACCAGGTTTCTCTCGAACCCCAAAATGGAGCCCCCTTTTCTTAAACAAGACACTGAATGTCAGTTTTTTCCTCCTAAGAGATGGGCTAAAGATGTCAAGGGAAGGGTAGAGGCCCTCCCTCTGCTCTTTCTTCCACAAGGGCATGTGCTGGTGTGGCCTTCGAAGGCCAGCATCTTCTTCAGCAACAAAGTTTCATCAGGTCTTCCCTTCTGTTATGATCTGATTAGCTGCCCATGGGACAGAAGCGTGTGTTGAAAGCTGCTGTTGGCAGATGTCTGAGATTGTGGGCTGCTGAGGGGAGTGCATAGCCTGCACCAGCAGCTAAGGAGTAATTCGTGTCAAGCCGAGCAGCCCAAGATGACAGAACATCAACAAAGAATAAAGGTCGGAGCTATTGATTCTGAACACACTCCTGCACGTGCAGGGAGCACCCAGCAGCAGGACGTTGTTGAGCACCAGCACGACGATGGAGAACAAATGGAGAGTATAAGGCATGGGCTTTGCGATAGCACTCATGGAAGGCTTGGAACCATACATTCGCTTAGGTCTGTCCTTTTGGAAAGACCAGAGGAAACAGATGTTCATTCTGTGGCGTCTTAGCTGCCTGTGGCTGCAGTTACAGACGGCCACAAATCTCATCACTTAAAATACTAACTTATGCCCTTGGAGTTCTGGAGGCTGGAGGTCTAATACTGAGGAGTCTTTCTGAGGCTGAGGCTGTTTCTTTCTGGGGCGGTTTTTACAGGTAATTTTTTTTTTTTGTCTTTTACTCCCCCACTGGCTTTCCTGCTTTCCTAACCTTACGGTCTCCCTTTTCTCCATTTCCAAGGGCCTGCAGTCCAAACTGTTTGGGAGGGCCAGACAAGGAGATGAAAGGTCAGGAGTTGCGTGGGCTACGGAGTGAATTCTAGGTTATGCTGGGCAACTTGCATATTGTCTCGAAATAAAAAAAGAAATAAAAAGGCTGGGGTCATAGCTCAGTGATGTGACAGAACAGTGGCCGAGAATGTGCAAGGACCTGGATTCAAACCTGGAACTGAAGAAAGGAAGAAGGGAAACAAAACTAAAGCGGTAATTTTAACTTTTGTTCTTTTCTACATCTTCTAAATTCTCAGGGATCAATCTGGTCTTCATAAGCAATTAAACACTTTTACTTAGACACATTGTAAAAAGGTGATTTATATTGACTTGGCTTTTTTTGTGATGGATGAGGAGGAGTCACCTCCCGGCCTTGTCAGGGAAGCCCCGAATCCTTGTTGGAACAAACGACTTGGCTTTGGAATAACACTAAGAACAATCTCATTTTCTGAGCAAAAGAAGCTCCCTCCCCCATACTCAGGGAGTGACCCATTCTTCTTGGGTGGACACATTAATGGGTTTCTTGAAATTGAGCCTGTGGGAGGGGCGCTCTTCTGCCTTCTGCAGAGGGTAGGGCTGGTCAGATGCTTGAGAACCTGTGGTGTTGATTTCAAGGACATGCAAATTGGGGTCAGAGAGGAACGACTTCTAATTCGAGAGTATATTTTGATGTGGGAAGACAAGGCAATCCATAAAAAGTGGCAGTGATTTGATAGCTGGTGGTTAAAGAGAGATTTTTGTGGGGAGAATACATAAATCTAGTAGGACTTTTATTAAACTATTTGGCATGATATAAACTAACTCCTTCCTCCCATAAAGAGCGCTTTAACAAACCCATGTCAGTCAATGCTTTATTGTGTGGATTTGCATTTTAAGAGAGGGTAACAAAAATCCTGTTTCATGACAAGCAGGAGGTAAAGTGAAGTCTCTTGGCAGGAGAGCTGTGGGTCACACTATTGTCTTACATGAGTCAAAGCTGCTAAGACGGTTGCGTTCCATTCAGTTCCACACACCTCTTTCGGCAGCCGATTGAGTACCGGGTACTCTGGTGGCCCCTGGAAATTCATAAATAAATCGATCTGCCTCCTGGCTGGAAGAAGTGAGCTATGCTAAATAATTTAGAGGGAATATTAGCAATATCAGGCATGCTTTTACCATGTGTGTGAAGAACTTTTAAATAATACTAGCTTTGCATGTGTGTGTATGTATGTGTGTACCTGTGTATATGTGCATGTGTGTGCATATGTGTGTAAGTGTGTAGTTTGATGGTGCTGCGTGTGCAGACAGTCACATTTTAATACTTAAGAAATCTGTAGTAGTGCATAGGCCCCTCTTCTAGTGGTTTTTTTTTTTTGACTCTCCACTCCATTTTCCTTCCTGTTGGATAGAACTAGCTGGTGCTTTCTATACAAATTTATCAGAGAAAAATAAAGTGTCCTTATGGCTTGGATTAATCTTGCACTCATGGGTACACAGTCGACCCCCACAGAGCAGCAGCTAAAGGAGACTGATTAGGAATACAAAGATACAAACACATATGTTGCACTTGTTGGTGTTGAGAGGTGACAAGGGGTCACTTGCATGGGACACCAGGAAAAAAAAAGACATCAAGACAAATTTCTCAGTGAGCACAACCTATCTTTTGAGGGCCACTTTTTGATTCTAAGTGTGGATACTGCTCCCTGGCCTAGTACCCTTGAGTTTCTTACAGAAATACTCAAGACGTTTTCAAACAAGCAGAAAGCTCCTGGAGAGGTGGGACGATGGTACATCCAGGACCGGGATCTGAAGGCGTTGCTGATACTGCTAGGTTCGAACTGCTGAACAAACACATTTGATGAGGTACCTGTCATTTGCTGGAAAAAAGAGGACTTCTTAGCCAAGATTCTTACTCCGACTAGTGTGTGAGCCCAGGTCTTTAATGCCAGCACTGGGGAGGCAGTGGCAAGCTGAGGACTTCGAGTTGCATGAAGCTTGAGTGACTCTATCTGCAAGCAACATGTGTGTTTACCCCAGTTCCTTATCTCTTGATTGAAAAAGAGGCTGGGTAAACAAGGAGCTAGTTATGAGTAACTGAAGACGGCAGCTGTATCTCAGTAGCTGTGCCTCTGCCTCTGGACCTTTGTGACTAAACATCCTTGGAGTCATGGTTCAGTGGTTCCTGCTGGATCAGAAACTAAGCCACTAGGGCAGTGGATCTCAACCTGTGGGTCAAGACCCCTTGAAAGGTCAAACCACCCTTTCACAGGGGTAGCATATCAGATGTCCTGCATATCAGATATTTAGATTACAATTCACAATGGTAGCGAAGTTACAGTTATGAAGAAGCAACAAAATAATTTTATGGTGGGGGGGGTCGCCACAACATGAGGAGCTGTACTAAAGGATTACAGCATTAGGAAGGTTGAGAACCTCTGCTCTAGGGCATTTCCCCACGTATATGCACACACACACACACACACACACACACACACAC